>BMAR01000056.1:0-538452 GCA_021605115.1 Astrephomene gubernaculifera | reverse complement strand
TGCCAGAACAGTGTTTCACATGATTCATGACCCAGGATACTACATCAAACTGGATGTGTGTAGTTGAGTAGGACAAGAGCAAGCAGTTTGGGCGCGTGTCTTCAGGGCATGTTGCTTTTCTTATCGGAGGGATTCCCGCCTCCCCGCTTCCCTTCGTAACTGCCGCTCCCGAACTGCCAGTATCTGCAACCGCCCCCCCTTCCCTCATCAACCGCCCCCCTCCCTCCCTCCCTTCCTTTACCACACTTTGGAATTTCTTTTTTCCCTTCCTCATCCTCCCCTCCCTAACCGCCCCTCCCCCATCCTCCCCACCGCCCCCAGGACGAGTACACCAAGTTCATTTCGGATCACGGAGGTACCACAAACGCCTACACGGCCGCGGAACACACCAACTACCACGTGAGTTGGCTGGCTGGCTGGTTAGGTCTACTGGGAGGTCCTGCTGCTTTCATGTCCTGTTGTCTTGTCACATGTAAAGTGCTGGGTGGGTGGGTGGGTGGGTGGGTGAGGTCCACGATGTGCCGTTGGGCCTGTTATGAGCATACTGGCGTTTGGTGAGGAGGCTTTATATTAACTTATACACTTCATAAACAACAACAATTATGAGGTGTAACGAGGAGCGTTTTGTAAAGAATGTGCCGAGGAGGTAGCGGGCATTGACGACGACCACGACCACGACCATGGTGCCGCCCGCTGCAACTGCGCGCACCTCCTCTTCTCTTCTCACCCTAAACCCCCTCACCCCCTCAACCCCTGTTCCTGGCTACCTCGTCCACTCAGTTCGATGTGAACTGGGAGGCGCTGGCGGGCGCGTTGGACCGCTTCGCGCAGTTTTTCATCGCCCCCACCATCAGCGAGGACGGCATCGAGCGGGAGGTGAGGGGAGTTCGGCCGGGGGGAGCGGGGAGGGGTGGTGAGCTGGGGGAAACATAAGGAGGCAACTGACGAGCTGTATGACACGGCTTCACCATGAGGAGAGGGGTAAAGGTTAAAAAACGTAACACAACGAGTCCCAATCCCATATCCCGACTCATGCAGTGAGCGCATTCGGAGACACTATCCTAGAAGCACGCAACTCAAAAATTACTTACCGAATCCTTGCTTACCGTAAACCGAGACGACTTGAGGAAGAAGCCGACTTACGTGGTAACAAGGAGAAGGGGTGAGGAGGTGCGGGGTGACCCCACCCCAGCCGCAGTGCTGACCGGAGGCCCCAGGTTGCGGTCAGTGCGGTGTGGCAATGGGTGCGGTGAAGTGCGGTGCGGGGGGTCGATGCTTCCTTGCCGGGTGCGCTGACTCACCTGCCGGATGTGCCTCCCTTTCATCGTGTATTCCTACTTTACCTCCCTCCCTCCCTCCCACCTCATGCAGTTCTCCCACTACCTCCCTCTTTACCCCTCCCCCCCTTTCCTCCCCCTCTTTCCTCCCCCCCCCCGCTGCCCATTGTCTTGCCCCAACCTGTGGTTCCCTATGGTTCGGTGTATGGTCTTTGACCCCCCCCCCTGCCAGGTCATGGCAGTGGATTCCGAGCACGGCAAGAACCTGTCCTCCGACGCCTGGCGCAAGAGCCAGGTCAGCAAGGCAACCGCCAACCGCACACACCCCTGGGCGCGCTTCTCATCAGGTGGGGGTGTACGGCTGTGTGCCCAGTTAACAAAAGTGTGGATGCACCGGTATGTGCGTTCTATGCAGTGTAGGGATGCGCATTGCGATGCTGCTAGGGTGCTGCCAGGGTCGAACCAACGCACACACCCGCCCCGGATCCAACTTGATCCACTTGATCCAACACACGCCATGTCGCCCTCCATCCCCCCCACCACTCAACCATTCACCATCACCTCGGATCCGGTATCGGTAGGGCATACTAACCACCACTTCGTCTTGTGGCGCCCTGCCAACTCCTACCCCCATTGCTTTGCCCTAACTTGTGGTCTCCTATGGTTTGGTATGGTCTTTGAGGACTTTGACCCCCCACCTCCCCAAAAACCCCACCTCCCCGCCCCCCGCCGCTATTTCTTATATAATTTTGCCCCCCGCCGGCCCCCCCAGGCAACCGTGAGACGCTGTTCACGGGTCCCAAGGCCGCAGGTGCCGACCCGCGGGTCGCTGTGGTGGACTTTTACAACGCCCACTACTCGGCCGACCGCTGCGCCCTGGCGGTGCTGGGGCGGCAGCCGCTGGGGGAGCTGGAGGATATGGTGGGGGGGAGGGGGTATGGGGGGAAAGAAGATTCCCAAGGTGCCAGCCCAAGCTAAACTGCCTAAACCAAGAAGCCCTGCTAAGTGTTAGGGGTAGGGAGGGAGTGGGGGGTGTATGTGTATGTGTACGACAGGGGAGTGGGGGGGGGTTAAGAGAACTGAACCGCGAGTGTGTTGATATGCAACTAGGGCTCGATGTAAACGTGTTAGTTACAAATCCTTCTTCAATCAGAGGGTTCGCGACTTCATTGTTTTCGGTTTATCGTTGTCACTGGCAGCTCATCTGACGCTGACCTTGGAGAGGGGAGGGGAGTTGGCTGTCTTGGTCATGGTAATGTTCGGTGTTCGATGTGTGGATGAGTGGGCACACGCGCCCTACATCCGAGCTCCGTGCCGCCTAGCCTCCCGTCCTTTACTCACTGTGCGGGTAACCCCGGCCAAGCCATCCATGCGTCAATAACCCATCTCCCCTAGTTCGACTATACGCGTTCCATAAGTCCAGCCTAATGCGGAGTATGTGTCCCTATTAATTTCTTGTTAGGTTTCTCTTAACCCATCCCCCCCCTCTTCTCCACCTCCGCCCACCTACCACCACCACCACCCCCTCCCCCACTCCAGGTTCGGGAGCTGTTCGCGCCCGTGCCCAACAAGCAGCTGCCGCCCCCCTCCTTCGCCAGTGAGTGGGGAGTTTGGTGAGGAAAAGCAACCCACTTGTAACGAGGGCAAGGGAACGGGGACAGGAGGCGCCCATTAGTGAGTGGGGGGCATGAGTGGTAAAGCATTTATGGGGCGTGGAGCAGTGTTGGTCGCTGTTTACGGCTGCAACGGCCTGCTTACCAAGCACGCATCCCCCCTCACTCAAGTTGATAGTTCGGGAGGCGCGGATTGGGCCGGCTAGCACCTTGTGACACCTTATCATACAGCTTGTGCTACAGCTCGTCGGTTCCCTCCTCTCACACCCCTTTCCTTAACCCCCCCCCTCCCCCTATCCAGGCGACATGTTCCTGCCCGAGCAGCTGGGTGTGATGCTGCGGGTGGTGCCGGTGCGGGAGGGACAGAGCCTGGAGCTGACGTGGCAGGTAGGGGGGCGGGAGGAGGGTAGAGCGCGCGTGTGTGTTTTGTGCATGTTCGTGTGTGTAGTTCATGCATGTGCGTTGTATGCCTCTATGTACGTTTTATCCCTCATCCCCCCCTCCCCTCCCCCCCTTCCCTCCCCTCCCCCCCCCCCAGGTTCCCCCCTCCTCCCGCTCCTTCCGCGAGCACCCGCTGGGTTACCTGAGCCACCTGCTGGGGCACGAGGGTGGGTGCGGGGTACGACACACGTGTGTGGGTGTGTGTTAAAATAACTGGCCGTGTGTGTTAAGATTGTGTGTGTTTGGGGGGTACGTGTACGACCGTTCTTGCAACCGCATTTGCTGCCGAGCTTCCTGCCGCCTTGCGTTGCCTCGCAAGGGTGGGGACCCTTACAAGCCATTCCTCACTGGCTTGCACGCCCTCTCCCGTCCTTACCTCATCCTCCACCTCCCCCTCTTCCCTTCCCCCCCCCCGCACCCCGCAGGCGAGGGCAGTGTATTCGCGCTGCTCAAGGCGCGCGGGTGGGCGAGTGCGCTGTGGGCGGGGGAGAGCGGTGGCACACTTACCTTCGCCAGCCTGTTCACGGTGGGGGTGGGCCGGGGGAGGGAGCGGGGCGGGGCGGGGGGGGGTTGGGTGGTTGGGGGGCGGGGCGGGGAGGAGAGTGGCGGGTTTTGGTCTCTTGGATCAGGGCAACCCCCCCGGGGTGAAGGGGATGCTGCAGGGTAGGTGCAGGGCTTGTGGTATGGTTTGCTGGACCGAGAATGATAAGAACACATGCGGAGATGAGGAGGGGGTTGGAGGGATGTGGACGACGTCTGTTGTACGGCATGCGACACAGATGTATGTACGGCAAACACACCTTTCTGCCCCCGCCTGGCCCCCCCCCCTCCCCCCTCCCTCCCGCCTGCCAGGTTCACGTGGACCTGACGGAGGAGGGCGAGCGGAACATCCGTCGGGTGGCAGCCTGCGTGTTCAGGTGGGGTGGGGTGATGGGGTGTGTTTGGACTTTGGAGAGGAGGGAGGTGCGTCAAGAAAGTTGTCCGCAAGGAGGGACACCGGCACACACTGTGATTGCAGGTGATAGTCGGGCGATATGTGTGTGGAGGGGGGGGGGGGGGGCAGGAGGAGGCAGGGTGGATGGGAGTTGCAGAGGGTGAAACCCAATGGGGTGCTCCCAACGCCCGCGGCACCCGGCAGCCCGGACTCCTCATCCAAGTATGCCGCACGACGACCGACACTGGAACGCATTGAGCCAACCGAAACGCGCCGTAGGAACCCACCTCCTGGGGTTTCACTTGATTCGGGGCCGTTGGGTTCCCTTCGGTCCCTCCTCAACTCCCCTTACCCTCCCCTCCCCCCCGCCCCCCCCCCCCCCTCCTGCCCCCCTCCCCCCCAGCTACCTGGGACTGTTGAGGGCCCCGGGCGGCATCAGTCAGGCAGTGCATGAGGAGGTGGGGGGGGGCGGGTGGGGGTGAAGGGGGGGGGCGGGTGAAGGGGGGGGGCGGGTGAGGGTGAGGGGGGGAGGGGTTAATAAAAGTAGTGACGCAAGCAAAACTGGGCCGAGAGTCGGAACATAAAATATCCATGCCCCCTCCCTCACAGGTTCGCGGCCTGGCCCAGCTCCAGTTCGACACGCGGGACAAGTCGCGACCGCTCACCTACTGCACCAACATCGCCAACGGACTGCAGCTCTACCCGCCGCAGGTGGGCGGGGGCGGGGGGGCGTGTGTGTTTCGTGCGCGTGTGTGCTGAGGAAACTGACCGTGAGTCGGAGCATACTGTGATTGCCGGAAGATGAGGTCCCCGCAGAAACGCCACGGGAGCCGAGGAGTATGGTGGCGCATGTAGAAGTATAAGTGTGACGGCGTGTGTCGATGTTTCGTGCATGCAGGATATGTGTGACTACAAAGCTTTTGGGTACCAAACGAAACACCACCAGTAACGAAGACTCTGTTGGCTATGTCTTTGTGTTTAACTAGTACCCACCGTTCCACCCTCTCTTGTGTGTCGTACACACCCTCCCACCCCGTCCGGCCCCGCAGGACATGCTGCCTGCCCTGTACGGCGTCCCCCGTGTGTTTTCCCCCGAGGCTATCCGGGAGTTCTTAGAACTCCTCACACCCGCTCGTGTACGGCTGTTCTGGATTAGTAAGAGCCATCTCAAGTCCTCGTCACATGAGACCGCTAGCAGCAGCGCTTCTGACACTGCTGCTGCTGCCACTGCTGGCGCTGCTGCTGCTACGGGCAATGGTGCCGATGACGTCAGCAACAACAACGGCAACAGCAACAGCAATGGCAATGGTGCCGTACTCCTGACTGAGCCGATATACGGCACTCGGTACGACATCTCCCCCCTGCCCCGGGAGTGGCTGGCGGAGTGGGAGGCGGAGGTGGCGGCGGGAGGAGCGGAGGCGGCAGGGGATGCAGGGGAGAAGGAGGGGGAGAAGAAGATCAGGTGGGGTTGGGGGAAGAGGGGTGGGAGGTGGGAGGTGGAAGGTGGGAGGGCGTGTGTGTAGGGAGGGGCAAGGAGCGTGAGGTTGTGGAAAGGGGAGGAAAGGTGGGGAATGGTGGCGACCCCTGGTGTCCCCGCATGGTCCCAGATGTAAAACACACAGCCTTCCCTCCCTCGGCTCCTTCCTCCCTCCCTCCCTCCGAATGCGCTCACTGCATGAGTCGGGATATGGGATATGGACTTGTTATTTTAATTTTTTATCTTCTCCCCTCCCTCTCCCCCTCCCCCCCCCAGGCTGCACCTGCCCGCCCCCAACCCCTTCATCCCCACCGACCTCTCCCTCTGCTCCGACGAAGCGGCCGCCGCCCCGGAGCACCCGCAGGTGTGAGCAGACGGGCGGGAGGGGGGAGGCGGGGGGCGGGGCGGCACACCCCCTTTGGTGCAACCCGCATGCCTGCTGGGGGGCCTTGGTGCAACCCGCATGCCTGCTGGGGAGCCTTGTTGCAACCCGCATGCCTGCTGGGGGGCCTTGGTGCAACCCGCATGCCTGCTGGGGGGCCTTGGTGCAACCCGCATGCCTGCTGGGGAGCCTTGTTGCAACCCGCATGCCTGCACCCGCATGCCTGCTGGGGAGCCTTGTTGCAACCCGCATGCCTGCTGGGGGGCCTTGGTGCAACCCGCATGCCTGCTGGGGGGCCTTGGTGCAACCCGCATGCATGGGTCGCAACCCCTTTGGGTTGGTATGGCCTATAAGGCACATGGCTAGTCCCTCCTCCTCCTCCTCCTCCTCCTCCTCCTTGCTACCCAAAGACCGCAACAGGCGCATCACAGCATGCGCCCCCTGGTGGCTCTTTGGCTTCCCTCCCGGCCCCTTGCCGTCCAGCGTCCGATGTCCGGAATGTTGCCGATATAACACACTTAAGGAAACTTACTACACCCCCTCAGGTGGCGGTGGCGGTGCCCGGCCGGCTGCGACTGTGGCACAAGCCGGAGACGCGGTTCGGTCAGCCCAAGGCAGTGCTCAACCTAAACATCTACGTAAGGGGTAAAGAGGGAACAAGTAACTGACCGTGTGATAAGGCATCATCATGGTTTGCAACATGTGAGCCAGCCCGTAAGGGGTGGTGGTGGTGGTGTTATATCGGCAATATACGGAGGGCTTGCATACGCCTATGATCTTTTGTCTTGGACTGGCTCCCGACCTCACTCGTGTACGTGTGTGTGTCGTACATGTACGCCCTACTGCCCCGGGGGTCGCAGAGTCCGGAAGCCTACGCCAGCCCCCGAGCTGCTGTGATGACTCGGTGAGGGCGGGAGGGGCAAAGAGGGAGGGGATATGGGAGGAGGGGGCGTGGGGAAGGGGCTATGCGGGGGGTAAAAAAAATATAATGAGACACTGACGAAGCAACTGACGAGCTGTATGACAAAGCATCACCATGGGGGGGGGTTGGATCGATGGGGGTTCCGGAGGCATAGGGGACCCGTACAGGCCCTGGCGGGCTGTGTGACTGGGTGCCGGTATGTAGACCGGAAGGCCCCGCTCTGCGTTTTCACCGCCGCCAACGCCCCCCTCCTTTCCTCCTCCCCCTCCTCCTCCCCGTTCCCCCCGCCCTATTCCTCCCGTGTTGGTTTTCCTCTAACCCCCTCCCCTACCCCGGCCCCCCTCCCCTACCCCTCCCCCCCCCTCCCCAGCCTCTTCACCAAGCTCATGCTGGACTACCTGAACGAAGTGGCATACCCCGCACAGCAGGTGGGGAGGAGGGGGGGAGAAGAGGGGGGGAGGGGTAGGGGTAGGGGGGGGAGGAGGGGGGGAGAAGAGGGGGGGAAAAGAGGGGGGACAGGGAGGGGGGGGTGTAGAAGCAGCACCTGAGCTACGGACCAGACAGTGACCAGAGCCGTATGCACCCTGCATCTCCTCCTACTACCGGATACATCTTCCCTTCTCCCGCCTCCCCCCTTTCTTCCCCCCCCACCCTCCCTCCCTGCCCCCCTTGAGGCAGGCGGGTTTGGACTACAACCTGCTAAACACGCAGTCGGGGTGGCAGCTGTCGCTGGGCGGTTTCAACCACAAGCTGCCCGAGCTAATGGCGGAGGTGCTGGGGCGGCTGCCGGGGTTCAAGGTGGGGGGGAGGGGTAAACACAGGGGGGAGCGTGTGTGTATGCGTGTGTCGATAAGCTTGGCGTGTGTCACAGCACCTGCGCCCTCTACGGCAGGTGGTTGACCTGGCGGGGTGGTGGTTCAGTGTGTGTATGGGTTTTCCATGACTTCGCGCTTTAATTATGGCGACCCGCGGGTCATCGAAACACCTCTTTTTACTCTTCCCTCCCCCCCTACCCCCCCCCCCAGGTTAGGTTTAGTTGTCATTTCACTGGCACCGCACGTTTTGCACCTTCTCCATATCTAGATCATTATACCCATACTGCGCTTGCACTAAATTAAGCATGCTCGTCCCATGCCGTACTTCGCATCGCCGCCTTTCGCATAAATACTAACTCTCGGCATAGTCCCGTCTCTTTCATCACGATAAGTCAGCCATCTTCATCGTCATACAGCATGCGTCAATATACAGCGCAGCTCGCAGCACCAGCACAGCACAGGGACGCATGCCTGCCTTCTGTTCGCTCGTCGCGCCGCCTTCTTGTGTCTCTGGACGCTTTTCGCTCACTATTAACAAAATTTGGTACGTCTTCGCTGCACAATTTTCCCTTGCTACGCAGGTTAGTCAGGGTTCGGACTAGTGGATGGGCTGGGCTTTGTTAGACCCATGGGTCATTTGCGAGGGTCGGGCAGGGTGGGATGCTTTGGTGCACACAGCCGCATGACAGCCCCAGCTAAGCAGCGGAGCTTACATACGTTATGCTGCTGACAGCATTGCAGCACAGACATCAGGTCTAGCGCAGTGGAGCCAGTTATCACAGTAGCAGCCGCCTTTTATTCGCCAATGCAGAGTGATCTCAGATCACCCCAGCTGCCACGGAGCTTACAATACGGTTTGTTACTGATTGATGCTACTAACTATACAACAACTACAATTATATGCTAACCCAAATATCCAGCCTAATTGGGATTCTGTTTTCAAATTACCCCCCCCCCCCCCCCCCAGGTCCTGCCCGACCGCTTCCAGTTCGTGCGCGAGGGGTTGTTGCGCGAGTACGCCAACCAGCAGCACAACCAGCCGTACAGCTGGGCCATGTACCGGGGGGAGCTGCTCACCACGGTACGGCGCTGGCCGCTGGAGCTGTACGGCGGGCTGGCGGCGGAGGTGAGCGCGGAGGAGCTGCAGGCGTTCGTGGGGCAGCGGCTGCACAGCAGGTGGGTGGGGAGGGGGTGGGGGGGGGCTGGGGGGGGGGGTTGGAGGGGGGGTTTACTAGGACGTGCATGGGTTGGGTTTGGTGATTGAGCGGGTGTACCCCGTTGAGGTTGATCGCAGGTGGTTGGAGTTGGTGGTTTCACTGGGGGGGAGGTAAAAACTAATGAGACACTGACGATGCAATTGACTGGGGGGGGCGTTGGGGTGGCGGGGCGGGGCGGCAGAGGGTGTCTTCGCGAACGGCATGCAGCGCATGAGGTCCCCTCCCGCGGCTCCTCTTCCATACACCCTACACCCCAACCCCCACCCTAACCCTGCAAGACACAAGAATGCCCTCCTCCTCACCCCAGGAGGTGCCAGCTGCTTCTCCCGCCACTGCTTTGCCCTAATTCATGATTTCTTATGGTACTGGTTGCTCTCTTCACCCTGCCTACCACCTCCCTGCCAGGTGTTTCGTGGAGGGCCTAGCCGCCGGCAACATGCGCCGCAACCAGGTGCTGCACTGCGCCCGACTGCTGCTGGGCTGCCTGAGGGACGGCTGCGGAGCCGCGCCGCTACACCCCGCGGAGATGCCGGAGCTGCGGGTGGTGAGGGTGCCGACACAACCGCCAACGGACATGCAACCGCCGGCGGCGGCGACGGCAGCGGCAGCAACGGCCATGGCGACGACAGAGACAACGGGGGCGGGGGCGAGTGGCGGGGGCGCTGAAGGAAGCAAGGAGGAGGGCGGGAGTGGCAGTGGCAGTGGCGGCGGTAATGCCGTTAGTGACGGTTGCTTCAACGGTTGGCTGTTTTGCGAGGGAGTGCCGAATGGAACGGATGAGAACTCGGCGGCTGTGATTGTGTTCCAGGTGGGTGGGCAGCTGGATTGGGAGGGCAGGGGCGGAAGGAGGGAGAGTGAGGGGTTTAGGCGGAAAGGGTGTATCGGATGATCCGCTTTCCGCGCCCGTGTCCCTGCCCTTTTCTTCCTCTTTCCCTCCACCTACTCCCTTGTGCAGCACGGCCCCCTGACGCCTACCTACCACTTCCACTCAACTGCCCTCCTCACCTCCCTTTCTCCTCGCCCCTTCCCCCCGCCCTTTCCCCCGTGTGCAAAACACACACACTCGAAACACACACACGCCCCCCCTCCCCCCTCCCCCCCAGCGCGGCCCCGACGCCTACCGCTCCAACTCGCTGGGGTCGCTGCTGGTGCAACTGTGCAAGCGCGACGCCTTCTCCGAGCTGCGCACGAGGCAGCAGCTGGGCTACATAGTGGCGCTGCACGGGAGCAAGGAGCACGGAGTGGGGTTCATGGAGATGGTGGTGCAGGTGGGGAGGAGGGGGGTGGGGGGGGAGGGGGAAGAGGGAAGGGGGGAGGTACGGCAGAACATGTTACCTTGTGTGTGTTTCAACCGAGCTGTGTGGGTGTGGGTGGGTGGGTGTGGGGGTGTGGGGGTGGGGGCTGTGTGTGGGTGTTTTGCACCGTCGCATCCATTGATGCACCCGTTCAGCGACGATCTTTTGCAAATTGCACACGCTGTGTCGCACAGCACGTGATGCGCTGCTGCCTTTATTGTGCCCTGCTGCCGTACGGATATCGTACATACCTGTCGTACCCGCCTGTCGTACATGCCTGTCGTACCCGCCTGTCGTACGCAACTGCCGTACACAACTGTCGTACGCAGTCCAACATGTACGATGCGGAGGAGCTGTGCCGCCGCATGGATGACTTCATTGCGGCGATGGTGGAAACAGGTGGGGGAGCTGGGGCGGGAGGAGAACTAAGGGAGGGAGGTTGCCTTGGGTTTACTGACTATGGCCTCGATTAACAACATCGTCAGCCAACCATCTGCGACCGCCGGCACCTCCCGTGTGTGTATGTTAAAATAACTGGCCGCGAGTAGGAACATACTGGGATGTCGGAAGATGAAGTCCCCGCAGAACCGCCGCAGGAGCCGAGGAATAGGGTAGCGTATGTACATATAGAAGTCCAATACTGGTGCTGAGAGTAAGTAGGACGTAAGAAGCACTCTCGTAAAGCGACCGGACCGAAGGCCCGTAGTAGTGTGTGTATGTATGTGTTACAAGCTTCGTACCGAGCTCGTAAGATCCGTCCGAGCCAGAAGGCTCATGGATCGCGAGCACAAAACGCGAAAACAACCAAAAGAAGAAAAGTAAACAGAAGAGACAACAAACAGAACGCTAATCATATGATAAACCCTGTCTGCGCAATCCTGCGACTTCGCATGCTAGTGATTACGCTAGCAAGCAATGCCTGATTCTCCATGCCCATGACAGCAATCATATCAGCATCCCGTGAGACACCACTTTCCCATATCTTAGCACGCAAATCATCGTAAGCGGGACATTCAATGAGGATGTGTTTCTCATCTTCCACTCTCCCCGGCGACCCCTGCACGGCACACATAGGACAGACACGCGCTACTCGTTGCCTACCCCTAGGGCGATTGGCTTCAATGCCCCACACACACAGCCGAAAACGCATCAGGTTCACATGCTGCCGCTGAGTAATGTACCCCCTGTCAACCGGGTCACCCATCCAATTTTTGTACCTGCACATCTTAACTCCAACCCCTGGTACGGGGTCTACTGGGTTGAAAAGCCGCGGGTCATCTTCCAAACTCCTATCCTCCCAATCTGCATCCATTCTATCAGCAAACTTTTTAGTGAGAGCAGACACATTTAGCTCCGTGCCAGCAATACGTTCCACACGCGCACCCAAGTCCAACTCACCCCCCAAGGCCGTCAAATCCGTCCCTAACATTTTCAGAATCTTCAACACCTTAGAACCCCAGCCATCATAATGCTCAGTACTGAGGGCCGAACGAATTTCACCTCGCAACGCCTGGTGGTAGACCGTGTCCTTCTGCTTGACCAGGTCATTCCAAAACCTCAGAAACAGTTCCAACCAGAAGACATGCAAGGGGCGCTGGTTAAACTCCTTAAACAGCAACTTATCCGGCGAGACTTTCACACCCGCAATCTCCCGAAGAAATTCCCTTTGTAACTGCACCATTGGGTCCCGCAAGGATCTGTCAAAGTACCTCCCTGTGTTGGTTCGTACATGCTGTGTGTTGGTTCGTACATGCTGACTTTGTTTGACCTTAGTACAAAAGGCTGCTGCTGCTGCCGTCATGTTAGCCTCCCCGAATGTCCCTCCCCTTCCCCCCTCCGACCCTCGCCCCTCCCAAACCAAATTCGCTCGTAACGTGGGATTGGGACTCCAGTTGCTTCACTTCTTATTCACTTGTTTGCCGTTTTTCCTCCCAAACCTTCAGAACTGCCGCTCAAGTGCGGCCTGGCACCCGCACCCACATCCGAGGAGGAGCAAGCGCAGCAGCAGCAGCAGCAACAGGGGGCCGAGACTGACGCCGCAGCAACGGAAACCGCTGCCCAACTGCCGCCGTCCCAACCGTCAACCACCTCAACAACCACCCCAGCCCAAACTGAGTTTGAGATTGCGGTGGAGGAGCTCGCAAAGTCCAAACTGCAGGCTCCTAAAAAGCTAGGTAGGGCGTTGGGGCGTTATGGGCGGTGGGGCGTAAGGGTGTTGGGGTGTTGGGGCGTTCGGGTGTTATAGTTTGTGCCATTCCGTTAGCCGTTGCGCAGCGCTTGCATTATGTTGCCACTGGCGTAAACCGTGCCACGATTGCGGTTCGCTTCTGAACCAATCGGCCCAGCATGTGTCCTTCGCAAGGGGGGGTGGGGGTTCCGGGGCTGGAGGGTGTGAGGGACCTGGAGTGCGGTTTGACCCGCCGCGCATCTGTCTTGTTTCCTTGTTATCCGTTGTTAACGATGCGTTAATAATACGTTGGTTACGTTGCTTACGGACAGTCATCTACATAATTTACCGAATTCGCCAAATCCTGCCGTACACTCACCCACCCACCCACCCGCCCAGGCGACCTGGTTGGGCCCTGGTGGTCGGAGATCTCGCACGCCACCTATTGCTTCGATCGCAAGGTACGGCACACGGGATTGGTACGACACACACACACGCTCCCTCTTCCTCCTCCTTGACACCTTTCTTGCTCGACACTTTCCGCGGGCATTCGTAATCAAGCACATCCAGTGCAAAACACGGTGTTCAACGGCCAACAGCTGCCGATGACAAGGAAAACAGAGGCGCGAACAGAGGGAGTTGTTTTCAGAGAGGCGGGGCGCACTACTAGTAAAGCCTACCCTGCTACACCCCGCTCCCCAGCTCCCCATCGTAGTCGCCTCCTCCCAGCCCGCCTTTTTCTCCCGTCCCCGTCCCAACCCGCCTCATCCTCCCCACCCCCAAACCCCACGCAGGAGGCTGAGGTTGCAGCCCTGCGCTCCGTCACGCCGGAGGAGCTGCTGGCATTCGCGCGGGCGCAACTGACCCCTGGGTCACCCGACTGCCGCAAGCTGAGCATCCAGGTAGGAGGGGGAGGAGCAGGAGGGGAGCAGCGGTGGCGGGTTTAGGAGCAGGGAGTGGAGTGGCGGGTGGGGCATGACCTGGTGCGGCCGGTGGGGTGTTGTACCCATCCCCCACCAAAAGGGGGATGTGTGTTGTCGTTATTGTTGATGATGATGTGGTGGTGGCAGCACGGCGAGGACCGGTAGACAAGCTCTTCCTGCTGTGACCCATGGGTCTTTCGTGTGGCCTGCTGCAGGGCCTGGGGGCCGCTGCAGCACCTGCGCCCGACCCTCTCGTCCCGCTCCTTCCAGTCCTCCACTGCCCCCGCACATCTGCCACACTTTGACGTATGCAACAGCCCGTGCCCGCCGGCCCCCCTTCCTCCTTCTACACATAAACGCTGTCATCGTCCCTCCTGCCATTCCCCACCCTCAGGTCCGTGGAAAGGCGGAAGCCACTCGCCGCCAGGAGGCCGCCGCTGCTGCCTCTTCCTCCGAAGCCTCCGCCGCGGCCGACACACCTGTGCCTTCTGAGCCCGCAGCGCTCGCCGCCGCTGCCGCCGCCGCCACCCCCCGACTGCCGTACGCCCCCATCCCCGCTTCCGACCCCTTCGAGTGGAAGCGCAGTTGCGAGGCGTGGCCCTCCGTGAGGGCCCTATGGGCGGCCAGGAGGGCGGCGGAGGGGCGGCCGCCGCTGCCGGAGAGCGTGGCGGAGGCGGAGGCGGCGGAGGCGGAGGCGACGGAGGTGGATACGGCAACCGGCGTGGGAGCAGCGACGGCGGGAGCGGGAGTGGGTGCGGCTGCGGCTGCGACGGCGGCAAAGGAGGAGGGGGTAGCTCCGCCGCCGATGGGCCCACCGTCGGTGGCGGGCGAGGGTGTTCCTGTCAGCAGCGGTTAGGGCGATTAAAACGGTTAGGACGGTAAGGGCGGTTAGGGATGTTTGGACGGCTTCAGGAGCAGCAGCAGTGCTGGGGTAGGTGGAGGGCGTGTGGGTAAAAAATTATATAAAAGTGAAACAACAAATCCCAATCCCATATCCCGACTGGCGTGTGGGTGTGGGCGTGTGGGTGGGTGGTGGGGGAAGTTAGGGCGGTAAGCGGGGTGGTCTTGGCGGGTGGGAGGGGTGGTGGAGTTTCAAGTCAGCGGAAGTGACGGTGGGGATATAATAGCGGTGTTCTGATACGGTTGACTGCGGCGCGCTGTGCATGGGAGACGGGGGTTTGCGCCTAGTCAGAGCTAGGAAACACGGATGAAGAATTGGTTGCTGTGTCGACAAATGCAATCATACCATGCCATACGAACACACGACGAAGATGCTTTTGGACTGTGAATCTGGGCTGGTCGGTGGGTTGTTGGCTTAGCGGTGTGCCTCTCACGCGCTCTCACGCACTCCAACGCATTCTGATGCACTTTCACGAGTTGCCAGAACCTCAGGCGGTGGTGGCTACCATGAAGAGAACAGGGCTGCGCCTCTCACCTGAGGCCTCACGGGGCGCTTCGGAGGTTTTTGGCGGTTGGGGTTCCCATTGAACAGCTCTGTGTGTGCTGTGTACAGACTTACAGAAAGATGGCCAGGCTTACAGAAAGATGGCCAGACGGTGTATGTAACAGGGGCCGCTAGTGAAGGGAGGCGCAGGAGGGGAGCCAGCAGACGGCGTTTGCCAGCTGCTTCGCAAGCTGCTTCGCAAAAAGTCGTGGTCTAGTCTTACCTTAGCACAATACGGTAGGCAGTCTTGGGCATGTCTCGACACCATGCATTGCACTGCAGCGGTGCACCGGTATGAAACCCACAGCGCTGCACAGTGCGGTGTGTCGCGCCTGGGATGCAGGGCACCTGTTGGGGGAGGAGATCAGCTGTTGCCTGGGGTTGCCAATATTGGTCCACAAGAGTGCCCAACCTACTGGATATGGGACTAACAATAAGTAGCTGCAGGAGGTCTTGAGAACGGGCGTTGGAGCTGACCTGTATCATCTTCAGACAGGCTGCGGAAGAGCGGGGCATGATAGGGGGAGGCCTGGTTGCCGCTACGGAGCTGTATGGTGCACGATGCAGGGATAAAACTGCACTGGAAGATGCTGTCGATAAACATGCTGGTTGCCTGGGTAACGTGCGATGAGCTGCTGGTCTGCGCAATAGCAGTTGTGAGGCTCAGGGGCCATTCCTTTTAGTTGTGAAAGCGCAGATGGCTGTCGTACAGGCAGTACGGCTACCGTAATTGGCAGCCATATGTGCCGGATAATACTGCCAGTAAGCATCAAAGAATTTGAAGCTTTGATGAAACCTGTACCAGCAAAAAAGCATGTTTATGGTTGCGTAGGTTAGTGTCGCCCATGGATGGGACATTCACCCCATCGAACCTTCCGTGGTATGGATGTTGCCAAAGGCCGGTGCAGGCCTTTTGTCTTGTTGTTGTTCGACAAGTGCTTTACGCGTGCAGAGTGTGACTTCTATTAATAGCAAGGTGCGCCACGTTACGAATGTTGTCGTACTACAAAATCTGCAAGGCAGTCTCTGTGGGGACTGGCTTAGGAGTAGTTTAACCAGACAATTTATACCAAATACGTGCTCAACTTCACTCTAGTGCAAATTCCCGTTGCGCAAATGAGACAAGCTTGCATAGACCCGTTGAGAAGTCGGCAGACTCAATTGGCCTCAATTGCTAGGTTCTCAATATGCCCAGCTCGTCCGATACATTATCTGCCCGAGCGTATGGTGGTTTGCACACGTTCCGCCGCGGAGGAATGCGAGCCTCAACCTGAAGCGTCGACGAGCGCACCCTCTGGCGACGGGCAGCTTAGGCTGCGGCGTCGATTTGTACAGCGGCCGTCAGTGTCGAAAGAAATATCGACTGCAACGCAGCCCGAAATTGTCGAGCCCACGGCGCAGCAAGCGGCGTCAAGCAGCAGCAAGCCTGCCCAGCCCAGCACCTCATATCATACGGATCCAGATGTCGACAGAGAGAGATATGAAAGGATAGTATTGGACGAAAGCAGCCCGCTCTACCAGCCTGCACTAACGGACGAGGATTTAGAGCAGGACCCGCCGGGACATCGATCCGGCTACGTCGCGGTCATCGGCAAGCCTAACGCTGGGAAGTCTACTCTCATCAACGCGCTAGTTGGTCAAAAACTGTCTATAGTGACCTACAAGCCGCAGACCACACGCCATCGCATCATGGGCATCGCCTCCGACAAAGACTATCAGATGATCCTCTTCGATACTCCGGGCGTCATCGAGCGCAAACGCAACAAGCTCGAGGAGCGCATGATGGCGGCAGTCGTGCATTCCATCAGGGAGGCTGAAGCCATCATCGCTGTCGTCGATGTCGCTGACCAGCCAAAGGAGGCCCTGCAAATGTTCCAGCCAGGCGAGAACTGGACCGGGCCTCCCATGGCCGTTCTGCTGAACAAGGCGGACCTGCTGAGCGAGTCGGAGGTGGAGGAACTGCGCGCCTGGTACAAGGAGAATTGCCGAGTGGAGGAGGTACGCGGAGGCAGGCAGGCAGGAGGCGGGGAAACGCTGCTGAGGGCTGCTAGCGCATTGGATGCCGCCCCCTCGCCTTCTCGCTGTAGATCTTGAGTTTCATGTCCGTCTTAACTTTCCTCTGCCCCTCGACTCCTCCCCTCGCCGCTTCCGCAGGTGTTTGTGGGCAGCGCGGAGCGGCGGGAGGGGCTGGAGGAGCTGCGCGGCTGGGCGGTGTCGCGGCTGCCCGAGGGGCCCACCCTGTACCCCAAGGTGGGTGGGTAGAAAGGGAAACTGACGAGCTGAATGACGAGGGGGCTTCACCATGGGTTGCTACAATGGACCTGGCCCATCCTATCCAGGGATGGGGACGTGGGGTTGGGTTTCGGAGCCATGCGTGGGAAAAGAAAAAGACCCATGCGTGGATTTTGGTTTCGGAGCCGGTTTTGCGGCACGCTGTTATAGCCGGGAAGCGTGCAGATGGACGTATGGTGTGCGGTATGCATCGGAAGGGGTATCGAAAAGGGTTACGACCCACGGGTCGTTGAGTGGCAGCACACCTTAATGAGGAGTCCCCAAGCTGACAAGGCTTAGGAGGGTTGCATCTGTGGATCCGTTCGGTCGGCCTGCTTTCCCACTTTTCCCGCTACCATGCACACCGATGTGCCACCATTGTTGTACAACTGAACATGGATTGCAACATGCGTACATGTCCGCAACATGTGTGAATGGCCTTCCGCCGGGTGTTCTGCCACCGCAGGACATCGTTTCGGAGCAGCCGGAGCGGTTCTTCGTGTCGGAGTGTGTTCGCGAGCAGGTGGGGGCGCTTGCGGGGGGCAGGTGGGCTGGTAGCACCTGCTGCGCTGCGCTGTGCTGTGCTCGTGTGCTGTGCTGTGCTCGTGTGCTGTGCCGCGTGCACAACAGACATGCATATTACTACTGCTCTTGCTGTTGTCCGCTTGCGAACTGGTTCCCGCATAACCGGTTTCATAACCGCTCTTTGTGGTCGGTGCAAATGGCACACCAGGGGTGGGTTCCGGTTCTCGCCGTCTGCATCGTAAGCTTCCCCCTCCCTCTCTACCCTTCCAACCGCTGTCTCTCTCTCTCCCGCAGATCTTCCTGCAGTGTGAGCAGGAGGTGCCGTACTGCACACAGGTGGGCCCCGGGGGGAAAGGAAGGATACCCAATGCGCTGTCCGGGTCGGGGAGAAGAGAAAGGGGAAGGGCCCCGAGCGGTGGAGGAAGGAGTGGTGGGAGGGACGGAGCAGCGCAGCGTGTCTTCTGTCCTGCTAGGGCTGCTATAGGGCTGCTAGGGCCTGGCTCCCCGTTCGAGAGACCCCCGGGAGGTGCTTCTGCCTTGTAATTGTTGTAAAGGCATCTCCCGCCACGATTGCGATGAGTGAGTGCATGCGGAACCTTAGCGATCCTCCCCCGTGGCATTGGTTAACCGCCCGCTTCCCTCCCTCAACTCGCCCTCGTCTCACTCCTCAACCTTCCCTCCCCCCTTCTCTCCTCCCCCCCCTCTCCCAACAGGTGCTGATTAAGGAGTTCGCGGAGCGGCGGCGCGGATCCAAGGACTTTGTAGCGGCGGAGATCGTGGTGGAGAAGGAGAGCCAGAAGGGAATTCTAATCGGCGCGGGAGGCATGCGGCTGCGATCCATCGGCGCGGCGGCGCGGCAGGAGATCGAGACGTTCCTGGGGCGGGGTGTGTACCTGGAACTGTCTGTGCAGGTGGGGGCTGAGGCGGGGGGGTGGCGAGGGCTGAAGAGGAGGCGGGAGGATTGCGTATAGTGTTACTCGGAAGTTCGGATTAAGTGGGTTGTGGATGTGGAGGAGGAGTTGTGCAGGCAACCACATGTTTGGGCAAAGCAAAGGGGGTAGCTGGATTTGGGAGCGGGAGTGGCGTGAAGGCAGGGACGAGGGCAGGGCGGCATGTTGACGGTTGGTTGACCGACCGTTACAGGGATCCCAAACCTGTCTGTTGCCCTCTCAAGTTTTTGCCGTACGCCAGCTGATTGCCGTACACTACTGGCTCACCTCACCTTCTCCCTCACTCCTTCCGCAGGTTGCCAAGGACTGGCGGGACAACAAGGAGGCTCTCAACAAGTACGGCTATTTTAACCCCATGATCATCTAGACGTGTGCTCAGTACGACATGTGATCTAGGGAGTAACGTTGCGCCCGATGCTCTCGCCTAATGGTGATGCTAGGATGCCGTACTTTACAATGAGACGAGCCTGGACGAGCAGTAAAAAGGAAGCACCATCGGGATGCGCTAGCGGCCGACGCTAGCCTGGCAGTTGTACGGAAACCAACCCGTACAAGCACGGCGAGGCAGGACGTTCCAACTGCCATACGTTCATGTAGCGCCAGGGCTTCCCCGGGTTCCAGGGCTTCCTTTCTGTTGCGCCAGACTACCGGTATACTGGTCGTGTGTGGCGTACAGGGTGTGGTGTATACGGCGGTTGGCATCGGCGCGGTGGCCTTGCACGATGGTGCATGTGGTGCAAGTAATGTGGATACCCTGCTGAGTATTGACGCCGAACCTTGTTCGAACATGGGAAAACAGTTAGGGTATCATTCGGACGCTGTTGGGATTTTCGTACATATGCTCGTTTTGTACCCCAGCGTCCGTGCACACCTACTTGGATGTAGGCTTGTAAATGAAAATGCATTGTGCTTTCCCAACAAATACCTTATCGAACATGCTGCATTGCAGCATGATTGGAAGCTTAGGCAGGGCGCGACTTTCACTTGAGTGCTTCCTGGGGAAAGCACAAGCAACACTACGGCGAAGGGGGATCTGCAGAGAGATTACCAGGCAGATTTCGTCCCCTCACCAGCCAGGTATGTTGTGAAGAGAAAGAGATTGGCACCGTTACAACTGCCAAGAGGCTACAAACAAGCCAACCACCCCATCCCGCGGCGTTTCCTTTGCGCAGGGAAACGAAAATGTAGCTATTACACTGCGATAGTAGTATGACTAGTAAAAGAGTAGATGCACTTGGCTAAGGCGCTAATGTACGCGATAGGCCTACAGGCTTACCTCACATCCTGTGCCGCGGGGGCGACAACGATGTCTAAACACAACACAGCGCTAGGGCAGAAACACGGGCACCGTGTATATTGCTTGTGCGTTTGCCAAAACACGAGCATCGGTGCATCGCTTAACTCACATGTTAGTGTCGTACTTGGCTAGGGAAACAGGCACTAGATGGCACCCTGGCATACGCATCCACACAAAAAGGTATTAGCTTATCCTGCGACTTCCGACACGTTCCTTGAATTCATTGAAACGCAGTTGTTTCTCATGGGCCGTGGTGCATACAGAGGCAGCTGCTGTTGTTAGCTGTGGCACCTATTTTCTTACTCTACTGCACACAACCACATAACTGTACTCCCTAAAGCGCAAGGCATTTGGGAATGCCGCAAAAAGGTCTGCCCTCGCTCCCTTACGGTCAACCGCAGCCAGCAGAGTCTGATATCATTTGTGACGCCTGCAGGCGATGATGAGATTCCTGAGGAGGACTTTGATCTGTGCGACGGAGACGCAATGGTGCGTTGCGCGGAATGCCGAACTCACAATCTGTAGGTTACAGTGAGCTTTCCGCTATTGTAGATTGACGGAGACGAGGAGGAGATTGACATAGTTGACGACGGTAGCAAGCTCAGCGACGAGACCCGGAGGTTCGACAGCATTGTGGGAGCGCTTGAAGGTGCGTTTGTGGCACTGTTGATTCAAACGGGCGTTAGGGCTAACACGTTGCCTTCTTGCACAGATGTATTAATGGATCCAGATTTCGAGGAGCTCAGAGAGGGCTTCTGCCGCGAGAACTGTCAGCACTTCGAGGTACGCGGCCTGGGCCCCGCGGCCGCGGCACTTCCCGAAGTACTCGCTGACGCTTCCATCCCCGCAGGACTCGGACGAGAACAAGCTCATCTACACAGACATCTTCTCCAAGTATACAGAACTTGTTGAGCGCACGATTGAGAGCAAGCTTGCAGACGCAGTGCCAGGGTTCAGCATGCAGGAGTTCATGTCGCTCCTCGAATCGCACAAGGACAACCTCATGTCCGACGTGTTTGACCTGCTCCTATCGCTAGCGGACTTCGAGACGTTTAAGGAGGTAATGCTCTCCTACAAGCGCGACCTCAGCGAGGGTCCCACGTTCCAAATCAACTGCACGCCCCTGCGCGTGTACACGGAGGTGGGTGGTGCGCATGGCTGCGGGAAAGTGTTACGCAAGGGTGGATGGGAGCGTTGAGCTTGAACCATACTTGCTTCCTGAGCAACTCGTCCCTACGCCGGTGGGCTCGTTACAACTGCATGGACGACCACGACAAGTCTACCAGCCACACCAGAGCAATGCGATGAATACTAGGACCCACTTTCCCGCCAGGACCCCAACCCTCTGTGCATGCTGGAATGGACAAGCCTGCAACAAATGCAACGCCTTCAAGTGCAAATCCTGACCACAGCGTTTGTATGGCGCACCCACCCCTCCCTCACGCCATGCAGGAGCAAGAGGACGGGGATGCGCGGCCGGACCTGGACCTCTCGCTGCAAATCTCACCCATTGGAGCTGGGTCGTCGTCTAAGCGGTGATGCGGTGCAGCGCGTGGGCGCAGCTGGCAGGGATGGCGGCGAGGCGGCTCCATACATGTGCAACTAGCCTTTCATGCAGTGATGGACGCCCCAGCCATGCATTCATGGGGAGCAGAGTACTCAGAGGCATGGTAGTGGCATGGCGCGGTAGACAGGAGGGCGGGCCGATGTGTCACAGGTGGGAAGGAGGCGGACGGGTATGGGCGCTTAGATTGTAGGGAAGTCGTAATGGGGTTGGTCGCGTGTCTGAGGGCTGTTTAAGCAACCAGCATATGCGGTCCCATGGGTGCAGCCCAGTAGTTGTTGGGTGTACAAAGGTTGTCGTCCCCTTGTCAAAGGGCAACATGGAGAGAAACGACTGGGCACTGGGAAGGGGGTATCCATCGCGCGTCATGACAGCGCACGTTTGCGTGCTTAGGCAAAATAGGTGCACGAAACGTGTGTTCGTTGCCTTGTGTTATATGTGTTGTAGCTACCCATGAGGCGGGCGTGAAGTACGAATGCGCGCGACTTCGGTGGGGACACTTCGAGTGCAGTTGAGCTTTTCGGGCGCCCGGCTTTTGGGGGACTGAAGTTGGCGCACCTGGGTCAGCATCCTAATAACCTAACAGATTTTAGAGGTCATTAGAAATTCTATGCCGGTCTTTTGGTGGACGCCATGGTTTAGCAAGATAGTTGTAACCCTTTGGTCTTAAGGTATGAGATTAACTTGTAATGCAGACACCCTAGAATTGTCCGCTTTAGGTGTGGCAAATGGGTCTTCGGGCCTAGTAGTATGGATGTTATTCACAGCGGGGAGCCACGATAGCTTTTTATGATTTGTGGGTGTGAGCTTCGGACGGCAGGCACCCTTGGTTTTCCGTTGGGCTGTCTGGCTGGTGGCTGTGTCTCTTGACGCTGCATGGTAGGAACAGCATAAGGCTTGTTAAGCCGACTGTCGGTGTTTTGAGTGACACATGCATGGCGTTCCATTCCATGCATGCACGAGAGAGCATGTGAAAACGGCAACCGTCACTGTATTACGCATCGTTCTCTCAATGAGCTATGGACATCGCTCGCATACTGGGGTTGCGTTTGACCGAAACGACCCACGGGTCACTGCAATGCGTAGGACCAAATGGCTACATTCCAAGGTGCCGCCAACATAGAAAGCCACCAGTGCATCCCGATTCTCAAACCTGGACTGGGCGTCACAGGGCGTGTGGTGTTGTGTGACTGGGTTCTAGGCATGGGAGCTGGTTTGCCGACTGTTATAGCGCATTGCGGCAATGAATTAAGGAACGCATGGCGTTACTCCGGGGTACCGGTACCGGGCAGGTGGACTTTCCGGCATTCGCTTTTACATCTTACCATAAGTAAGATACCACCAAAGTCCTGTATAAGCCTCAACAGCTACGCTACACGATCGCAGACTGTCCGTTTCTTCTGTCCACACAAGGTTCCACCCAGCTGGCCTGCTCCGAGGAGGTAACGCCCCCTCCATCAAAGGCCTGCCCGGGGCGGCCTCTCAGGCTCGCAGGTACACGGTTGGGTTGTACATGCTCTTAAAAGCGTTTGGCATACGCTATGATGCGCTGTGTTGCCTCCGTCTCTTGCCTTTACTTTACAGTCATTGTTCGTGTCACCAAATGCCGCCAAAGCATTCCGCCAGCAGCGAGGGGTCAGCTGCGGCTGCTTCTGCCAGCAAGAAGCAGGAGATCGGCGAAGCCAGTCGCCTGCCTCTGTCGATGCGCCTGCCGTTAGTGTCTCAGCACAGATGTCGCCTTGCTCTACACGGCCGGCGGTAGTAGCGCCGCGTAGTGTGCGTCCCGTTCGTTTGCTCACCAGGGAATGACGCTTGTTGCGAACACGTTGTCCGCCAATTCCGGTTCAGTGGACAGCTCGCGGCTGCCGCTGAGCAAATCGAGATTGTGTTTGCAGGCGACAAGGTCATGCCGCTGCTGAGTTATGCAAAGTCCTCAGGCCAGGTACACTGTGGCGGCGTAGAGGTGGTCGCCGCCTTTGGAGCTGTGAAACTCTTTGCTGACCCCGCCCTGGCTGCCCTTGTTCAAGCTGTGTGAGGACTGCTACTGTGCGGTGCGGGGAGCCAGGGCATCATCACGCTGGCGCAGACGTCTGTAGTGACGCGGCGCGGCATTCCCGCGGGAAGGCAAGCTGTTCGGTTTGTTCGTCAAGTGTAGTGTTATGTTCGGTGGGCGCGGATGCAGCGGCAGCTGCCGGTACACATACGCCGGCTTCTCTTCTGTCGTTTGTTGCCCCATGTGCCTTTCCTTACCTTGGCTCCTGCAACTTGCCTTGTACTTGCCTTGTGTCTTGTCCTTGTACTTCTCACACACGCCTCTTATGTTGTCTTAGTTGCCTTTCTACTTCTCACTCTTGCCTCTTGTTCCTGTGCTCACGGTGGTGGATTCCCCGTGGTCCGCAGTGCTCAACTTTCGCCCATCAACAGCCCATCAACAGTCAAAGTAACTACCAGCAGGTAGCGCTCTTCGTACCCCTGCACTCGGTCCTGGAGGGCGAGGTCCAGGATGGCATGGACTTCAAGGTTTCTGGCCAATAAATGAGGGGGCGTTCCCCAGCAGCAACAAGCGTGCTTGTCGCTGCTTGGGGGACAACGCGCTCTGGGTGGCGGGTTCAACTCCCGCAAGAGTGAAGTCTGCAACACTACCACGTTCTCAACCTCACGTGTGGCATTTACAATCACACATTGCATGTCAGGCACGACTACCTCCTCTACTAACCGGCACGGCACTGGCACACCACACAACCATCACTACAGCATTTCGCATACCGGCCGACAGGCTGCTTTTCATCTTCCTACACCACTATTCCTCGCCACCTGTGCGTCTTTATGGATGTCTATTGTGTAACCCTCAGTACCCCAGCAAGTGTCCCGTTCTCAGCGGTCAGCTGCATGGATCCATTGGCTCCGAGACCCTTACCAAACGCTGTAACCCAGTACCCAAAGACTCACGGTTGTGGCGCCATTGCTTCTCTTATTGGTACGTAAATGATACTGATTGCGCTATGGACCGACAAGCTTTCTGGTCGCTGAAGGATGCCTTCCATCAGCTCGGGGCCCGCGCAAAGCCGTTTTGGGACTCTTTACAACGTCACCAGCCACAGACGCTCTCTGGCTACCTGGTAATACCTGACTAGCGTCACTTACAAGCTTACTGCTGATACCGCAACTTAGCGGTTGGCCTTGCAAATGTTGCGCAGACTGCATTAGCAGCGGCTGGATTACTTACAGCCTCTTTACTGGTTACGACTAGCTTGGCTTTGGTGGCACTATGGTGCGCACTTGCCACGCTGTTGGGCCTGGCTTTGGTCTTTGGTAAGAAGCTCGGTTTCCTGTTTTTCCCAATTATCATAAGTGTTTACTTGCACAGTGTGTGTGTAGTTGACTTTACAGTCAGTTAATCAGCGGCTCAGCGCCTGTAACTTGGATGCCGTTCGCTTCTCTTGTCCCAGGCGTACTCTTCTGCACCTGGCTGTGTCTGACTGCCTGGATGGCCACAGTGGTTTCCGTGTTTGTCGGTTCCGTGGCTTGCGGTCTCTCAGGAACACGTTTGGCCCTGCGCGTAGTGAGAGCTGCAGCTCACCTTGTCGTACCCAGGTGAGCAACCCGGCTTCTCAAAGCGCAAAGGTTAAGTTCAAACACCGGTGCATGCTTGCTCAGTAGCTAGTTCGAGCTGAATATGCGCTTTCCACCGGCAGCTACGCTCCTGCCCATTCTCCCACCCACCCCATCGCAGTGTTTGGCGCACGTTCCAGTCCCAGCTGCTAGGTGCTCAGCCCGGGCTCAGCCCGGGCCAGGCCTCTGCTGCCACCACCTACCCTCAGCCCCCTGGAGTGCAGACATGCGAAGCTGTTGCTAGGGTATCACCGAGTCCGGATGCACACGCAGCCCATGCCCCCGGCGAGCAAGCGGCACCATTGGCTGCTGGCAGTTTAATGACAGGACAGGCGCACCCTTGCAACGAGCGCGCTACCTCAGGCAGCCGAGTTGCCGGTGGTGCCTGTACAAAGGCAGCAGACGTGGGGCTGGCGGCCATGCCGGTTGCGACAACACGCTGCAATGGCAGCAGCCCAGCCGTTGGGAGCGGCCCCCCTGCAGGGCCTACTGACACCTCTGCAGCAGCCCAGCAGCCAGTAGCAGCCGCACCGCTCCTCAGTCCGCACCACATGCAACCAGCAGGGATGCAGGTTGTGAAGGCCCAACTGGTGGAAAGCTGTTGAGCGTCCACACCTGCCTGGCCCAGGCGCTTCTAGCTCCAGGGGCTGTACTACATCGCATTTATTCTGTGGGCATGGGTAATGCCTCTAACCCGCAGTCTTCTCGCGTTTTCCTCGTATCTTGTGGTGTGCGGTTAACAGGTTGCAACTTGCCGCTCATCACGTGTGGGACAGGCATGAGGCATCAGCGCCCCCATACGTGGTGTAGAGGCGGGGCTCAGCGGTGAAACTCAGCAGGCATGGCAGAGGGGCGCGCGTAAGCTGCTGCGCATGGCAGGGAAAGCCCTCGTGACCCGCTAAAGATGGGCGGGATAGGCGCTCAGTCGACAGGCTAGTTAGCAGGCTTGGTGGGGAGCAGCAGGGCAGCCGGACGGTTGCATGCGCTTGGGATGCGCCTCTCTTCGCTCCCATCCCCCCAGTGCATGCAGCAGGCAAGTGACAATGAGTGGATCAGTGGGGGCCCTCCTACACACGCTTGCAGTCCAGGCTAGCCATTGCATCCGTAGGTCGGTTGTTAGCAATCTGCTTTGGGCTCGGTGGAAACGTTTACAGGAGAGGCACGCAATCCTGAGAACGAATAAGGACGGCCAATCAGGACTGACCGAGTAGAGCGTTAGCAAGGTGTGATTTGCACCGCATGCGTGAACTTTAGTTAGGCCCTGATAGTTAATCTAGCGGCATGAAGAGTTGACTAGGTCGGCAGCACGGCATGGCGTGTGTTTCCTCTATAAGGCGGCAGAGAGCTAAATCCCCAGGGATAAAGGGATGTCATGAACTGGTGCAGCGTCATTGTGTTTTTTTGGAGAGTTGCAGGGGTTTCGTGAGCAGACGGTTGCTTCTACGAGCGCAGTCGGGACAGTAATGCAGGCTGGCTTCTCCGTTCAATAGCATTGCCAGTCATAACGTGTAGGCGTAGGTAGTTTAGGTATGCCTCGACCGTGTCGATTAAGAAGCGCGCGCGGAGGAAATTGTGATCATTAGGCGGTGTACGGTAACCCAGTACGACACTCGTAGCGCTCCACAGAGCCAGTTGTTACTTACAAGCGAAGTAGCGTGTAGTGGCAGGTGTAAAGTAAATATTACCGGTAGCTGTACTGGACCTTGTGTGTCACGAGGTTTTGTCACGCGCATGCTTTGTCGCTGGGGAGCGATGGTGCCGCGCAAACCTGGCATGCCCCTTACGTTAGCGGGCATGGGGTGCCCGTGGAGCTAAGTAGCTTCATGCAACACGGCCGTCACAAGCCATGCTACAACAAGAAACGTGTTTCACGCGTTGACTGGTTGCTGAAGGAGAAGAAATCCGCAGCAAGGAATGTCGTGTTAGGCTTTACCCAAGCATTGTACCCTAGATCGTGTGGTCGTACTGCGTCCGAGTCTGGGTCCCGAACCCGGGCGATGTGGCCACGTCGCGCTACGTCCCCGTAGCTCGATTCCGAGAAAACGTATACGAAGTATGCGGTTTCGGAGGAGCGAAGCGAAGGGAAGCATAGACGGTCTCCGTGGTCACGCTCCAGGGAACGCAATATTCGTGCTCGTCCCGTCCATAGACCCAAGGGTCGGTAATCGCGATGTTAAGCAGCCCGCTATGCGCAGCAAACTAATATTCAGTATATTTAGGCTAAGAGCGAAGTCATATAGTAATAATGGAAAAAAGAGGAGAACCGATTAATCAAGAGAAGACATAATATGAATAAAGGTAGTCTCCAAGATTAGGGAGCAGAACGTGATCGAACGACGTTAAAGCAGGTTTTTAAAAGGCGCTAGATCCGTTGTCGCGGTTCAAGGAAATGTGGTTGTCCGTGCATGGAGACGCGATGTTGGCTAGCAGTCGTGTAGGATTTGGCTCGGTTGAGGAGGTATGCAGTAGCCGTCTTTGCTTGGGTTTCGGGAATAGCGGTGCCCGAACTTAATGCGGGTACCACGTCCTTGAACGGGTCACCTTTCAGTGTAGACGTAGATCACGTTGCTCTTCAAGACGGCAAGTAATCTCCCCATGCCTTTCCAATCCCCGCGCGGCGCCTGCTCCATCCTGTCATCGCACGTTCCTCGAGTAAAATGGCTGTTACCCGCGCTGGGCATGGATACTCCTGCCCTTCACCGTGCAATGTGTTCGTGTCCGTGCCCTTCACCGTGCAGTGCCTGTCTCGCGGCGTAAGTTCTTCCCAGTGCAGGATGCCCTTCCCCGCGCTGTACCTACCTGTCTCCCCGTGCCCTCCCCATGCGACTTGTCTTTACCCGCGCGGCGCGCGCTTGTGTCCCCTGCCCTTCCCCGGCGGCGGCTGCCTCCCAATGCCATAAACCATACAGCTGCCCTTCCCTGTGTGCGTGTTTCCCGTGCAGCGAAATTGCGGGCCTCATGCGGTCTGCCGTGGGCCTCGGTGCCATTCCATGTGCAGTGCCTGCCCCAAAATGCCCTCGGCTGTCCTTATCCGCGAGCCCCTGGCCCTTACATCCAATGCCTTCACTCCTGCATGCACATGTGTCAGCTTTCGGGCAGGGCGTGGCCGCTGGTCGCATGGCCGAGTGTAACTGAGTAGGGCGGGGTTTTATGCACGCACGCATTGGTGTCGGTACTCGGGCAGGACAGGGATGCATGCGTACATCACCGCGATAAACGGCGGGCACAATGGGTGTGCGTACCCGCATGGCAGCCGGTAGTCGGGCATGGTGAGTATGCATCCATGTATCGGTGCCAGTTTACGGGGCGGGGGGTTATGGATTCAGATTCGGAGTTGAGCGGATGCGCGGATGGGTGCGATGGATGGGAGAAGGGTGATCTTGCACGCACGGGGGCCTGTTCCTGGCAGAACGACTGGATGTCTGCATGCATGAGCGCCGAAAGCTAAGAGAGGCGGGGATGCATGTGCATGTGGGTGCCAGTAACTAGCAGGGCAGGGATGCCTACATGCATGGGCGGCATTCGTTGAGCAAGGCGATGGCTGCACGCGCGGGGAGCCATTACTTAGGTATTGTGGCGGTGCATGCCCCAGCGCATGAGCGTGTCATGCACACTGTTGGTAATCCAAGGAGGGAACCGGGTGAAAAGGCAGCTACATGATGAGGAACGTTGACATCGGGGTTGGGGGCTGGAAGCAGGGAAGGGAAGAACGGGCCCTGGAGACTGCAGAGGAGGACACAGACAGCAGATACGGTACGCATGGGGATCTGTCCTGTGCTTCTGTGGCCTGTTGTGTCGCTAGGCTTCGCACATCCAGGCTTTGAGGACGGGGTGTTGGCCTGTGCAGCAGCGGTGGCAATAGCGCTATCTTGCGCTAGCGGCGGGCGGATGGGGCCTCGGGCATCCGTCTCAGATCCGGAGGTCATGCCTGATCGCATGCACGCTTGATGTTGGCCAGTGCGGGGACTGCATGGGCGCGCCGGCCTTTGGGCGGGACTTGTGGGCGCCGGTGGTTCAGCAGCGCGAGTATGCCTGCACATGCAGGCGCTGGTAGTTGGACAGTGCGTGGAAGGATGCCTCCCTCTGCCCTAACCCGTGCGGCGCCCCTGCAGCTCACCTGCGTCGCCCCGTGCTTTGCTTGCCTTCCAATGCCCTTCCCCGTGCGTCTGCCCTTCCCCGTGCGGCCCTGCCTCTCCCCGTCATTGCCCGTTCCTTGAATTAACTGAACGGATGAGCCTGCCGCTACAATGGTGGTTTAATGGCGGCTGCCTACCCCTGTCCTTCCATGCCAGACGTCTGCCTGCCCTTGCCCTTCCCTTGTATTGACTGCCCCTCTCTGCCATCTTCTCTGTGCGGCCACCCTTCCCCGGGCAGCACCTGCCTCTCACTGCTCTTCCCCGTGTGGCACCGTGAGTGCGGCCTCCCTACCCTTCCTCGTAAAGTTTCTGCCTCCAAGTCCCCTCACGGGCTTCGGGTAGCTGACTTGCACAGGGGGTGTCTGCGTGCGCGCATTGGTGTTGGTACATGGCATGCATGCGTTCACCAGCGCGGTAGTTGGGCATGGTTAGTGTGCGTACAAGCATGGACGCCGGTACTTGGGCATGGCGGGTATGTATGCATGTATCGCATGGGCCGGGTGGGCATGCATTCAGGCGTCGGCGCGGCAGTGATGCTCGCGCTCATGGGAGCTGGTTCGTGGCAGGACGAGAGGATGTCTGCACGCTTGAGCACAGACAGCTGGAAGGGGAGGGTATGCATGCGCATGTGGGTGCCGGTAACTGGCACGGCATGTATGGCCATCACTCGGCTTTGCAGCATACACAGATGTTTCTAGCCATGAATTATCGCAGGCTTTTTTGTTGCCAAATAAGATGCTGTCACAATTGCTTTACTTGCTTGGGCTTCAGGAGTAGCGGAGCCCGAGCGTGTTGCGAGCGTGTAGGCCACATCCCGTCGTTAAGCGTTGAACAGGTCTTCACCTTTAGTGTGTACCTTTTCTTTGGCTTCCACAAGCCGTTTGTGCTTCCTACCCGTCTAGCAGCCTTGGCGACAATCGCTGCCATTCCTTTTGTGCTTTGAGCATCCTTCTGCATCCTCACGCCCTACATGCATGCGTGCAACCGCATCTCCACGACATCACCTCCCTCCCGCGAGCTACGGGCAGCTCCCGCCGAAGGCGGGCCTTACTAGTTTTTTTTCAGACTTTGGCATAGAGTACATCTGCGATGACCCATGGGTCATTTCCGAGCGCGCTCTTCTCCTAAGCACGCGGCTCAGCTCACGGAGTCACCCCGCAGCGTAAACCACACGAAAGCTACGAAAGCGCTAGCCTTTAATCCACTTATGTGAATAAAGAACAAACAATTGTTGTACTGGAAGGTCTGAGACACATCAAACAAACCTGAAAGGGAGACACCTGGGATGCAAGGAAAGTAACAAACACCACCCTTCCCAAATGGTTACTAGCACTTCTTTTGACAACACTGGTGAAACACGAATACAGGAAAGAGGCCAGCGGCCATCAGCCGCTACAACAGCTTTGGACCGTCATACGGCATGCTTTTTAAGTCGCAGGACTTCCTAACCGCCTTCCTAACAAACTGCAGTCCTCTCCAGCTCTAGATCTGTGCAAATCTATCTTTACACATTAGTGCTCTGCATATTAAAAGTGAGGTTTTTGCACAGGCCGCCGAGGCATGGCCAAGCGATAGCCAGCATGTTGGCTTTTCTGTCAAACGGGCTGCAATTTCACAGTCAGTGCTTAATGCTGCGGCAGCCCACAGAGTGTGAACGGAAGCTGGTCCGCGGGATCATCGGCGCTCAGGCTTCCTAGCATGGGCCGAGATGCCAGCGAAGACTGCCCACATCAGCAAGAACTCACGCCTGACGAACAATTCGGAGCTTGTCACGAGCTACTAGCGGATTCACGCAGTATTCTTCTTCAAGTCTTTGAGGTGCGGGGCAGGCAAGTGCACTGCTAGGCACCTTGCTGTTTGCCGTCATGGGAAGGCTGTGAGGCCCGGCGGGTCGGAGCCCAAGAACAGACTGAAACGAACAAAGTAAATGCATAGCTGTAAGGTATGCGTGGTTAGATGAGAATCCCATCGACCCAGCGGGCCTCGCAACGTTCCCAAGATGGTAAACAGCAAGGTGCCCGGCGGCCACCCTTGCCGCAACCAGAAAAATTACGAAAGCGGAAGCAAAAGAAGTGCTACGTTTGGGAACGCCCCTTAACCTTACGGCTTGCATGTGGGCGCGCATGTATGAAGGGTCTGCTAGTGCCGGCGCTTATCTGCATTATTGTGTGTTATGCAACCCTTCTGCTCTGTACATTCCTGCTCTATATGGCTAGGGAGGCGTGTCCTTCGCAAGGCCACAACACTGTAACACTGCAACGGTCATTCATTCATATGCCATCATGCGGCTTGCGACGGACGTTCCTGCCACAACACCTCACAGGCTTGCCCTGCCACAACCCCTCAACAGACCACGCCGGATCGTGTCCCCGCCTGCTGCAGGTGCCGAGCAGCATCTAGACAAAGATGATGTCAGGAGCACCCGCGGGCGTTTCAAAGCCCGCTGGTACGGCGCCGCTGCCGCCGCCTCTGTCGGAATCGCTCCCAGCACTGGACACGGCTCGGCCGCCGGAGTCACAGCAGCTGGAGCCGGCGGGTCCAGACGTCGCCGGCGCCACCACCAGTGGAGGCGGCAGTGCCTGGGGAGACGTCCCCGCAGCCCCCAGCGCTCTAGCCGGTGATGCCGCCAGCCTGGCTGGAGCCCAGTCAACGTTGGGACCCACGAGCGCAGCGGCGCCGGCCTCACCTGCACCTGGCGGCGGCGCCACTGGCCTTCCGGCGACTCCGCCGCCGCCGCCGCAGTTCGCCGAACCCCAAGCACGGCATGCTGTACATACGCCGCCGGCTGCGGTTGCATTGGCAGAACCGGGCGCACAGCAATCACCGCCGCTGCCGCCGTCGTCACCGGCCCCGAGCCAGCAGCTGGCGATGGAGGGGCAGTCGGGGTCACAGGCAGCGGCGTCGCAGCCGTCGTCACTTCAGCCGCCAACGCCGACGCCGACACCGCTGCAAGGGCCGCCCCAGCCGCCCCAGCAGCTCGAAATGCAAGGAGCGCTCGCAGGTCACATACACGGCGAAATGAGGCTGACGCTTGACGGAAACGTCATGGCCACGTTGACCACGGCAGCGCAGTCGCCCCAGCAGCAACCGCCGTCGCCTCCGCCGCCGCCGGCGCCTGTGCAAGCGGCTGCGACTGCGGCAAGTCCTCCTGCAACCTCCCAAGCTGCTGCTGCAGCCGCCGCTGCCAGCCGCAGCGACGCGTCTGCCGTACCAGCCGAGGCAGCCACGCCGCATGCACCACCGGGAACTGCAGCAGCGGCACCTGCAGGACAAACGGCCATGCAGTTGTATATCGTTGCGGGTGGCGGCGCTGCGCCAACTGTAAACCCTCCGTCGCCAGGCGTTACGTCGTCTCAACCCGGGATGGTTACTTTGCCAGCATCCATGCTGGCGGCTTTCGCACCTGGCAGTGCATTGCTACAGCCGGCAGGTGGGATGCGGCAGGCCGGAACTACTGCCCCCAGCGGCGTCCTACTGCCTCGTGCTACCGCTACGGCTGCTTCGCCTTCACCGTCGGCGGCGCCAGCGCTCCCGTCACTTGGTTCAGAGCCGACTATTCCGCAGTCGGCTTCAGTAAATATGCAGGCACCTGCGCCTGTGGCGCCGTCACCTGCGTCTGTAGCGCCATCACCGGCTCCGTCACCTGCTCCGTCGCCGTTGCCTGCTGGTCCCGCGGGTCTTGCGGCTCCACCACCGCTGGTAGTAGTGCCGCCCACCGCCGCCGCCATCGCTTTGCAGCAGGCGCAGCAGCAGCAACAATCGCAGCAGCAGCAGACCGCGGCCCTAGCCCAATGGCAGCAGTTGCTGGCGCTGCAACGAGAAGCGGCAAAGCAGGACCAGTTGGCGTCGAAGATGCTGCCGCAGCCGACGTCACAAGCGCAAGTCGCAGGGACGTCTATGCTGCCGGTGTTTGGATCCCTGACGGGCATGGCTGCACCCAGTCTCGCTTCACTTTCCCCATCCACCTCTTCGGCTCCAACGCTAACTCCCACATCGACCGTTGTCCTCCCTGCTACTGCGGGATCTACAGCTACCGCCATGCCAGCGGCTGCTACAGGCGCCGCCACGCCGTTCGTCCCTGCACGGGGGACCCTGACGGCCATACCTGCCTCCGCAGCCGCTGGAAGGACAACTACCGCCGCCGCCGCCGCCGCTGCTGGGCCTGCGCCGTCACGTGCGCCAGCTCAAGCTGCAAGTCCTCCCGTCGTACTGCTACAGCCAACCGGCACCGTTGGTCTGGCGGCGGCGCCTCCGCCAGCTGCTGCGATTCCCCATGGCGGCGGCTCAGGCGCTGCTGCTGCTGCTACAGCAGCACAGCGTAAGCCCACTCCCATGCCTTCCGCCAGCGCCTACCCAGCGCCCTCCGCAGCAGCCATGAGGCCGTTGTCGGGAGTTCCCGCGCCGATGCCGCCGACGCAGTCACCTCCGCCAGCGTCCATTACCCCGCCGGCGGCGCCTGCTGCTGCTGCGCCGCTAGCAGCAGGTAACCTCGCTTTCGCAGCGCCAACGCAGCCGCCGACGACGACGACGCTGGCGCACCTACGTCAGCCGTCGCCGTCGCCGCCACCCTCAGCTGCCGCTGTTCCACGTGTTGTGCTACAGTCCTCAGCCAACCAAGCGGCCGCCAAGAGCGGCGGCAGCGGCGGCGGCGGCGGCGGCCGTGGCAGCGGGAGCGGCGGGTCGCTGGGTGGCGGAGTGCCCGCGCAGTCAGCGGCGCCTCCGCAGGCTACCTCGGCCGCCGCCTCCGCCGGGGCTTCCGCCGCAGCACCAGCCGTGCCGTCCCCTCTTCCTGGAAATGTCAGCGGTGAGTTCGGTGCCGGGGCCGATCTGTTTGCGGCAGCGCCCCTGTCGTGAGCGCATGTGCACGGCTGTGAGCTGCAAGGGTGAATCTCAACAATCAATCTCACGACATGGTTGGAGCTGTTTGCGGCTATCCATGAAATCGCCTTGTGCATCCTTCCTAACTCGGCGAATGACATGATGTTGTGATCCGCTTGCTGTCTCTCCGCAGGCGCCTTCACTCCTTTCACGGGTGTCCTACGGAGCAAGCCCGCGGCCGCTGGCCTGCCAACCATGGGCCCATCCGTCCTCTCGCCCTCCCTTCCCCCCACCACGAGCCCTTCTGCGCTTCTCCTGTCCCCAGTTACTGCTGCCGCAAGTCCTTCTGTAGCGGCCTTTCCCGGCTTGCCTGCAGCTGCCCTCGCAGCCCCCAATACCGGCAGATCCGCCGCTGGACCTGTCACGGGGAGTGGTAGCGGCTCCGTCCATTTGGTGCCCCAGCAGCCTGGGCCACCGGGAAGCAGCCAACAACAACAACAACAGCTTCTTGCCTCGCTGCGCGCACCTCATGTGCTGCTGGCAACGCCTGGGGCTGCCGCTGTGACGCCAAGTACGGCAGGAGGTCAGAGATTGGGCGTGGGCGGTAGTGCAAGTGCAAGCGAGGTAAGGCGTAGCTAGGATGTGATTATTGCGAAAGCGTGTTTCAGGCTAGGCATACGGCCAATCTGGGGCTGCACTACTGTGCCACGAACCCTAAATGACTGGGGTTGTAAAAAAACTACCGGTAAATGACGGGGGTAAAGAGGAAACAACTAACTGAGGGATAAGGCCTCAAATAAATGACGGGAGGGGCGAGTACCCGGCGGTGGCCGAAACAATACCCAAGGAAAGGGTGATAACTATGTACCAAAGCACGGAACATCTGGAAGACTGCGCGGTGGCTCAGTGGTCTTGTCGAAAGGTCTGGCATCGCATCAAAGGTCAAGCTAGTCGAAGTTGACCTGACTGACAAGGTAAAATAAATACCAGAGCAGTTGTGTAGTGCTATTCGACTAGTTGAAACATCTACATGTTCGCCTTTCATATGCAATGTTGACGCGGTTGCTAGTTGCGACAGATTACGTCTATTTGGTCGTGGCCAACCGCGGGCACGAAGAGTGCTAGCTTGAATGTATGCGATCCAGGATAATTACCGGTATGCATGTACTCAAGTGCATGTTATGTTGTCTGAACCAGGACGCTTAGGCGATGTCGCTGAGACCTAATCCTACACGCACTTGGTGTGCAATTTGCTTCCAACCTGCTTGACAAGTCTACCTATCCATGCATGCCAGTGGAAAAGCCAAGGTGTATCTCCATATATAGCTTTTGCAGTGACAGTCCGCTCTCCATTCCCAAACTCCCAAACCCCTTCCCGACTCGCATCGGCACCGACAGCAGCTGCAAGCCAGCCAGCCGCAATCAACCGCAACCCAGGCTCAGCTGCATCTCCAACAGCTCCTGCTGCAGTACAAGCAAGCAACAGATGCCTTATCTGCAGCAGCCACCAGCGCCTTTGCCACCAGCCCTGTCTCCCCCGCTGGAGGTCCAACGGATGGCGGCGGCAGTGAGGTCGGCGCCCTTTCCGGCGCTACCGCGGCCTCACCCTTCTCAACCCGCACCGTGCCGGGCCTGCCGGCGCCATCAGCTGCACCTTCAGCTGCTGCACCAGCTCCCAGCAGCTCGGCACCCACAGCAGCTACGACGCTGCAAGCCATCCTGGCATCTTCCGGATACCCTTCGGCGGCAGCGTCGGCAGCGCCGCTCCTGCAGTTTGCGATGCCGTCCTTTGCGAGCACCACCACGAGTGCTGAGTACGGCGGCGGCAACGGCGGCGGCGGTGCCGGCCGTGGAAGCGCATTTGGGGCCAGCAGCGGCGGCGGTGCCAGCATCACCATTGGAGGTGGCGGTGGCGGTGGTGGAGGTGGATACATGAGTGGCGGCGGCATGAGCGCCGGCTTGGGCGGCGGTGGGGGCAGCGGTGCGACGACGGCGGCGGCTACAACCGGACCACGTAAGGTGCGATTGGCGGTGTGTGTGTGTGCGCAGTGGTGTGGATTGTGTGTACAGCACGAGGATTGGAGTGAGGCGTGGCAGCTATCGCAAGGGGGGTTGGTGGTATGGGCTCTAGACATGATGGTGGGGGGTGGTCTCAGAGCGCCTCGTGCCCTCCTCATCGCAAGCGCGTTGAGCATATGTTTGCGAGGGCTTGTGCAGCACGATGATGTCTGTTTACATCCCCACCGGCAATGTGTGCTTGCGCGCGCTCCCCCCGGGAACGGTGACACTGTTTCCCCGCGCATTGCATGACTCATGGTGGTGCAGGTCAAGGTGCTCCTGTCTTTCGGGGGTTGCTTCAGCTCCTGTCGCTCAACTGGTGGGTCGGAAATGGGTCGTTTTGGGGGGACAATCGGACGCAAAAAGTTTTCAACATTTTGGCTCATGGGACGAATCCTCGCATCAGGGCCGCATCTAGTGTGGGTCGGAAGGGGCATCCGCTTGAGTGGGCACCTAGCGTGGATTCCTTGTCCTCAGTCAATCTTGTAGCGGTCTACATGTTGTGCCGTACACCTTGCATGGTCGCGTTACGCACGTCTTGTGCCGTACACCTCGCACGGCCAGGGCACTGGGACTACACGGGCGGGGAGACGCGGCTTGTGGCGGTGGAACAGAGCCCCGAGTTTGCCGCCTTCAGGTGAGGTGGTGCGGGTGCGATCCGTTTGAAGTCGTGAGGGGATGTAGGTAGGGTGCAAACGGGGTTGACGTCTTGAAGAAATACTTGAGTTAGTTTGGCGCATGCTATCATGAATACACGATCCCTTCTCTCCGCGCTCTTTCCCTCGTTGCCTTATCCGCCGTTCCGGTTTTTTTTACTGACAGGGACAGCGCCTTCGCTTGCTGCAAGGGGCGCGTACGGTCTCCAGACGAGGTACGATAGCCCAGGTGCTTTGCTTGCATGCGGGACGCGTGGAGTACGCATTCTTGAGGACAGCCGGGTGCTGATGCGCGCAGAAGTGGGGCCACAGTCCTGATCCCCCTTCCTTCGCCTTAACCTCCCTACCCTGTTTTACCTCTCGTTAAGGCGCGGAGGCTTCACATGTTTTACCGTTTCACCGGGGTTTCACCGCCCTTTATCGCTTCTTTTCGCGCGCTTCTTTGCCTCCCAGGCCTCTCTGCGCTACGAGCTGCCGAGCTGCCCGGGAACCCTGGTGGACCTCCGTACAGACGCTGACGTGATCAACATGTGGGAGGAGCTGCAGGATTTCACAACGGTATGTGTACGGCATGCGCACATTGGCGCGATTTGCCAGGTGCACTACTCAGGTTTACAATCGTTACAAGCAGTACGATCATAAGGAAACGTAAGGACCCTCATGGTCGCCGCATCTGCGGCTTTCGGCTCTCGGCTGTAACAACTGGACCGCATGCGCACTTCCCGTGACGTGAACACATGGCATGCCGTTTTCCCTCCCTTCGTACGACAGGCCGCTGGAAAGCCGTCGTACAAGCTGCACCTCTACGTGGACCACCACATGCTTCCCTCGGACGAGGGCAGTGGTGCATCACAACACACGGAGAGCCCCGTTGGCGCCGTCGGCGGCGGCAGTGCCGGTAGCGGCGCTGGCGGAGGCGCGGGCAGCACCCCCGGCGGCGGTGCCAGCGGCGGCGCCACCGACGACGCAAAGGTGCGCAACCAAGGGCCGTTACTGACGTCAGGTGGGCAGCAACCGCCAGGTGCTGACGTCAGCGGCCAGCCGGCGGCGGCGGCGGCGGTGCCGTCACGGCCGGCGGCAACGACGACAGCTTCCGGTGTGGGCGCTGCTGTCGGCGGTCGTACGTCTGGCGGCGGGGGAGCTGTCAGCGGCGGTTATGGGTACGGCCGTGGCGGCAGTGGCGGCGGCAGCAGCAGCTGGCTGTCGGGGTCGAGCACCATCACACTCGACTTGACAGGTGAACTGCGTTGAGTGGTGTGCTTTGCTTGCAATGCGTTGCTTTGCCTGGTTTGGCAAGCTATGTGAACGTTGTGAAAAGTGCACTGACACATCCGCTCAATCTGTGACAGCATGAGGCCATGCAGCCCCCTGTAACCCCCTGCCAACACGCCCGGGCTCGGTCATTCTTGACATTCCTACTCGCTCGCTGCGCTTGCCCACAGCACCGGCGGCGATGCCCTCCCTCCCGCGGAGCGTGGTTTTGGAGCAGCTGAGCGGGCGAGTGGAGGTGCGTGTCGCACGCCGACATGCTCCATGCTTACTTGCCTTGTGAAGCGTGTCACCATACTTCACCACCGAACTCATCACGAGCGCACAGGATGGGCACATGTACCGCACGTACGACGCCAACTTGCATGGGCATGGGATGGGGGCTTCTGGGGTCTTAACTTGGCAATTCCAGTTGCATCCAAACCTGCTTACGGTGCCATATGTACGGTTACAAACCAGGTTGTGCGGCCGTCAGAGCTGACTATCGTGCGTTTCCTGGGGTCGGGCGGCAACGGAGACGTCTTCCAGGCCAGGTGGCATGGCACGGATGTGTCTGTCAAGTGCCTGCACACGTCTCCTGGAGCCGACGAGGTGGGTGCGTGCGCACGGGGCCACCGCTGCTGCTGCCTGGATGCCTGGGTTTGTCCGGACATGTGAAAGTCCTTGCGCACTTTGTTTTGCTAAACATGGAATGTAATAAGCTAAAGTCTGCTCGGGTATGCTATGGTCTGCTCGGGTATGCGAAGTCCCTAAGATACTGACGGAAGAAAGCAAAGCGTACCCGCGTTTCGCATGTTTGCGTCTTTGCTCCAACTAATAAACACTGGCGGGCCTTACAACACCTCCATTTGTCCCACCTCTCCTGCCAGGTCGCCGTTCTGGACGAGCTCCTCGCGCAGTCGCGTCTGCTATGTCGGCTGCGGCACCCAAACATCGCCTGCCTCTATGCACTTGTCATTCCCGACCACCTCATCGCTCTATGCAACGGAGTGGCGCCGCCAGCCGCAGCACCAGCCGCTGCACTGCCACCAACAGCGGCGGCGGATCCCCGGTCTGCTCCCCCGGCGACCAGCACCGCCGCTGCAGCCATGACAGCAACCGCCCCAACCGACGGCAACCCGGTCGAACAAACCTCCGCATCTCCGCCACCATCGCCGTCTTCCGTACCCTCCACCATCCTGATCAGCGAGTACGACAAAAGCAGCGGGTGTCACGACGGCGCGTCATGGAACGGCAGCCGTACGGTGAGCGCCGCGCACAGCGTGGGCCTCAGCCGGGCCAGTACGCATGCTGGCGTCGGGGGCGGCAGCATGGGCAGCAACAGCAATAGCAACAGCAGCGGCGGCAATGGCGCGGTTCCGGCGCCGCCATCGCCGTCACGAGGGTATCCGGCAGCGCTCGAGCCAGCTAACAACCCAAACGTTGCTGCTGCTGCTGCTGGTGGTGTTGTTCCCGTTGCGGGCGAGTCAACAGCGTCGGCGCCAACCGTTCGCGACGACCTTACGGCTGGTGGCGGTGGCGTCCAGCCGCCACAACAGCCAGCGCAATCCGCATTTGCGGGGTTTGCCGGTCTGGGAGGCACGCCTTTCTTGTCTGCGTTCGGCGGTGGCTTCCGGGACGAGAATGGCGAGGGCGGGTTCGGTACAGGCAGCACTCCCGGCACGGGTTGGGCTGCTGCTGCTGCTGGCGGTGCTGCTGCTGCTGCTGGTGGTGCTAGCGGTGATCCGGAGAGCCCTGGCGGCTCTGGTGGCGGCAGTGGCGAGGAGGTCCACGGTGGCGACAATCACGGCGGCCAAGGGGAAGAGGAAGAGGCGGCGCCTGCACCGTCGCTCCTGTTCCATGGTCTGCAGCGCAGCGGGCGACTGCCCTCCATAAAGGAGCTTCCGTCGCTAGGTGTGTGAGGGAGGAAGGCGGGCTTAGGATGGGCCGTTAGGATTAGCGTTAGGATGGCCCTTTAGGGAGGGGCCAGCTGCAAACAGCACTGAGAGGCGGGGTATTCTGTGGTGTAACGGCTGGCATGCGGCTCCGAATAGCAACGGCAAATGAGTGGCCGCCTACCGTTGTCTTGCCTGGTCTGCCGCCTCATCAAAAAGAGGATGCCACCTTGTCGCAATGTCCTATAAACCGCTCCGCAACAACGTTTGCTTGTCACCCTTGTGCCCTCGCAGGTGGGTCCACGGATGAAGAGGCGCAGGCGCATAGCAGCAGCTTCGGCGTCGGCGGCAGCGGCGGCGGCAGTGCCGGCGGTGACAGTGTCGGCGGCGGAAGCACCCCTAGCACGCCTGGCCGGAGCCCCAGAGGAGCCTTTCACCCGCCACCGCAGTCCCACCAACACGCGACGGGCTTGTCGGTGCGGTTCTCCCTGCCCTTCGAGAGCGTCAAATCCGAGGGCGAAGAAGAAGTCGATGACGAGGAAGACGTCGGTCGAGGCAGCGACCCACGGGTCGGTGCGGTAGTGGAGGAGGCCCAGGAGGCTGGGGTGATGGCTGGCGACGGATCTGACAGTAACGATGCAGGTAGTTTTGGAAGCGGCGGCAATGCCGCAGGCGAGAAGGAGGATCAAGAAGTGGAAGGCAGCCATGACCATGCGGCCACTGCTGCCGGGACGGCGAGTCCCTGGCGGGCCCTATTGGCGGCAGTGATGGCAGCGGGGACTGGCGATAACGGCAGAGGCGCTGACGCTGGTGAAGACCGTACCGCCGTACAGTTGCAGTACGACAGTGAGCTGTCAGATTCAGGGGAGGAGTACGAGCGTTACGACAGCGCGGTGGGCTTCTTCATGCCAAGTAATGGTGGCGGTGGTGGTGGTGGTGCTGGCAACGGCGGCGGCAACAGGAGAAGGCGGCGGCGGCGGGGCAGTGTCGCGCTGTATGGAAGCGGCGGCGGCGGAGGCGGCGGAGGCGACAGCAGCGGACACGGCTCAGACACGGATGACTCGGATATCTTGTACGTCACGGCGCATGGGGATCTGGGTGACACGCTGTTTCATACTGCGCGGGCGTCAATCACGACAGAGGTACGAAGCTATTAGCTAGAACCTTTTGTCTGTGCTGCTGCCCGGGTGTACCTTCAAGCGAACATTCATGTACCTCCCAAGTGTGAACGATTTAACAACTGCATGTGGAATACCTAGTCACTGTTTTCTGTGCTAGGTAATGGGCTTTGTGATGGCTACAGATAGGCCCTGTCTTGCACCCCATTGCATACGCGCAGGAGTACCTGTCAATGAGCGGCTTCCGAGGCGCTGCCGGCGGCGCCGCGCCCCTCGGCAGCGGCGCAGCTGTCACCCCCGGACATTCCGCCACCCGAGACGACGTCACGGCGTCGCCGTACCAGCAGCAGCAGCAGCAACCAGCGGCGGCGGCGGTACACAACGGAGCATTGGGACGCCCATCATCCAGCTCACCCTCATCCTCCTCCCCGTCCTTCTCAACCTATGCTCGAGGTGGCGGCGGCGGAGCGGGAGGGAGCGTGACGGCCCGCAGCACTGGCGGCGGCGGCGGCACTACGACCGGCGGCACCTCCGGCAAGGCGACAACGCCATCGGCATCAGCACGATCGCCCTCGCCGTCAGCACCGGCACCGGCAGGGCAGATGGGAATCCGGCCGCAGGTGGCGGCTGATGCTCCCGCAGGACCCACAAACAGCGGCAGCGATGACGTTAATCCCTCCCAAGGTGTTGCGCGCCTTTCGCCAAGAGGTCAACAGCTGCCTGCTCCTGCTGTAGCAGATGTTGAAGATGTTGCCCCAAGGCACCTCTCACAGGCCCGAGCATCCTCCCATGTGCCGCCGCGGGCACACGTACCGGAACCCCCTCCGGCGGAGTCTGACGCTCCGGCCGTCCTAGCAGCGCCGGCGCCAACGCAGCAGCAGGCGCCCTCTTGGACGTCGCCCTTCGCGCCCCTCAGCCAACGCCAACTCACCATGCGAGCCGCATCCCTAGAGAGCCAGCTCTCCATGTTACCCCCGCAGCTTCAGCCGCCGCCGCCCTCAGCGGTACCGCAGCCGGCGGCGGGGGCGGGGGCGGGGGCTGCAGGAAACGCCTCCGGTGCCGCAGCTGTGCCGCCGGCTGCGACACGCGGCGCTTCCGACGGCGCCGTCACGGCAATGGGTGCCACAGGCAACGCGTTCGGCGGCATTCCGGAGTTGCCCGTCGCGTCGCCGCGCCGTCAGCGTCAGAGCCCGGCTGGTGACGGTGCTGGCGGCGGCGGCGGTGATGATGATGCCGTACGACCGGCCGGAGATGTAGCCAACGATGGTGCTGCTGTACAGCCGCTCCCGCTCTCAGTAGCCCAACTGCGGGATCAACCACCACCGTCTGGGTTCCCGCACCACGAGCCGGCAGCCCCGCAAGGCGGCGCGTCGCATGAGCCCGTTGCCCCGCCGGCGGCACCGCCCCCGCCGCCGCCCCCGCCTCCGCTGTCCCGGCGCTCTAGCTCCGCGCTGTTGCGTTCAGCGTCCGGCGCGCTGATGCGGCGGCTGGGGCAGCAGCTGGCGGCGGCGCCGAGCGGCGTGGGCAGCCTGAGCGGTACGACGGGTGGCACGGAGGCGGCAGAGCATGAGAACAGCAGGTGAGGGTGAGGGTGAGGTTGAGGGTGACCGGGATTGGGAGCGGGGGGGATGCGGATGCGGGTGGCGGCACGCTCGACAGGCAGGCGAGTGGAGAGGCGGTTGTACTGCTGCACGGATTTGATACAGCAGTTCGTACCGATGTTTCTGCCGTCTGCTGCGCGATGTACTGTCCGTCCTGTTTAGGTCACCGATATGTTGTTAAGCCCTAAGCTCGCTGCATGTCTTCGCAGGCTGATCGCCTGCCACGCCATACCCGGGCCGGCCCTAATGTCCGAGTACCTATCGGGGAACTCCATTCGCTCGGCGCTGCGTCGGCGCTCCGATGTGGTGAGTACCCGGTAGCCTGAGCGTGAGGGCGGGGGCAGGGGTGAGATCCGCATGCGCAAGGTGGAGAGACGGGAACAAACCTCAGGCAATTAAGGCGAAATTTACATTTCCGCTTTGTTTCACGCGAGGCCTCAACCCCCTGCCAGGTGAAGTCGGCTCTGGCGCGCATCAAGGTTGCCTTGGACGCGGCTCAGGTATGGCGTTGTATGGAGTTTTGGATGTGGGGTTTTGGATGTGGGATATAACCTCGTGAGCGCGGCGGCCGCATCGGTATCCTCTTGACGCTTACCATGCTTTGCTACGCTTGTTCGGTTGGTGGTAGGTTGGTGTTAAACAGAGGACGCAGGCGAGTATAGGCACCGGCGCGCCTTACTGAAACCCTGCACAACCCCTCCGCTGTCATCCATACACAGGGCATGGAGTACCTTCACTCGCGCGGCGTAGTGCATTTGAACCTCAAGACCGGGAACCTGTTGGTGGGGTATGCGGAGAAGCAGCCCGCATGCAAGGTAGGGCACGGAACTGGGAACACCTGGTTGCCGTTTGCAATGAAGAAGGCGAACCGTCGCCGCCCGGGCCCGCCCGTTGACGCCATTGTTCGTACTTGCCATACTGGCGGGTTGCATCGTCGCCTGTCCCCGCTGTCTAGTTACCTGCTGATGTCGCATGCCCCCCGCCCCCGCCAGCATCACAGCTTGAGATCAAACCTAGCCTTGCACCTAACCGCACCTGTTACAACAACAGGTTTGCGACTTCGGTCTTCGACGTCCAACGCTTCTAGCGGCCACTGCACGTCCGGGCGGCCCCCCCAGCAGCGGCAGCGGCGGGATAGACAGCGCACTGCTGGCTCGAAGCCTTCCCTGGACTGCCCCTGAGGTGCTGCGATCCCCTCAGGCGGTTACAGAGAAGGTATGAGTACCGGCACCGGTGAGGTCCCAGCGTGCCTACAATGAGGTGTTTTTGGGGCGGCTTGGACGGGTGGCTTTCGGTGGCGAGGTCGAAGGCTGACGTCTGCGGTCGAGCGAGAGTTACTGTTATCCTGTTATCCTGCGGTCTAAATTTCAGGTTGGCGTCCATGCCTGATACCGCCCATCTTATTACCGCCCATTTGTACTGCAGGCCGACGTGTACTCGTACGGCATGATCATGTGGAGCCTGTGGACACGAGCGGAGCCGTGGGCTGGGGCCGACATGCGGCTGCTGCTGAGCCGGGTGATGTCGGGAGCCGAGCCGCGACCGCCGGTGCCGGGTGGGTTCTAACAGGCATGGCGCGTATACGTGCATTACGGTAAAATATCCGCATACGTGCTGGGTGTGTTAGTTTCGTGTTCCCGTATTCATTTCCGACGTGGAATGTGGTTGATGAGTTGGTTGGTTCCTGGGTGATGAGCGACATGCCGGGGTGTTGGGCGCACAGTCCAGCAGCGGGCGCCCTCCTTTCCTCAGCTGGTGCCCTGCATGGCGGGTTTCTTCCTCCATCCACGCTCCTCATGCGATGAAGGTCTTCATCCAGAGCCCAGACAACATCCATCTCCGCCCCGCCGTCAACACAACACCATGGCTGCCGTACCGCACCGTGCCGTACCAACAACTTCCTGACCTGCCTGCCTGCCTGCCTGTCGGGTCACCAGGTGCGCCCGACTGGCCCCCTTCGGAGCCCTGTCCGCCCGAGCCCGCCCCCGGCTGGTCGGCCCTGATGACTCGCTGCTGGTCCGCCGACCCGGCCAGCCGCCCGGGCTTCACGGAGGTGCTGCAGCGCATGCGGGTGAGGGAGCAGGCGGGGGGGGTGAGGGGCGGGTGAGGGAGCAGGCGGGGGGGGGGTGAGGGGCGGGTGAGGGAGCAGGCGGGGGGGGGTGAGGGGCGGGTGAGGGAGCAGGCGGGGGGGGGTGAGGGGCGGGTGAGGGAGCAGGCGGGGGGGGGTGAGGGGCGGGTGAGGGAGCAGGCGGGGGGGGGGTGAGGGGCGGGTGAGGGAGCAGGCGGGGGCAGGGGTGAGGGGCGGGTGAGGGAGCAGGCGGGGGCAGGGGGGAGGGGCGGGTGAGGGAGCAGGCGGGGGGGGGTGAGGGGCGGGTGAGGGAGCAGGCGGGGGGGGTGAGGGGCGGGTGAGGGAGCAGGCGGGGGGGGATGAGGGGCGGGTGAGGGAGCAGGCGGGGGGGGGGGCGGGTGAGGGAGCAGGCGGGGGAGCAGGCGGGGGGGGGCGAGGGAGCAGGCGGGGTAGCAGGCGGGGGGGGGGGGGTAAGGGGCGGGGGGGGGAGCAGGCGGGGGGGTGAGGGGCGGGTGGGGGAGCAGGCGGGGTGGGGGAGAGGCGGGTGAGGGAGCAGGCGGGGGGGGTGAGGGGCGGGTGAGGGAGCAGGCGGGGGGGGATGAGGGGCGGGTGAGGGAGCAGGCGGGGGGGGGGGGGCGGGTGAGGTAGCAGCCGGGGGGGGTGAGGGGCGGGTGAGGGAGCAAGCGGGGGGGGATGAGGGGCGGGTGAGGGAGCAGGCGGGGGGGGGGTGAGGGGCGGGTGAGGGAGCAGGCGGGGGGGGTGAGGGGCGGGGGGGGGAGCAGGCGGGTGGGGGGGGGGCGGGTGGGGGAGCAGGCGGGGGGGGGTGAGCGGCGGGTGAGGGAGCAGGCTGGGGGGGGGGTGAGGGGCGGGTGGGGGAGCAGGCGGGGGGGGTCGAGGGGCGGGTGAGGGAGCAGGCGGGGGGGGTGAGGGGCGGGTGAGGGAGCAGGCGGGGGGGGTGAGGGGCGGGTGAGGGAGCAGGCGGGGGGGGATGAGGGGCGGGTGAGGGAGCAGGCGGGGGGGGTGAGGGGCGGGTGAGGGAGCAGGCGGGGGGGGTGAGGGGCGGGTGAGGGAGCAGGCGGGGGGGGATGAGTGGCGGGTGAGGGAGCAGGCGGGGGGGGTGAGGGGCGGGTGAGGGAGCAGGCGGGGGGGGGGGGTGAGGGAGCAGGCGGGGGGGGTGAGGGGCGGGTGAGGGAGCAGGCGGGGGGGGATGAGGGGCGGGTGGGGGAGCAGGCGGGTGGGGGTGAGGGGCGGGTGAGGGAGCAGGCGGGGGGGGGTGAGGGGCGGGTGAGGAAGCAAGCGGGGGGGGTGAGGGGCGGGTGAGGGAGCAGGCGGGGGGGTGAGGGGCGGGTGAGGGAGCGGGCGGGTGAGGGAGCAGGCGGGGGGGGTGAGGGGCGGGTGAGGGAGCAGGCGGGGGGGGATGAGGGGCGGGTGAGGGAGCAGGCGGGGGGGGGGGCGGGTGAGGGAGCAGGCGGGGGGGGTGAGGGGCGGGTGAGGGAGCAAGCGGGGGGGGATGAGGGGCGGGTGGGGGAGCAGGCGGGGGGGGGGGGCGGGTGAGGGAGCAGGCGGGGGGGGTGAGGGGCGGGTGAGGGAGCAAGCGGGGGGGGATGAGGGGCGGGTGAGGGAGCAGGCGGGGGGGGGGTGAGGGGCGGGTGAGGGAGCAGGCGGGGGGGGTGAGGGGCGGGTGAGGGAGCAGGCGGGGGGGGGGGGTGAGCGGCGGGTGAGGGAGCAGGCTGGGGGGGGGTGAGGGGCGGGTGGGGGAGCAGGCGGGGGGGGTCGAGGGGCGGGTGAGGGAGCAGGCGGGGGGGGGTGAGGGGCGGGTGAGGGAGCAGGCGGGGGGGGTGAGGGGCGGGTGAGGGAGCAGGCGGGGGGGGATGAGGGGCGGGTGGGGGAGCAGGCGGGGGGGGGTGAGGGGCGGGTGAGGGAGCAGGCGGGGGGGGGTGAGGGGCGGGTGAGGAAGCAAGCGGGGGGGGTGAGGGGCGGGTGAGGGAGCAGGCGGGGGGGTGAGGGGCGGGTGAGGGAGCGGGCGGGGTGAGGGAGCAGGCGGGGGGGGTGAGGGGCGGGTGGAGGGAGCAGGCGGGGGGGGATGAGGGCGGGTGAGGGAGCAGGCGGGGGGGGGGCGGGTGAGGGAGCAGGCGGGGGGGGTGAGGGGCGGGGTGAGGGAGCAAGCGGGGGGGGATGAGGGGCGGGGGGGGGAGCAGGCGGGGGGGGGGGCGGGGGGGGGGGGGGGGGGGGGGGGGGGGGGGGGGGGGGGGGGGGGAGGGGGGGGGGGGGGGGGGGGGGTGGGGGCGGGGGGGGGGGGGGGGGGGGTGGGTGGGGGGGGGGGGGGGGGGTGGGGCGGGGGGGGGGGGGGGGTGGGGGGGGGGGGGGGGGGCGGGCGGGTGAGGGCGGGGGGGTGAGGGGGGAGCTGGGGGGGGGCGGGTGAGGGGGGGGGGGGCGGGTGGGGGGGGCGGGGGGGGGGGGGGGGGGGGAGGCGTGGGGGGGGGGGGGGGGGGTGGGGGGGGGGGGGGGGCGGGTGAGGGGGGGGGAGGGGCGGGGGGGGCGCGCGGGGGGGGGGGGGGGGGGGGGGGGAGGGGGGGGGGTGGCGGGTGAGGGAGCAGGGGGGGGGGTGAGGGGCGGGTGAGGGAGCAAGGGGGGGGATGAGGGGCGGGTGAGGGAGCAGGGGGGGGGGTGAGGGGCGGGTGGGGAGGCAGCGGGGGGGGTGAGGGGGGGTGAGGAGCAGGCGGGGGGGGGGTGAGGGGCGGGTGAGGGAGCAGGCGGGGTGGGATGAGGGGGAGGGGGGGAGCAGGCGGGGGGGGATGAGGGGCGGGTGAGGGAGCAGGCGGGGGGGGTGAGGGGCGGGTGAGGGAGCAGGCGGGGGGGGAGAGGGGCGGGTGAGGGAGCGGCGGGGGGGGGGGCGGGTGAGGGAGCAGGCGGGGGGGGTGAGGGGCGGGTGAGGGAGCAAGCGGGGGGGGATGAGGGGCGGGTGAGGGAGCAGGCGGGGGGGGGGTGAGTGGCGGGTGAGGGAGCAGGCGGGGGGGGTGAGGGGCGGGTGAGGGAGCAGGCGGGGGGGGGGGGTGAGGGAGCAGGCGGGGGGGGTGAAGGGCGGGTGAGGGAGCAGGCGGGGGGGGTGAGGGAGCAGGCGGGGTAGCAGGCGGGGGGGGGGGTAAGGGGCGGGGGGGGGTAGCAGGCGGGGGGGTGAGGGGCGGGTGGGGGAGCAGGCGGGGGGGGTGAGGGAGCAGGCGGGGTAGCAGGCGGGGGGGGGTAAGGGGCGGGGGGGGGAGCAGGCGGGGGGGGATGAGGGGCGGGTGGGGGAGCAGGCGGGGGGGGGAGAGGCGGGTGAGGGAGCAGGCGGGGGGGGTGAGGGGCGGGTGAGGGAGCAGGCGGGGGGGGATGAGGGGCGGGTGAGGGAGCAGGCGGGGGGGGGCGGGTGAGGGAGCAGGCGGGGGGGATGAGGGGCGGGTGAGGGAGCAGGCGGGGGGGGTGAGGGGCGGGTGAGGGAGCAGGCCGGGGGGGTGAGGGGCGGGTGAGGGAGCAGGCGGGGGGGGGGTGAGGGGCGGGTGAGGGAGCAGGCGGGGGGGAAAAAAGAAATTCCAAAGTGTGGGATGGGGGGCGTGTGAGAGCATGCGTGGAGGGGGATGAAGATTCCGCATGAGGCTGGAGGGGGAGAGGGAGGGGCGGGAGGGAGAAGGCGGGTGAGGGGCGGGAATAGGCAGGGAGGAGAGGGTAGGAGAGGTGAGGAGGGAGGGGTGGATGGGAGCAGGCGGGTAAGGGAATGTGTGATTGTTAGTCTCCTGGGAAACTAGTTTTAGCCATGTGGTTCGGAAGCAGGCACCGAATACATGATGTATGAGCAGCCCCTACCTTCAAGACTTCGTGTATCTCCGCACCGCTGTTGACTACCGGTGTCGTCTTTGCTGACCCAACGTCCACATTGGGTGCATTAGCTAAGGACCTTTCCAATACCGCGCATGCATGCGTCATGCGCTCATGTGCTGCACAGGCGATGTTTACGGAAGTCAAGAGCCAGAGGCGAGCCGTGAGAGCAACGGCGGCGATGGCGGCAACTGCAGGGCAAGAGGGCGCTGGTGGCGATGGCGGTGATGGGGCCTGATTGGTGGAGGCGGCAGCCGCAGCAGGGGCACCTGTTTGGGAGTGCCGGTTGCCTTCCTCGGGAATGGCAGCACATGATGATTGGGGCGGCAGGCAGCAGGGGGGCCGCAGCAGGGGGGCCGCGCTTGGGCCGCAGCAGGGGGGCCGCTTGCGTTCATCGGGAATGGTATGCTTGCAGGGCGCCTCATTTCAGGGTGGTGATGGGCGGGTTTGAAACATACACCTAGTCCTGAAGGCCCTGAAGGTTTCCTGTTGAAAGCTGCAGTAGAATATGCTGTGGCAATTAGGAGCAGTTCATTCGGGGTAGCTCTTAATGTTTTGTGCGCCTGTGTAACTTCGAATAGTGTGTTTTGGGACGAAAAGAGAAAAACATATGGAGGTAACCAACGAAGGGAAGTTGGACCATCACCGAAAAGGATTCTGCATACTTGTGACGGGGCCAAAACGCGTTTGCGCGGCAGAGCCACAATTGTTGAGTTGCAGTAGTCCTGGTATCCAAGGATCTGAGGAGGCGGACGGAGGTGTGGCCTGCCTAGGTGACCTGTTTCTGTGGACTTCATGAACCACGGTGAAACCAGCCTTTAGGTGTAGATTGATTTACCTCTGGATCTTATCCTGTACCTCCAAAGTATCTGCCTTGCAGCGGGTTGGCTGCCCTTGTGCTGTTTGGGCGGGGGGGTTTGTGGCCGATGGTCGGCCTTGCCGGACTTGGTTGGCTCGCCCCGCCGATTAGGGGCGTAGTCTTAGCGTTCACTCAAAATAGTCCGAGCCGAGGCGTTATGTCCTTTTTGTACCGTGTGCATGTCCTATGTGTACCCTTGTACAGTTTGTATGTACCTGCACCGAGGTCTCAGATTCGGTCGGACACGGTGGCGTAGTAATTGGTGTTGTGTTTTGAATACAACGGCATGTCGGAAAAAGTAAGAGGCTCGTATGTATGTATGTGTTACAAGCTTCGTACCGAGCTCGTAAGATCCGTCCGAGCCAGAAGGCTCATGGATCGCGAGCACAAAACGCGAAAACAACCAAAAGAAGAAAAGTAAACAAAAAAGACAACAAACAGAACGCTAATCATATGATAAACCCTGTCTGCGCAATCTTGCGACCAATCCAACGAACCAAACCCAAACCTCAATCGCCGATCCAACCCCAATCTAGCCCAACATCATTGCTGAAGTTGTGCGACCAGGTGCTGTTAGCCGGAGAGAGGCTGTGCATTGGCATACAATAGGCATCATCTTGACGCAAAAGGTGGGACAACCTACCCCTCCTTGCTAACAGGCTGTTTGACTGTGTTTCTATGGCGCGTGATAACTGGACGCACTGCGCTCGTCTTTTTATGGCGGTGGGGGGTGAGGGGCGGGTGAGGGAGCAGGCGGGGGGGATGAGGGGCGGGTGAGGGAGCAGGCGGGGGGGGGGGGCGGGTGAGGGAGCAGGCGGGGGGGGTGAGGGGCGGGTGAGGGAGCAAGCGGGGGGGGATGAGGGGCGGGTGAGGGAGCAGGCGGGGGGGGTCGAGGGGCGGGTGAGGGAGCAGGCGGGGGGGTGAGGGAGCAGGCGGGGGGGGATGAGGGGCGGGTGAGGGAGCAGGCGGGGGGGGTGAGGGGCGGGTGAGGGAGCAGGCGGGGGGGGTGAGGGGCGGGTGAGGGAGCAGGCGGGGGGGGGTGAGGGGCGGGTGAGGGAGCAGGCGGGGGGGAAAAAAGAAATTCCAAAGTGTGGGATGGGGGGCGTGTGAGAGCATGCGTGGAGGGGGATGAAGATTCCGCATGAGGCTGGAGGGGGAGAGGGAGGGGCGGGAGGGAGAAGGCGGGTGAGGGGCGGGAATAGGCAGGGAGGAGAGGGTAGGAGAGGTGAGGAGGGAGGGGTGGATGGGAGCAGGCGGGTAAGGGAATGTGTGATTGTTAGTCTCCTGGGAAACTAGTTTTAGCCATGTGGTTCGGAAGCAGGCACCGAATACATGATGTATGAGCAGCCCCTACCTTCAAGACTTCGTGTATCTCCGCACCGCTGTTGACTACCGGTGTCGTCTTTGCTGACCCAACGTCCACATTGGGTGCATTAGCTAAGGACCTTTCCAATACCGCGCATGCATGCGTCATGCGCTCATGTGCTGCACAGGCGATGTTTACGGAAGTCAAGAGCCAGAGGCGAGCCGTGAGAGCAACGGCGGCGATGGCGGCAACTGCAGGGCAAGAGGGCGCTGGTGGCGATGGCGGTGATGGGGCCTGATTGGTGGAGGCGGCAGCCGCAGCAGGGGCACCTGTTTGGGAGTGCCGGTTGCCTTCCTCGGGAATGGCAGCACATGATGATTGGGGCGGCAGGCAGCAGGGGGGCCGCAGCAGGGGGGCCGCGCTTGGGCCGCAGCAGGGGGGCCGCTTGCGTTCATCGGGAATGGTATGCTTGCAGGGCGCCTCATTTCAGGGTGGTGATGGGCGGGTTTGAAACATACACCTAGTCCTGAAGGCCCTGAAGGTTTCCTGTTGAAAGCTGCAGTAGAATATGCTGTGGCAATTAGGAGCAGTTCATTCGGGGTAGCTCTTAATGTTTTGTGCGCCTGTGTAACTTCGAATAGTGTGTTTTGGGACGAAAAGAGAAAAACATATGGAGGTAACCAACGAAGGGAAGTTGGACCATCACCGAAAAGGATTCTGCATACTTGTGACGGGGCCAAAACGCGTTTGCGCGGCAGAGCCACAATTGTTGAGTTGCAGTAGTCCTGGTATCCAAGGATCTGAGGAGGCGGACGGAGGTGTGGCCTGCCTAGGTGACCTGTTTCTGTGGACTTCATGAACCACGGTGAAACCAGCCTTTAGGTGTAGATTGATTTACCTCTGGATCTTATCCTGTACCTCCAAAGTATCTGCCTTGCAGCGGGTTGGCTGCCCTTGTGCTGTTTGGGCGGGGGGGTTTGTGGCCGATGGTCGGCCTTGCCGGACTTGGTTGGCTCGCCCCGCCGATTAGGGGCGTAGTCTTAGCGTTCACTCAAAATAGTCCGAGCCGAGGCGTTATGTCCTTTTTGTACCGTGTGCATGTCCTATGTGTACCCTTGTACAGTTTGTATGTACCTGCACCGAGGTCTCAGATTCGGTCGGACACGGTGGCGTAGTAATTGGTGTTGTGTTTTGAATACAACGGCATGTCGGAAAAAGTAAGAGGCTCGTATGTATGTATGTGTTACAAGCTTCGTACCGAGCTCGTAAGATCCGTCCGAGCCAGAAGGCTCATGGATCGCGAGCACAAAACGCGAAAACAACCAAAAGAAGAAAAGTAAACAAAAAAGACAACAAACAGAACGCTAATCATATGATAAACCCTGTCTGCGCAATCTTGCGACCAATCCAACGAACCAAACCCAAACCTCAATCGCCGATCCAACCCCAATCTAGCCCAACATCATTGCTGAAGTTGTGCGACCAGGTGCTGTTAGCCGGAGAGAGGCTGTGCATTGGCATACAATAGGCATCATCTTGACGCAAAAGGTGGGACAACCTACCCCTCCTTGCTAACAGGCTGTTTGACTGTGTTTCTATGGCGCGTGATAACTGGACGCACTGCGCTCGTCTTTTTATGGCGGTGGGGGGTGAGGGGCGGGTGAGGGAGCAGGCGGGGGGGATGAGGGGCGGGTGAGGGAGCAGGCGGGGGGGGGGGCGGGTGAGGGAGCAGGCGGGGGGGGTGAGGGGCGGGTGAGGGAGCAAGCGGGGGGGGATGAGGGGCGGGTGAGGGAGCAGGCGGGGGGGGTCGAGGGGCGGGTGAGGGAGCAGGCGGGGGGGTGAGGGAGCAGGCGGGGGGGGATGAGGGGCGGGTGAGGGAGCAGGCGGGGGGGGTGAGGGGCGGGGGGGGGGAGCAGGCGGGGGGGGGGTGAGTGGCGGGTGAGGGAGCAGGCGGGGGGGGTGAGGGGCGGGTGAGGGAACAGGCGGGGGGGGGCGAGGGAGCAGGCGGGGGGGGGGTGAGGGGTGGGTGAGGGAGCAGGCGGGGGTGGGATGAGGGGCGGGTGAGGTAGCAGGCGGGGGGGGTGAGGGGCGGGTGAGGGAGCAGGCGGGGGGGGGGGAAGGGGCGGGGGGGGGAGCGGGCGGGGGGGGGATGAGGGGCGGGTGAGGGAGCAAGCGGGGGGGGTGAGGGGCGGGTGAGGGAGCAAGCGGGGGGGTTGAGGGGCGGGTGAGGGAGCAGGCGGGGGGGTGAGGGGCGGGTGAGGGAGCAAGCGGGGGGGGATGAGGGGCGGGTAAGGGGGCAGGCGGGGGGGGTGAGGGGCGGGTGAGGGAGCAGGCGGGGGGGGGTAAGGGGCGGGGGGGGGAGCGGGCGGGGGGGGATGAGGGGCGGGGGGGGGAGCAGGCGGGGGGGGATGAGGGGCGGGTGGGGGAGCAGGCGGGGGGGGGAGAGGGGCGGGTGAGGGAGCAGGCGGGGGGGGGTGAGGGGCGGGTGAGGGAGCAGGCGGGGGGGGGTGAGGGGCGGGTGAGGGAGCAAGCGGGGGGGGTGAGGGGCGGGTGAGGGAGCAAGCGGGGGGGTTGAGGGGCGGGTGAGGGAGCAGGCGGGGGGATGAGGGGCGGGTGAGGGGGCAGGCGGGGGGGGGTGAGGGGCGGGTGAGGTAGCAGGCGGGGGGGGATGAGGGGCGGGTGAGGGAGCAGGCGGGGGGGGTGAGGGGCGGGTGAGGGAGCAGGCGGGGGGGGTGAGGGGCGGGTGAGGGAGCAGGCGGGGGGGGGTGAGGGGCGGGTGAGGGAGCAGGCGGGGGGGAAAAAAGAAATTCCAAAGTGTGGGATGGGGGGCGTGTGAGAGCATGCGTGGAGGGGGATGAAGATTCCGCATGAGGCTGGAGGGGGAGAGGGAGGGGCGGGAGGGAGAAGGCGGGTGAGGGGCGGGAATAGGCAGGGAGGAGAGGGTAGGAGAGGTGAGGAGGGAGGGGTGGATGGGAGCAGGCGGGTAAGGGAATGTGTGATTGTTAGTCTCCTGGGAAACTAGTTTTAGCCATGTGGTTCGGAAGCAGGCACCGAATACATGATGTATGAGCAGCCCCTACCTTCAAGACTTCGTGTATCTCCGCACCGCTGTTGACTACCGGTGTCGTCTTTGCTGACCCAACGTCCACATTGGGTGCATTAGCTAAGGACCTTTCCAATACCGCGCATGCATGCGTCATGCGCTCATGTGCTGCACAGGCGATGTTTACGGAAGTCAAGAGCCAGAGGCGAGCCGTGAGAGCAACGGCGGCGATGGCGGCAACTGCAGGGCAAGAGGGCGCTGGTGGCGATGGCGGTGATGGGGCCTGATTGGTGGAGGCGGCAGCCGCAGCAGGGGCACCTGTTTGGGAGTGCCGGTTGCCTTCCTCGGGAATGGCAGCACATGATGATTGGGGCGGCAGGCAGCAGGGGGGCCGCAGCAGGGGGGCCGCGCTTGGGCCGCAGCAGGGGGGCCGCTTGCGTTCATCGGGAATGGTATGCTTGCAGGGCGCCTCATTTCAGGGTGGTGATGGGCGGGTTTGAAACATACACCTAGTCCTGAAGGCCCTGAAGGTTTCCTGTTGAAAGCTGCAGTAGAATATGCTGTGGCAATTAGGAGCAGTTCATTCGGGGTAGCTCTTAATGTTTTGTGCGCCTGTGTAACTTCGAATAGTGTGTTTTGGGACGAAAAGAGAAAAACATATGGAGGTAACCAACGAAGGGAAGTTGGACCATCACCGAAAAGGATTCTGCATACTTGTGACGGGGCCAAAACGCGTTTGCGCGGCAGAGCCACAATTGTTGAGTTGCAGTAGTCCTGGTATCCAAGGATCTGAGGAGGCGGACGGAGGTGTGGCCTGCCTAGGTGACCTGTTTCTGTGGACTTCATGAACCACGGTGAAACCAGCCTTTAGGTGTAGATTGATTTACCTCTGGATCTTATCCTGTACCTCCAAAGTATCTGCCTTGCAGCGGGTTGGCTGCCCTTGTGCTGTTTGGGCGGGGGGGTTTGTGGCCGATGGTCGGCCTTGCCGGACTTGGTTGGCTCGCCCCGATTAGGGGCGTAGTCTTAGCGTTCACTCAAAATAGTCCGAGCCGAGGCGTTATGTCCTTTTTGTACCGTGTGCATGTCCTATGTGTACCCTTGTACAGTTTGTATGTACCTGCACCGAGGTCTCAGATTCGGTCGGACACGGTGGCGTAGTAATTGGTGTTGTGTTTTGAATACAACGGCATGTCGGAAAAAGTAAGAGGCTCGTATGTATGTATGTGTTACAAGCTTCGTACCGAGCTCGTAAGATCCGTCCGAGCCAGAAGGCTCATGGATCGCGAGCACAAAACGCGAAAACAACCAAAAGAAGAAAAGTAAACAAAAAAGACAACAAACAGAACGCTAATCATATGATAAACCCTGTCTGCGCAATCTTGCGACCAATCCAACGAACCAAACCCAAACCTCAATCGCCGATCCAACCCCAATCTAGCCCAACATCATTGCTGAAGTTGTGCGACCAGGTGCTGTTAGCCGCAGAGAGGCTGTGCATTGGCATACAATAGGCATCATCTTGACGCAAAAGGTGGGACAACCTACCCCTCCTTGCTAACAGGCTGTTTGACTGTGTTTCTATGGCGCGTGATAACTGGACGCACTGCGCTCGTCTTTTTATGGCGGTGGGCCAACCTAGGTTTTCAACCATGGCGGACTGTTTTAGCAAATGTCCGGTGGTGCGCCTGCATGCATACTTTGGGATAGAGGAGGTTGGTGGTGCACCTAGGGTTTTGCTCTTGTCGACCCATGCTCCCGTTTCCACTAGCTCTACACACCGCCAAACCTCGCGTCGATTCACAGGGAAGCAGGATCCCACAGGCACGCCCACGGACCGCACTGACGCTTCTATGCATAACACTAACATGTAATACGCATCCCAACTGTACGACCTCCCTCCATTCCGTTCCAACGGAGCCGGCACCGATATGTCCTAGGCAAGACTTGATAGCGAGTTTGAATTTAATAAAGGGGGCGAGCCCCAGTGTCTGCGAAGCTGACGGGTTTTCTGGCTGTTTTGCGCATGCTGTCGCGCTCGCTCACGGTGACTATGTTTCCTCTCCTCGGTCCAGGTTTAGGAATGGATCCGGCGGAAGGGTTTTGCCCGACTCTTACCGGGCGGTCCCCAGAACACCAGGGTCGTCTATATTTTGGAGGCAGACTGCCTAAGAGTCCTTCACACGGCGTGGTACGCGCGGCCTGCAAATACTAGGTTGGCTCGCCCCGTGAAATGGTGCGTATGCCTTACAGCTCACCTAGATTGCACCTGTAGTAGAAAGATAAAATAAGGTCGGCGTTGGACTTCTAGTGCATCGCGATGATGACGTACAGCAGAGAGAATGCAAAAGCGCGGAAACTCGTTGATTGGGCACGGAAGGAGCTGACGCACTGAAACACATACATAAACCTTCAAAGCAAGCAACGCACACAAAAACTAGCAAAGCAACACACGACATACACGTTGTGGCGGTGGGTCTGTTGTTTTGGGTGTCTCTCCGCGGTTGCAATGCTTCTGCTGGGCCTGTCCTGTTGCAGGAACGTCATAACCTGAGGCCATTTATACAGCCACCAAACCAGGTGTTGTTGTTTACTCTTATTAACCTAGTGAATAGGCGCAACCAATGTTTACTACATCAGGGTACGAGCGGTAACTGGAGCGCGGCTGCGAAACTGTTTTAACAAATTGACCTCCGTGCAAAAACCCTGCGAAACTATGCAACTAGCGTGGAGTGTCGCAGCCGTTTGTGGAGCTCTTGTCTCCCTTGGCACCTTATGCATGTTGGTGGGGGAAGGGGCTGGTGCCCCTTCCCCCATACCCCCATACCCCCTTACATGGGCATACCCCCATACCTTGCAGACGCGTCCGATGCATCAAGGGCAAAACGTTTGCTCTCGAAATAAGTTGCCTCTGACCTGTTCCCAATCCCCTTGCTGTAAGTGCCCTGTTGTTGCAATTCCTTGGGGATTGTTATACGCTTAGCTTTCATTGTTCGCATCTTATGGCTTTCTGCCGTTGTTTCTCTGGATTGTCGCTTTGTTGCTAATTTTTGTTGGCATGGCGTCCATGGCTCCGTGCTCAAGTGCAGGTCTTATGCATGCACGGTACTGTTGCAACTGGATATATATTTCGCAGCCCCTTGTAGACTGAATTTTGCCAGTGTTGTGTGGTCGGGAACGAGACTTCACTTGTTGAGCGCATGTTGGTGACGTCGATGCTAAAGCTTAGGTCTTCCGCAGTCGCCGTAGGTATGCCTCATGTTTACTTCGTGTTGCAGCGTTTGCCAAATGCTACCTGTTGTCATGGGAGGAGCTGCTGTTAAGCTGTTTGCTAGCTGCAATGCAGTACAATTAGCCTTTTTGCGACTTTAGCCAGGATCCGCCTTTGACCTGCCTGCATTTATGCAAAGCAAACTGCCCAGCGGCTGCATGCGCTTAATGGTGTTACTTTACGTTCCGTTTTCCGTTGAGTCCGCTACGACAAAGGAAGCTGCGCGAAGGTGACAGCACGATTGAGCGACTCTGCGAATAACTGTGAAACCTCTAAATTGAAGCGTATTTTCAGAGGAATGCGTTGCGATTGGGATGGCAGCCCCAGCCCTGTTACCCACGCATCCAACCCTCGAAGGCAGCATTTCAAAGGCAGCACAATTGTCATGCAATGTTGTGTGCCATTGCCGAGCCCTGGCGCGGTATGGAGCTCTTTGTTGACAAGGTCAACGCGACATGCAGTGGTAATGGCACGGGAACACCACTGATTTGACGCAACAAAGATAATGTCTGATGCTCAGAGGGCGCATATTGTACATCCTAGAGTCCTGCAAGGCTCAATACCGCACGCTCGTCAGAAAGGAGCTTCATGTACAGCAAGCGTCGAAACTGCAAAAACTAGTTTCGGCATTTTGGCAAGCCAGCTCCGGGTTGCAATAACTAGTTAAAACAGTTTCGCGGAGTTTATGTTTCGCGGAGCTTCGGTTACCGCTCGAACCCTGTACTACATAGATGTCGTAGATGATGCGGCATGGTTCTACCGTCTACTTTGCGTGTATGCCAGAACTGTTTTTGTTAGTGACCGAATTGCTTTCACTCAAACCACTGGCGGTTCGCTATTAATTACGCTTTTGCCTTCAGCCGCCAAATATGGGTTCTAGCTTACCGGGAGCTTGCTCATCGCTACCTTGCGGTTTGCATTAGGCAAGTACTGCCCACTATAGGCTTACCGCAATTGTTGGGTTTTCTCCGCGCCGCATTAGTCGTCGAAGTCGCCAACTCCATGCCTGCTCGCATGAGGTACTACTAGATACCTTACAACCTTAATATTTTCAGCAGTAGTGCCTTTGAGTTACGCAGAAGGAGGGCGCTACAAGGGACAAACCCTTTGCTGCAATGCCCGAACTATGAGCACGGCTTGCTTTGCTGCATCAAAACGTTAACAATGCTGAGGCGTTTCGGTAGCAGCCGCGACAAGTCCGGTATGGTCGGATTGCTGTTACTTACCTTGTTGGTGGCAAGCTTACAGGCGTACATGAGTAAGTGCGGGCTGATAATACTATCGACTTGTATTATTGTACCGGTATAAATGCTGCATTAAAAACCTCCAGCTCAGGCGGGATATCCTTCGGGATGTTATCCCTTCGGACTTAGGGATTAATCGTCGGGACCTGTCCTAAACCCTTGATTAGCGCTTCAACGTGTTTTAAATAACCGACATAGCAATTCTAAGGGAGTTTTCAAGTATTATCGGGATTGTATATTAAAACGAACTTCCACCCTCTACCCTCCAACTGTGCCACAACCAGGTGACGCGGCAAACATAGCCCTGAGGAAGAAAACATACGCCTCCTCGATCTTCAGCAGCAGTTATAACAGCAGTTACGCCGTTGATGGTGCAGTGAGCAAAACTGCAGCCTTCTTCATGTCAGCTGGTGATGTGGACACGGATCCTTGGTTTTCTGTTGACCTTGGCGGTCTTGCCAATATTACATCCGTGTCCATCTACACCCGCTGCGATTGCTGTGTTAATCGCACAAGGAATGCGGAGCTACGTATTGGCAATGCCAGCATTACCTCGCGAGAGGACAATGTTAATTACAACAAGATGGTAGCAAACGGGATTGCTCCGGATAAGTTGTGCTCGCCATACAGTATTAGCATGTTAACTGAGACAATTGGGCGATGGGTAACATTTCAAAATCACAATCCTGGTTGCACTGGTATAGAATGTGCCCTGCAGATCATCGAGTTACAAGTCTTTGGCACTGTCGGTAAGCATGTTGGGACGGCGGGGTGTTGCAGCGGTAATTTACCAGGTGCTGCAGAACCATGCATGTACGTCTAACAGGGCCTTGTTTTTAGAGTGCCATACTACTAGAAAGCAGGTCGGTTACTAGCTACCTTTATGTCATGCATGCTGATTTCGTTGCCTAGCCGCCGTTGATTGGACAAACTATTCTTTGTTGCGTACTACGACATCCTAGCAGTCTCACTCAGCCCTATTCTCCTCTCCTCCTCATTACCCTTACTTGCAGTGCCGTACCCACCACCAGCTCCACCCCCTCCACCACCTAGTCCCCCTCCACCACCACCACCACCACCACCATCTACAACCGTCACACCCAACCTGGCAGTTGGCGTGCCGTCGTATTCATCATCAGTTGAAACATGGAATGGCGCATATGAGTTGGCCCCTCACTTTGCTATTGATGGCGTCATGGAGCCAGACAACGACCCGGACAGGCCCAACATCTTCATGTCAAGCAGTGATGGTCATGATTCTTTGCCTTGGATCTCTTTCAACCTTGGCAATCCCGCCTTCATCACAATGATCGTCTTGTGGACTCGCTGTGACTGTGGCTCTGACTGTGTACTGTGGACAGTGGATGGAGACCTGCGAATCGGTAACACCCCTATGTTCGGCCCTCAAGACACGAGCAACCTCCAATACAATCGGCTTGTGTTTCATGGAATCAACCCCATCGCGGAATGCACTCCTTACGTTGTCAAGCTTACTGAACCGGTACTTGGTCAATGGGTGGTAATCCAGAACCAGAACACTGATTGCGCCCTTTATGACCCGGTAACATGCACGCTTGGGCTCCTTGAGGTTGAGATCTACGGTGATTTTGGTAAGTTTCTTCTAATGCATGCACCTGTATATACGATAGCATAGATAGATAAGCTGCCTATTTATATGTGTATATGCATGCCCGTTGCATTATTGGGTAGGTGTGTGTTAGCTGCTGTTAGCGCGTTAGGTGCTGCACAGCAAATGCACCTCTTAACATGATAGTACCTGCCTGTAGATGAATCTTCCTCTGGTCTACAGAAAAAACACCAATTGCATCTTCACAATGCCCTGGTAACCTCTGTGTCATGTGTCCCCTACCTTATTGTGCAGCACCCTCACCACCTTTGCCACCGTCTCCTTCACCACCTCGTCCACCATCTCCACCACAACTTCCCCAACCGCCGCCGTCCCCCTCACCATCACCGTCCCCCTCACCGTCACCGTCCCCCTCACCGTCACCGTCCCCCTCACCGTCACCGTCCCCCTCACCATCACCGTCCCCCTCCCCATCACCCTCCCCCTCCCCGTCACCGTCCCCCTCCCCGTCACCGTCCCCCTCCCCGTCACCGTCCCCCTCCCCGTCACCGTCCCCCTCCCCATCACCGTCCCCCTCCCCATCACCCTCCCCCTCCCCCGTCACCGTCCCCCTCCCCATCACCGTCCCCCTCCCCGTCACCGTCCCCCTCACCATCACCGTCCCCCTCACCATCACCGTCCCCCTCACCATCACCGTCCCCCTCACCGTCACCATCCCCCTCACCATCCCCCTCACCGTCACCGTCCCCCTCACCGTCACCCTCCCCCTCACCGTCACCCTCCCCCTCACCGTCACCCTCCCCCTCACCGTCACCCTCCCCCTCACCGTCACCGTCCCCCTCCCCGTCACCGTCCCCCTCCCCGTCACCGTCCCCCTCCCCGTCACCGTCCCCCTCCCCATCACCGTCCCCCTCCCCGTCACCGTCCCCCTCCCCGTCACCCTCCCCCTCCCCATCACCCTCCCCCTCCCCGTCACCGTCCCCGTCCCCATCACCGTCCCCGTCCCCATCACCGTCCCCGTCCCCATCACCGTCCCCCTCCCCGTCACCGTCCCCCTCCCCGTCACCGTCCCCCTCCCCGTCACCGTCCCCCTCCCCATCACCGTCCCCCTCCCCCTCCCCCTCCCCCTCACCGTCACCGTCCCCCTCCCCGTCACCGTCCCCCTCCCCGTCACCGTCCCCCTCCCCATCACCCTCCCCCTCACCGTCACCCTCCCCCTCACCGTCACCGTCCCCCTCCCCGTCACCGTCCCCCTCCCCGTCACCGTCCCCCTCCCCGTCACCGTCCCCCTCCCCATCACCGTCCCCCTCCCCGTCACCGTCCCCCTCCCCGTCACCGTCCCCCTCCCCGTCACCCTCCCCCTCCCCATCACCCTCCCCCTCCCCGTCACCGTCCCCGTCCCCATCACCGTCCCCGTCCCCATCACCGTCCCCGTCCCCATCACCGTCCCCCTCCCCGTCACCGTCCCCCTCCCCGTCACCGTCCCCCTCCCCGTCACCGTCCCCCTCCCCATCACCGTCCCCCTCCCCCTCCCCCTCCCCCTCACCGTCACCGTCCCCCTCCCCGTCACCGTCCCCCTCCCCATCACCGTCCCCCTCCCCATCACCGTCCCCGTCCCCATCACCGTCCCCGTCCCCATCACCGTCCCCCTCCCCGTCACCGTCCCCCTCCCCATCACCGTCCCCCTCCCCGTCACCGTCCCCCTCCCCGTCACCGTCCCCCTCCCCATCACCCTCCCCCTCCCCATCAACCTCCCCCTCACCGTCACCGTCCCCCTCCACGTCCCCCTCCCCCTCACCGTCCCCCTCCCCCTCACCGTCCCCCTCACCGTCACCGTCCCCCTCACCGTCACCGTCCCCCTCGCCGTCACCGTCCCCTTCCCCATCGCCGTCCCCCTCCCCATCACCGTCCCCCTCCCCATCACCGTCCCCCTCACCATCACCGTCCCCGTCACCATCACCGTCCCCTACACCATCACCGTCCCCCTCGCCATCACCCTCCCCTTCACCGTCACCGTCCCCCTCACCGTCACCGCCCAGCCCTGACCCCTCACCACCCAGCCCATCTCCTCCAAGCCCTCATCCTTCCCCGCCCAGTCCGTCACCCCCCAGCCCCCACCCTTCACCACCCAGTCCGTCACCGCCCAGCCCTGACCCCTCACCACCCAGCCCCTCACCCCCCAGCCCCGATCCTTCACCACCCAGTCCGTCACCGCCCAGCCCCCACCCTTCACCACCCAATCCGTCACCGCCCAGCCCTCGCCCTTCACCACCCAGTCCGTCACCGCCCAGCCCCCACCCTTCACCACCCAGTCCGTCACCGCCGAGCCCTCGCCCTTCACCACCCAGCCCCTCACCGCCAAGCCCTGACCCTTCACCACCCAGCCCCTCACCCCCCAGCCCTGATCCTTCACCACCCAGTCCGTCACCCCCCAGCCCCCACCCTTCACCACCCAGCCCCTCACCGCCAAGCCCCCACCCCTCACCACCCAGCCCCTTACCGCCCAGCCCTGACCCCTCACCACCCAGTCCGTCACCGCCCAGCCCTCGCCCTTCACCACCCAGTCCGTCACCGCCCAGCCCCCACCCTTCACCACCCAGTCCGTCACCCCCCAGCCCCCACCCCTCACCACCCAGTCCGTCACCCCCCAGCCCCCACCCTTCACCACCCAGTCCGTCACCGCCGAGCCCTCGCCCTTCACCACCCAGCCCCTCACCGCCAAGCCCTGACCCTTCACCCCCCAGCCCCTCACCCCCCAGCCCTGATCCTTCACCACCCAGTCCGTCACCCCCCAGCCCCCACCCTTCACCACCCAGCCCCTCACCGCCAAGCCCCCACCCCTCACCACCCAGCCCCTTACCGCCCAGCCCTGACCCCTCACCACCCAGTCCTTCACCGCCCAGCCCCGATCCTTCACCACCCAGTCCGTCACCGCCCAGCCCTCGCCCTTCACCACCCAGCCCCTCACCGCCAAGCCCTGACCCTTCACCACCCAGCCCCTCACCCCCCAGCCCCGACCCTTCACCACCCAGTCCGTCACCCCCCAGCCCTCACCCTTCACCACCCAGTCCGTCACCCCCCAGCCCCAATCCTTCACCACCCAGTCCGTCACCGCCCAGCCCTCGCCCTTCAACACCCAGTCCGTCACCGCCCAGCCCTCGCCCTTCACCACCAAGCCCCTCACCGCCCAGCCCTGACCCCTCACCACCCAGCCCCTCACCCCCCAGCCCTGATCCTTCACCACCCAGTCCGTCACCCCCCAGCCCTCACCCTTCACCACCCAGTCCGTCACCCCCCAGCCCCAATCCTTCACCACCCAGTCCGTCACCGCCCAGCCCTCGCCCTTCACCACCCAGTCCGTCACCGCCCAGCCCTCGCCCTTCACCACCAAGCCCCTCACCGCCCAGCCCTGACCCCTCACCACCCAGCCCCTCACCCCCCAGCCCCCACCCTTCACCACCCAGCCCCTCACCGCCAAGCCCCCACCCCTCACCACCAAGCCCCTCACCGCCCAGCCCTGACCCCTCACCACCCAGCCCCTCACCCCCCAGCCCTGATCCTTCACCACCCAGTCCGTCACCCCCCAGCCCCCACCCTTCACCACCCAGCCCCTCACCGCCAAGCCCTCACCCCTCACCACCCAGCCCCTCACCGCCCAGCCCTGACCCCTCACCACCCAGTCCGTCACCCCCCAGCCCCGATCCTTCACCACCAACTCCTTCACCGCCCAGCCCTCGCCCTTCACCACCCAGCCCCTCACCGCCCAGCCCTGACCCCTCACCACCCAGCCCCTCACCGCCCAGCCCTGACCCCTCACCACCCAGCCCCTCACCGCCCAGCCCCGATCCTTCACCACCCAGTCCGTCACCCCCCAGCCCCCACCCTTCACCACCCAGTCCGTCACCGCCAAGCCCTGACCCTTCACCACCCAGCCCCTCACCCCCCAGCCCTGATCCTTCACCCCCCAGTCCGTCACCCCCCAGCCCCCACCCTTCACCACCCAGCCCCTCACCGCCAAGCCCTGACCCCTCACCACCCAGCCCTTCACCGCCCAGCCCTGACCCCTCACCACCCAGCCCCTCACCGCCCAGCCCCGATCCTTCACCACCCAGTCCGTCACCCCCCAGCCCCCACCCCTCACCACCCAGTCCGTCACCGCCAAGCCCTGACCCTTCACCCCCCAGCCCCTCACCCCCCAGCCCTGATCCTTCACCACCCAGTCCGTCACCCCCCAGCCCCCACCCTTCACCACCCAGCCCCTCACCGCCAAGCCCTGACCCCTCACCACCCAGCCCCTCACCGCCCAGCCCTGACCCCTCACCACCCAGCCCCTCACCGCCCAGCCCCGATCCTTCACCACCCAGTCCGTCACCCCCCAGCCCCCACCCTTCACCACCCAGTCCGTCACCGCCCAGCCCTGACCCCTCACCACCCAGTCCGTCACCCCCCAGCCCCGATCCATCACCACCCAGTCCGTCACCGCCCAGCCCTCGCCCTTCACCACCCAGCCCCTCACCGCCAAGCCCTGACCCTTCACCACCCAGCCCCTCACCCCCCAGCCCTGATCCTTCACCACCCAGTCCGTCACCCCCCAACCCCCACCCTTCACCACCCAGCCCCTCACCGCCCAGCCCTGACCCCTCACCACCCAGCCCCTCACCGCCCAGCCCTGACCCTTCACCCCCCAGCCCCTCACCCCCCAGCCCTGATCCTTCACCACCCAGTCCGTCACCCCCCAGCCCCCACCCTTCACCACCCAGCCCCTCACCGCCAAGCCCTGACCCCTCACCACCCAGCCCCTCACCGCCCAGCCCTGACCCCTCACCACCCAGCCCCTCACCGCCCAGCCCCGATCCTTCACCACCCAGTCCGTCACCCCCCAGCCCCCACCCTTCACCACCCAGTCCGTCACCGCCCAGCCCTGACCCCTCACCACCCAGTCCGTCACCCCCCAGCCCCGATCCATCACCACCCAGTCCGTCACCGCCCAGCCCTCGCCCTTCACCACCCAGCCCCTCACCGCCAAGCCCTGACCCTTCACCACCCAGCCCCTCACCCCCCAGCCCTGACCCCTCACCACCCAGCCCCTCACCGCCCAGCCCCGATCCTTCACCACCCAGTCCGTCACCCCCCAACCCCCACCCTTCACCACCCAGCCCCTCACCCCCCAGCCCCCACCCTTCACCACCCAGCCCCTCACCGCCCAGCCCTGACCCTTCACCCCCCAGCCCCTCACCCCCCAGCCCTGATCCTTCACCACCCAGTCCGTCACCCCCCAGCCCCCACCCTTCACCACCCAGCCCCTCACCGCCCAGCCCTAACCCCTCACCACCCAGCCCCTCACCGCCAAGCCCTGACCCTTCACCACCCAGCCCCTCACCGCCAAGCCCTGACCCCTCACCACCCAGCCCCTCACCCCCCAGCCCCGATCCTTCACCCCCCAGCCCCTCACCCCCCAGCCCTGATCCTTCACCACCCAGTCCGTCACCCCCCAGCCCCCACCCTTCACCACCCAGCCCCTCACCGCCCAGCCCTGACCCCTCACCCCCCAGCCCCTCACCGCCAAGCCCTGACCCTTCACCACCCAGTCCGTCACCCCCCAGCCCTGACCCCTCACCCCCCAGCCCCTCACCGCCCAGCCCTGACCCCTCACCACCCAGCCCCTCACCGCCCAGCCCTGACCCCTCACCACCCAGCCCCTCACCGCCAAGCCCTGAACCTTCACCACCCAGCCCCTCACCGCCAAGCCCTGAACCTTCACCCCCCAGCCCGTCACCCCCCAGCCCTGATCCCTCACCACCCAGTCCGTCACCCCCCAGCCCCGATCCTTCACCACCCAGTCCGTCACCCCCCAGCCCCGATCCTTCACCACCCAGTCCGTCACCGCCCAGCCCTCGCCCTTCACCACCCAGCCCCTCACCGCCCAGCCCTGACCCCTCACCACCCAGCCCCTCACCCCCCAGCCCCCACCCTTCACCACCCAGTCCGTCACCGCCAAGCCCTGACCCCTCACCACCCAGCCCCTCACCGCCCAGCCCTGACCCCTCACCACCCAGCCCCTCACCGCCAAGCCCTCGCCCTTCACCACCCAGCCCCTCACCGCCCAGCCCTGACCCTTCACCACCCAGCCCCTCACCGCCCAGCCCTGACCCTTCACCACCCAGCCCGTCACCGCCAAGCCCTGACCCCTCACCACCCAGCCCCTCACCGCCCAGCCCTGACCCTTCACCACCCAGTCTGTCACCGCCCAGCCCTGACCCTTCACCACCCAGTCCATCTCCTCCAAGCCCTGATCCTTCCCCGCCAAGCCCTGACCCATCACCGCCTTTGCCTTCACCGCCCAGCCCTGAACCTTCACCACCTACTCCTTCACCGCCAAGCCCTGACCCCTCACCACCCAGCCCCTCACCGCCCAGCCCTGATCCTTCACCACCCAGTCCGTCACCCCCCAGCCCCCACCCTTCACCACCCAGCCCCTCACCGCCAAGCCCCCACCCTTCACCACCCAGCCCCTCACCGCCAAGCCCTGACCCCTCACCACCCAGCCCCTCACCGCCCAGCCCTGACCCCTCACCACCCAGTCCGTCACCGCCCAGCCCTGACCCCTCACCACCTAGTCCGTCACCCCCCAGCCCTGACCCTTCATCACCCGGTCCATCTCCTCCAAGCCCTGATCCTTCCCCGCCAAGCCCTGACCCCTCACCGCCTTCGCCTTCACCGCCAAGCCCTGACCCTTCACCACCTACCCCTTCACCGCCCAGCCCCCACCCTTCACCACCCAGCCCATCTCCTCCAAGCCCTGATCCTTCACCACCCAGCCCCTCACCGCCCAGCCCTGACCCGTCACCACCCAGCCCCTCACCGCCAAGCCCTGAACCTTCACCACCTCCCCTTACGCCAAGCCCCCACCCTTCACCACCCGGTCCGTCACCGCCCAGCCCCGATCCTTCACCACCCAGTCCGTCACCCCCCAGCCCCCACCCGTCACCACCCAGCCCCTCACCGCCAAGCCCTGAACCTTCACCACCTACTCCTTCACCGCCCAGCCCTGACCCATCACCACTTAGTCTCTTGGCTCCAAGCCCTAATCCTTCTCCTCCGAGCTCTGACCCACCACCGCCCTCGCCTTCGCCGCCAAGCCCTGATCCTTTACCGCCGTCGCCTTCACCGCCAAGCCCTGATCCTTTACCGCCCTCGCCTTCACCGCCAAGCCATGGCATTGTCGTACCAAGCTTCGCACCTCCGTCGCCCCCGCCAGGAGGACCCCAGCCAAGCCCGCTCCTCACCAGCCCTTCACCTCCTAGCCCCTCGCCTCCAGGGCCCGAGCCGCCCAACCCTGGACCAGAACCACCAACCCCTATTCTGAGCAGCCCCTCTCCACCCGTCACATCTCAGCCACCCAGCCCGTTGCCACCGTCTCCCGCACCGTCACCTTTTCATCCCGTCCCCCCTAGCTTGGCGCCGCCCATCCCAATACCACCAAGTCCATTTCCTTCAGTTTCACCTCTGCCTCCAAGCCCTGCGCCCCCACGACCTTCTCCGAGCCCATCTCCAAGCCCCCCTCCACTGCCCCCTCCTGTTCCGCCTCCCCGACCCCCACCTAGCCCATCTCCACTTCCACCCAGTCCACTCCCACCCCCTCCCACACCGCCTCCATTCATCCAACAGCCGTCTCCCTGGCCTCCAAGACCACCGCCACCCCTTCCAATCCCACTGCCCACACCACCACCGCCAGCTCCATCACCTCCTCGTGTACCGCCTCCGGATCCGCTCAGTCCTCCACCTAGCCCACCGCCTTCCAATGCACCACCACCACTTCCCCCTTCACCGTTTCCCCAACCCCCCTCACCTCCAACTCCACCCGCTACACCGCCTCCACTTATTCCTCCACCTCCGCCCCCCAAGCCTCCGAATCCTCGGCCCCCAAAGCGGCCATCTTCACCTCTAAAACCACCATCTCCAGCACCGCCGATACCCTATCCACCACCTCCAAGCCCCTCTCCCCCTCCGCCTTCAATTCCATTCCCACCCGATCCTCCACCCTCTCCACCTTCGCCTCCGCCAGAACCTCCGCTTCCACCACTCAAGCGTTACCGCTCACCTCCACGTCTTCCACCCCCACCCGCCCCGCCCCTGCCCTCCAGCCCGTCCCCTCCCTTTCCAATTAACCCACCATCCCCGCCAAGTCCTCCCCCGACTCCGCCAAAACGTCCGCGTGCGCCTAAACGGCCATCGCCCCCACCGCTGCAACCAGCCGCACCACCACCGCCACCACCAACGATGGTTTGGGGAAGCTCTGCCCATGGCCCATATGTGAGTATCGCCTCTCACTGCCTCAATAGATGCCGTCACTTGTTTGCGTTTCTGTTTATTGGGTTTCAATGCTAGGGCACTCTCGCATGCGTCGGGCACGCCCTGAGTGTTGTGGCTGCGGGTCTGTCGTATTGCGTTTGGTAATGTCTCCAAGGCTTCATGAAGGCTGCATACGGGCTTGCCATGTTGCGCTTACTGTCGTTGACCACCTGGACGTTCAGTTAGGTTATGTGGCTACACTAGCTGACTTGTGGTTGTCGTCGCTTCCCAAAGAAGTGCAGAAGTGCAATTTTAAGGTTGAGGAGATGCCGTTTCATGGCTACTACCCTGCCGCTTTCTGGCTGTCTGGGCTTAATGCCTCTGTCCATCTTTCCTAGGTTTCTATGGCTTTTGTTCCCTGGGTGCCTTTTGTTTGTTTGCTGGTTTTGCGGCTTACCTTGTTTCCCATGCATTGTAGGGTTCCGTTGGGTTTATCACCCGTGTTTTTTGGGAGGGAATCACCAGAACGGTCAATTATGTTGAAGTTAACAATCCCCATGAGTGCACCACGCAGGATCCCCAAGGGAGCAGCGCCACCCTGGGCGACGTAAATCGGCTCCTGGGCCCTCCCAGCGAGAAGGCGCTGGCCGCTAAGAGCTGCAAGCCCGTGATCACCCTGGGGTGGGTCGCTACCATACGGGTAAGTTCATGCGACAACAGGGCATGCATCGACGGCACATGCCGATATGTACGACTTTCCGCGATGTCCCACGTCACTTAGCCCCCGTGGGTATGTGTAAGCAGAACACAGTAAATGAAAGTCATATTGAATGGATGGTAACTGCATGAATGAATGACCGTTATAATGGTTCCCTAAACGGGAACACGGGTGATGAACCCAACCCGTGTGCGTCATTGCAGAGGTCCTTCAATCACCTCTGTGCACCTTGTTAAATGCTTGCAGAACCCCCGTTACGCGATCGTCAAGTTCAACGTCACACCCCCCGTCCTGGGGAGCCAGCTCCAGAGTGTGGACCTGTATCTGACCAGCCGCGGCAGTCTCGCACCCGGGATAACGTCCATCGAGATACAGATGCGTTCACCTACCGATGTGCGTAGTAACTAACTATATGCTGCATCAGTTTAATTGGACGGTTAACTAGTGACAGTCCTAAATCGGCGTTTAATCAGTAGTTGATTGCCCGCATGAAACATCTTTGGACGCTTTCTGCACCTGTGCTGCAACGCCCAATTTTTCCCTACGTGCATGCAACCATGAGCATGTGTGTACTTCCATCACGCACTCGGAAAGGCATGTTCTCACTACTTCGCTCGCGTTGTTGTTCTAAATATGCGTTTGCACTTAATGACTACCCTCCACGCACCCGCCAAACCCCACACACAGGGCACCACCCAGTGGCTGACCATCTACACGGCGACACCAGCGGACGTGCTGACGTGCCCCGGGTGGAACTACTTTGGGGCACCACCTGAGACGGTGCAGACCCAGATGGCGCTGGACGCCTACAAAGCGGATGAGGTGGTTGCCGTGAAGGTCAACGTCAACGGCAGCGATGTGGCAGACAAAACCGAGCTGCCGGTGGTGGCATCTCTTGGGCTGCACCTCTATGGTGACTCGGTGATCTCCGGTTCCTCAGGACCCAGCCCACCACCGCTGCCCCCAAGGTCTCCACGGCCACCAAGCCCGCCCCTAAGTGCCCCGGGGCCCTCCCCTCCAGGCCCCAAGACGCGACCGCCACCCAGCCCCAAGCTGCTGCCATCCCCACCCAGCCCTGCACCTTCACCCCGTGTACCTTCATCCCAGCAGCCTGTGCCTCCAATGCCAAGTCCACACCCGCCTCCGCCGATGCCATTCACGCCTTCACCTACGCCGACAAATCATCCCCCGCCGTCCCCACTTCAGGCTCCCAGTGCTCCCCACCCTCCCCCATCACCCCCACCGCCTTCTCCACCAGCGGGCCCGTCACAAGCGGGTTCCATTCCACCCTCACCGCCACGGCCTTCGCCACCGCTACCAAGCCCCCCGAGCCCTTCACCAGGACAACCTGTGCTACCATCACCGATGCACGGGACGTCTGCACCGCCAAGCCCAAGAACCCCTTCACCTCCATCCCCTGCACAATCACCCCTGCCACCGCGGCCTGATGCTCCTCAACCAAGCCCAACACCCTTGACACCTGTGCTGTCGAGTCCGCCTCTTACCCCACCTCCATTCCCGCCCACGTCACCGCCCTCTCCACGAGCGCCTTCGTCCTCGTCAGGCCCCCCATCCCCTCCACCCAAGCGTCCTCGGGCGCCTCGTCCCTCACCCTCACCGCCGCTGCAACCGCCCGTGCCTCCACCACCACCACCAAGGATGGTCTGGGGAAGCTCTGCTCGTGGCCCATATGTGAGTGCTCCCTAATACAGTGCATGCATACAGCCAAGTGCTCAACTACGGCAGCACCTTGATTAACTGAGGGTCCATGTACATTCCATGATGAGCGCTACCTCATGCCTGTGACACACCGCTTCCTTACATGTCCATCCTGACCCGCAGGATCCTGAAGGCAGCAGCAACACCCTTGGCAACGTCAACCGGCTGTTGGGACCTCCCAGTGACCTGGCGCTGGCTGCCAAGACATGCAAAGCCGTCCTCACCCTGGGATGGGTCGCTACCATACGGGTGAGTCCAGTGGCATCTTTAGGATGGGGTGCAATTCAAGGACACGCAACCCTTAACTGACCTTGTCAACAGTCGCAAGACTCAGCACTCGAAAGGAATTGCCATGCATGTTGCCTTGAAGGTTACCGTAGCTCAGGGTCGCAGGACGTGCGGGGTGTGGATCGTGTGACACAACACTTCCTCGCTTCTCTTCTTGCTTGCAGATCCCCCGCTACGCGATCGTAGATTTTAACGTCACGCCCCCCGTCCTGGGGAGCCAGCTGAAGAGTGTGGACCTGTATCTGACCAGCCGCGGCAGTCTCGCACCCGGCATAACGTCCATCGAGATACAGATGCGTTCACCTACCGAGGTATGTTTGGCACATGTGTCTTTGGCCGATCCTACCGGTATACAATAGGATGTATATACATCGAACAATCCGTAGGTAGCCTCTGCTGAGGGTTGCATGCTTGACCCAGCAGCCAGCGCATCCAACAGTCGGATGCCTTCAGGATGTCATGTACGGTGGGCTTCAGGCCCTGCATGGCACAACAAGGCTTCCTCGACGTGGTCATATCACATTTCCCGAATTTTCCTTGACCCCACCCCTTCAACCCTCTCTCTCCTCGCAGGGCACCACCCAGTGGTTGACCATCTACACGGCGACACCAGCGGACGTGCTGACGTGCCCCGGGTGGAACTACTTTGAGGCACCACCTGAGACGGTGCAGACCCAGATGGCGCTGGATGCCTACAAGGCGGATGAAGTGGTTGCCGTGAAGGTCAACGTGAATGGCACAGATGTGGCAGACAAAACCGAGCTGCCGGTGGTGGCATCTCTTGGTCTTCACCTCTACGATGACTATGTGATCTCCGGTTCCTCAGGACCCAGCCCACCACCGCTGCCCCCAAGGTCTCCCCGACCCCCAAGCCCACCGCCTCCGCTCGCCCTAGCTTCGTCAACCAATCGCAGGCTTACCTCATCGCTGACGCCGACATCACCTTCAAAGTCCACGCACTCATGGCATCTCCATCCTCCTTCTTCCCCAGCACCGGACGTCATGGTTTGGGCAACCTCTGCAACCTGCTATGTAGGTCGTCGCGTTAAGGCGGTCAAAGCACGTTGTCGCCCTGTATGTTGCTGGGTCCAACTACTTTGCCATTTGGTCCCATGTACGCAGGAAGACAGCACAATGTCGGGCACCATAATGAAGCGCATGGTGGGACCTCCTAGTGCCAAAGTCCTCGCCATCAAGGCATGCAAGGCAACGTCAACATTGGGCTGGGTTCCATCTATGAAGGTAAGGCGCTGGGGTAGATGGAGATACTGCTAGGAGGACAATGACGTGAGGGGAAAAAAAGAAATTCCAAAGTGTGGTGTGATAATGACGTGAGGGGAGGGGATCTGAAACCTGAGGGTTCAATTAACACCCAGGGAAATGGCTGCCCAAATAATGTCGGTGAGAACGAAATGACTTTTGGAGTACCGGTATCGTTACGGGCTACAAAGCGGTTGGCAAAAATCACCGGTTATTGCTGTGCCTGTGGCGTGTTAATGAAGCAGCCCGGCGTACTCCGTCTACATCAATGCACATGCACCTGACATCTTAATCCCCTCGCTCGCTTTCCGTGCCATGCAGAATCCTAGCTATGCTGTAGTCAACTTCGACGTTAGCCCTCTCATTATTGCCAACCATGTGGAGAGTGTTGATGTGTACCTGCTTAGCCGCGGCATTCCAAACCACGGCATTACCTCTATCGACATCCAGTTGATGGCAACTGCCCAGGTGCGTGGAAACCCTTGCATCCCATCGTCAAATGCTCCACACTGCTGACATGACAGCTAAACCGTGGGTCCTTGCTTCAAAGCAACACGCTCACTAAGCGTTAATGACAATGGGGATGGGAACTGAAGCTTTCTGGGCCTTTACTAAGATCGTGCCCCTTGCCACCGCCGCTGGTATACCCCACACAGGGAGTGAGTCATTGGACAACCATTTACACAGCCAGTGCGGCAGATCGCCTCGTATGCCCGGGAATTAATCGCTTTCCTGTGAAGGGCAGCGCCGTGCAGTTGTCCATTACACACCAGCAGGAAATCGATGCTGCTCGGGTGGCGGCTGTGAGGATAAACGTAAACGGCATCGGCGTTGCTGACAGGAGCCAATTGCCAATTGTAGCCGCTGTCGGGCTCAATCTTGGCGGTGGCGCCGCTGTCTAATTCACTACCGCCGAAAAAGGCGGAGCCTCTCTAATCCGTCTTAGTGCGTCGATGACGTCAGTTATACGTTAGGGTTGTAAGTTTTTGCCATTTTGGTTTCTAACGATTGACCCAGTTATAAGGGATTGACCCAGTTAATGCGCTTGCAGAAGGCGCCTGCTTACGTGCTTTCACCCGGTTTCAGGTTGTACTCACTGAGCGGCATTTTGTCTCTGGAACTGCCGACAGAAACGATGCAGTCATAGCTGCATTGGGGCAAGTCGCGTTCTTTTGACAGATTTGTCAGCAACATACAGGCTGGACGTCAGGAAACATGCCCATGTGTTGTGTGTTGTGTTGTGTTGTGTTGTGTGTGTTAACGTACGTTATCTTGAGTCTCTCCGGCGGGAGTACTTGTTGGTTATTGTTTGATCTTTTTTGTATGTCCTGTGCTTACCATCCTCATAATTGAGTGCTTTGGCGTGTATAATTGCAGGATACAGTCGTTGCAGGACGCAGTCGTATTTCCCTTTGTATTTCCGTGTCCTCAGCAGAACCGATGCTGCTGCTGGGAGACAAGCGTCGGTGCGCATGCAGCAGCCATTACTATATAGGAGTGGGGGAATAGTGTGAAGGTAACTGCGTACGTTGGTTTCAGAGAACCGTAAATGATCCGGGCGCTTACCCGGCTGAACATGGCGGTATAAATGTATGTAGACCGTTGGAATTGCTCTGTCAGCTACTTTAGCCTAAGATGAGGAAGTTGCAAAAGCAGTTTGGTTGTGGTCGGATAAAGACGCTTTAGCGAACATGATTGTTTGAACATGAAAGACCGTTACAATGGTGCCCTAAAAAGGAACACGGGTGATGATTGTTTTGCTGCTGCGAACGTGTTTGTTACAATTCCTGCTTAATGATTTGTATGCGTTTGATAGCTTTGCGGTCTACTTTAGAGGGTTTGACCCAAGGGTCGGTCGGTAGGCCTCCGAAACCCTGTACGGGAAGCCGTACGAAGGTGTCGAATGGCCTCTGGAAGGTTCCAAATGACGTTGACAGCTTCTAGTAGCTGCCATAGTAGCTTTTGGCAGGTCTTGCCGTACAATTGTCGTACTATATGTCGTACATTTTCATTTGTATAAGAGGCTGGGTTTTGTGGTATTTTAGTTAACCAGTCCAACACCTGACCCAGGTCGGGTAGGCAGACGGTTCCGGCAAAGTCAAGGCCAAGCAAGACACTTTCTCTCCTCTCAACAAGGGTCGCACCACCAGGGCCCTTCATGCTCGCACGTCTGGATGGAAGGTCAGCAACAGCCCCTTCCCTCTTTCGCAGCCTCAGTCGCTCAAGCGAGCTGACACCTTCGCGCAGCTTCCTTTGTCGTAGCGGACTCAACGGAAAACGGAACGCAAAGTAGCACCATTAAGCGCATGCAGCCGTTGGGCAGTTTGCTTTGCATAAATGCAGGCAGGTCAAAGGCGAATCCTGGCTAAAGTCGCAAAAAGGCTAATTGTACTGCATTGCAGCTAGCAAACAGCTTAACAGCAGCTCCTCCCATGACAACAGGTAGCATTTGGCATACGCTTCAACACGAAGTTAACATGAGGCATACCTACGGCGACTGCGGAAGACCTAAGCTTTAGCATTGACGTCACCAACATGCGCTCAACAAGTGAAGTCTCTTTCCCGACCACACAACACTGGCAAAATTCAGTCTACAAGTGGCTGCGAAGTATATATCCAGTTGCAACAGTACCTTGCATGCATAAGACCTGCACTTGAGCACGGAGCCATGGACGCCATGCCAACAAAAAATAGCAACAAAGCGACAATCCAGAGAAACAACGGCAAAAATCCATAAGATGCAAACAATGAAAGCTAAGCGTATAACAACTCCCAAGGAATTGCAACAACAGGGCACTTAAAGCAAGGGGAATGGGGGAATGGTGCAAGATCAGGTCAGAGGCAACGTATTTCGAGAGGAAACGTTTTGCCCTTGATGCACCGGAGGCGTCTGCAAGGTAGCACCATGTTTACATTGCATGTAAGGGGGGATGGGGGTATGGGGGAAGGGGCACCAGCCCCTTCCCCCACCAAGATGCATACGGTGCCAGGGGAGACAAGCGCTCCACAGACGGCTGCGACACTCCACGCTAGTTTGTACTTGTGCCCCTGCCTGCCACTGGGTCACGAAATCACGTGCAGTACAATAACCCTAAAGGCTTTGCCTATAGAAGTACTCTTTTGAAGGAACTGTTGGATTGGGGACTGCAATGTTGGCGACCATGTTAGGGACCCATTTGCCAAAGTGCAAGCAGGCATCGCAAAGCTAGCGCCACTCAATAGGCTTATGCTCAGTGTAAGGGCGGGGGGGCGGGCCATGTACGTTTTTGCACCTGAGGCGAACCGCCCATTGAGCAGCGAACGCGTTTGGAGCCGCTGGGGCCCAGCATAACTACATCATCGCGTCAAAGTATTCAGGACACGGCATGAAGGCAACCGGTGGTTTCCTTTACCTCACTGGCGCGAGTTGAGCAGTCGAATACTGGACTCCCAAAAATGATAACACCCTCGGGGGGGGGGGGGGGACTACAGCCCCTTTGCCTGTGCCGTCTCGCCCGTTCACAGCTGCACCACATCTCTAAGTACGCCTCGGGTGGTTGCATGTTGGTAAGGCCAAGCGCAGCACCGCTGCCAATTGGTAACGCCGCGCCATAGTTGCCATCTTCGTCCTCGCCATCGCCTTCAGTCTGGTCTGCTTCTTCAGCAATGTCATCCAGCCCATTGCAGTGATCGTCGTCCTCATCGCCAGAAGACCAGGACAAAAGATCGCCTTCGCTGCTGCGGGGACTGAGCTCCTCGTCCGACTCTGTCATGACGACATGGAGTTCAGGTTTCAGAACCTAGAGCAATTGAATATTGCTATCGATATGGGTGACAGTCTATAAGAATTCAGCTTTAATTCAGCTAAGAAGGCAAGTGTCTAGCGCCATGGAATTTCGGCCCTAACGGTCAGGTCTTCTTGTTGGACGTCAAGCGCGGAGGTTGTTCCTTGTTAGCTGTAGGTAAGGAATATGAAATTACATGAAGTAAAACGGTGCTAGGCGGGTGGGCCAGTTGGATGTACTCCAGGGTGGTCAGTGGCTCTGAAGCTGGCCCGGCCGATGCTCTTGCCAGACCGTCTACTAGACCGTCTGGTTTGCGTGTATGCCAGAACTGTTTTTGTTAGTGACCACTCTGCTTTCACTCAAACCACTGACGGTTCGCTATTTATTACGCTTTTGCCTTCAGCCGACTTTGCCAGTTGCTCCAAATATGGGTTGTAGCTTACCTGGAGCTTGCTCATCGCTACCTTGCAGTTTGCATTAGGCAAGTACTGCCCACTATAGGCTTACTGCAGTTGTTTTCTCCGCGTCGCATTTGTCGTAGAAGTCGCCAACTCCATGCCTGCTCGCATGAGGTACTACTAGATACCTTACGACCTTGATATTTTCAGCAGTAGTGCCTTTGAGAAGAAGGGCGCTACAAGGGACAAACCTTTAGCTGCAATGCCCGAACTATAAGCACGGCTTGCTTTGCCGCATCCAAACGTTAACAATGCTGAGGCGTTTCGGAAGCAGCCGTGACAAGTCCGATATGGTCGGATTGCTGTTACTTACCTTGTTGGTGGCAAGCTTACAGGCGTACTTGAGTAAGTGCGGGCTGATAATACGATCGAGTTGTATTATTGTATAAATGCTGCATTAATTCCTCCAGCTCAGGCGGGATATCCTTCGGGATGTTATCCCTTCGGACCTAAGGATTAATCGTCGGGACCTGTCCTAAACCCTTGATTAGCGCTTTAACGTGTTTGAAATACCCGACATAGCAATCCTAAGGGGGTTTTCAAGTATTATCCGGATTGTATATTAAAACTAACTTCCACCCTCTACCTGCCAACTGTGCCACAACCAGGTGACGCGGCAAACATAGCCCTGAGGAAGAAAACATACGCCTCCTCGATCTTCAGCAGCAGTTATAACAGCAGTTACGCCGTTGATGGTGCAGTGAGCAAAACTGCAGCCTTCTTCATGTCAGCTGGTGATGTGGACACGGATCCTTGGTTTTCTGTTGACCTTGGCGGTCTTGCCAATATTACATCCGTGTCCATCTACACCCGCTGCGATTGCTGTGTTAATCGCACAAGGAATGCGGAGCTACGTATTGGCAATGCCAGCATTACCTCGCGAGAGGACAATGTTAATTACAACAAGATGGTAGCAAACGGGATTGCTCCGGATAGGTTGTGCTCGCCGTACAGTATTAGCATGTTAACTGAGACAATTGGACGATGGGTAACATTTCAAAATCACAATCCTGATTGCACTGGTATAGAATGTGCCCTGCAGATCATCGAGTTACAAGTCTTTGGCACTGTCGGTAAGCATGTTGGGACGGCGGGGTGTTGCAGCGGTACTTTACCAGGTGCTGCAGAACCATGCATGTACATTTAACAGGGCGTTGCTTTAAGAGTGCCATACTACTAGAAAGCAGGTCGGTTACTAGCTACCTTTATGTCATGCATGCCCGATTTCGTTGCCTATCTAGCCGCCGTTGATTGGACAAACTATTCTTTGTTTGCGTACCAGGGGGGGGGGGTACCCATCAGGTTTATATATAAACTTTATATATATAATTTATATATATCAGGTTTATTTCCAGTCCTCATGTTAGGATTTTGAAAGCTGTATTGCCATCCTTTCTTCGTTTCTTATACGTAGAATTAGTTCTATCAGCAAAATGGTCACTTCTCGGCTTCCGATGTTCCAATGACACGTCACCTCTGAACCCACTCTGGGGAATACCCCCCCCTAAATCTTCGTATGCGTATTCGTATTTTTGGGTTATGGAAACATTCGTTTACGCAGGGGGGGGGTAGGAAACGCGAGGACAGACCCCATGATTTAAAGTTAAAGAGCTTATTGAGAGCATTCCAAATCTGCTTTCAGAATTTTAATTGGAGTTGTACGGAAAAAGTTATCTGCGCCTAAAGGTGACTGTACGGCAGGGTGGGTGGGTGGGGTCTGGGGGTCCAGTGGGTTTTTTCCGAGGGCTTCCTAACTTTTTCCTGGCGATGCCAAACTCACTATGAAGTAAATTTATACGATAAACATACTGTAAGCAGTCTACAAACGCATGTTTTCCTCTTCCTGATATGGTTTGGGCATGGCATGATGACATACCACGCATGGGTGGTCAGAGAGATACCAAAACACATATGGGTCGGTGGGGGGCAGGCAGGGTGCGGGTCCGGGTGCCTCCACTTAGGGGGGAATCACCCGCAGGTGGTCTGCCCAGCCAAGCAGAAGGGGGCCGGGAAGTTAACCATGTGACACGGCTCCCCTATGTGCTGCATCTATCTCTGGGGTGGGGTTGAGGGGAGTAGAACGGGGCAGGTCTCTCGGCAGCAGCTGCGTCACCTGTGCCAGCCGCTGCACGTTGTCTGAGCCCTGCTAATCCTTGCTGGTAACCCGTCAGCTTCGCAGACACGAGGGCTCGCCCAAAAAAACGCGTTTTCCCTATGGCGGCAGCTTGCGTACTGAGCGTGTATGTAGGTGGTTGTTGTGGTGTTGTGGTGGCTGCGAACGCCACTTGTGGGTTGTTATTCTCGAACTGCCTCGTAGAATGAGGAAGCCCTTCCCTAATGTTGCTATGTGATGTGTGTGGATCAAGGTTCTGAGCGCAAACACACGCATCCGCAAACAATGCGTGGTTCTGTCTGAAATGTTCGATTGCGGTTCTACGAACAACGGCCACAGACACATTCTGTGCACGTTGCTCAAACAACAACCAGCAAAATGCGTTAAAAAACAATCGCCAGAACGGTAGGGAACAGGATTCCGCCTGAGCCCATGTTGGTGAAGTGACGCATCGTAAGCTGCAAACGAATACGTACTTTGCTCCACTTCCTGGAACGATGCAAAGGGAACGGATCGGAACGGAACTGAACGGAACGGAACGTAAACGATTGTGATGGACGTGACGATCTTCCACTTGTTGCCGCGCGCCTGGTTCTGAAACGACGACTACCATGTTACCGTTAAGTCATAAACACTGTGCGAAGAGTGTGCCTTACTTCTTAAATCGACCATCAAGGACATTTAGTTATAACATAAACTCTGTTATACTGTGTTGCAGCCTAGGTAAAAGGGTTGTCAAGGTATATGTGTATGTATTTCTCTCTGGTCTGTACGCTCTACAAGTTAACAGTGGGGTCATCTTTGATCTTTCACCCCAACCGCTATCAATATTTATACGACACGCTTTTCGAGTATTTCCTTACTCCTGCAAAACCATTTCAGCTTATGAACATATCATTAGCGTCTGCTATAGGTAACTATGCTGGTCCTGTCGGCAAACTGAAGACCCGCATGTCGCTTGGCGTTGCTTTGCTTCAGAAATTACATTCACGAAAACGTCTTTGACACAGCTTTACAACATAACTATTATTTACGCAAATGATACTCTCTGTGCTGGTACATACACGAGGTACAAAAGGACTGTTCACGGTACTGTACACGGTACAAAAAGGACACAAGGTCTCGGTCTGGACAATTAGGACCGAACGCTAAGACTACGCCCCATAAAGGGGCGAGCCAATTGCTGGTCTTGACGCAGTAGCGCGTGTGTTCAAATAATTGGCCGCGAGGCGAAACGTACTAGCGCGTGTGTATGAGGCTAGTGTACAACGGTGCACCCGTTGCTGTCTATAGGGTTGGATGGCGTGACCATGGCATGGCGCGAGCATGGCATGACTTAGTAGGTGCAAAAGCTCAACAAGTTATATATACAGAAAGATGACACTGAAAGGAATCCATTGGTCATTTTTGCGTCTTTTTTGGCGTACGGCAAAACGAGAAATTAGCGTTCGAAGTTCTGTAGGGTGGGTGGGTGGGTCCGGGAGGGGTCGCCACCAAAAATTCATCATGGGGTTTACCAAAAATAAATGTACCCCCCCCCTGGTTTACGTATACGTTTTTTTTGCCCATTTTTACGAAGGCCCCAATACGAAGTTCGTAATTGGGTCGTAAAATGAAGTTCGTTTGCTCTAGTTACCATTCGTTAAGTGCGAAAGAAGGATGAGAAAACTGCATACGAAGGGTCATTTACGAACAGATATTGCAGAAGACGAGCTTCGTTTACTTTATGGTTCACAGGCTAGCTACACAAAATGGCAGTCGTAATAAGGGTGGGCAACATAGTATGAATGACAGAATGCCGCCGTGGCAAGTGTTGAAGGCACATTATACGCAATTCGTACCAACGTGGAAGAGCTCCGTCCACTACATACGAGCTTCGTATTGTATGCCGTTTATGGAGTGCGTATATCTCTGGAAGGAGACCGTTCGCTTGATATGAACGTCGTATTATGTCAACCGCAGGAGCTTCGTACCCATTCACCTTACAAATACAACATTCGTATGGTATCAGAAGGCAGGTAAAACTAGGTTAGCATTGCTTAAAGAACGAACTTCATAACCTACCCCAGACCACGAAACCTGGTTTGTTGGAACACTTGCTGTCCCATGTTGGGCCTCCAGCAATAAATATAGGTGTTTTCCTATGCATTCAGAAGTGTTGTAGAAAGGTGCAACGTAGTACAAGGCGTGCGGCACTAGGCGTGTTGGTGGCCTTTTTGCTGCCGTACAGGCGGGGGCAACTTTATTTAGGGTTTCTTGCCTATGTACTGCAGATTGCGTCTGCGTCGTTGCTTCTTTGAAATGACCAATATTGGCTTCGTATTTTGTGGAAGAAGTCCGGTCACTTCGATATGAATGTTAAACATGGGAATTTAAAGAACTTCGTATTTTTTTTACCCAAGCGACGAAGTTCGTATGTTATGATCTTGTTTCTCTTCTTTAATGGACTGTAAGCACGCTCACTTCTTAGCAGCATTGGCTGGAATGGTAAGTAGAGCGATATCGCTGTGTTTCTGACACGAAGGGGTGAGGTGGGCTTTCATGTGGGGGTCGCGTTCGTCTACGTAATCAATACGAAAAATATGCGCACCCATTCAGTGGCGTTCGTCTTCATACATTTTACAAATTTCGTCTTGAGTTGACAACTGGAAGTCACCCGCCATGCTGTTTCCCTTCGTGTATACACTTGCATGCAAAGGATTGTCACACGTACGGTATGAGGTGCCGGCACTGGCAACCCTCAGGTGCATACATGTAACCTTCGTATCTGCAAATGCCGTTTACGAACGCTTAAATACGAATATCATGGCATACACACACGGGTGGATTTGATGCCCAAAATAAAGTCACGTGTCAAGTAGAAGGTATGAAACCAGTAACCTAGCGCCAAGGTTTCACATAAGGCGCCCAAACGTATATTCTTTCGTATACGTATGTTCGTAAATGGATAAGGGATTGGTACGAATGTGAAATACGCTCCATTTGGCGTTCGTATAGCCCATTTCGTATACTTTACGAGCCTTGGCGAATATACGAATACGAGGCGTTCCCAGAGTGACCATGGTAGCCGAACGGAACTGCCCAATCCCCAAACGTACAAGAAAAACCTTATGTAGAAAGCATACATTGCGAACATTAAGGCCTAGCATAGCAGCATGTCGCTTGTCCCCATGGATGTGGAACACGACTGAGGAGGCGGGATGGGAGTAGACAGACTAAGCTGCGAGGAAGCACTCACAGTGACCACGAATGGGGTGGGGATGCAGAGCACAGAAACAAGAAGGCGTGGCGATTGGTGCCAGGGGCTATGGTCGAGGGCCCAGGGGGAAGAAGAGGCAGGAGCTAGCAGGGACCTGGAACGTGGTGGCGGCGTTGTCTCGATTGGTGAAAACAGAACTAGCGGTGGTATGGCGCAAATGGAAGGGCCGTGGTGCTTCCTAGGTGCCAAATACATAACATCAGTCAAGTCGGGGCCAAGAACATGGTTACCTTAGCCATTAACTTCCCAGGGGGTTTGGGGTTTTTCGACTGCATTTAATAGAGCTTGCGCAGAGGAACCTAGACGCTTTGCATGTCGTACAATGTGTAAACTTCGCCAAAACGCCCGGGAAAAAAGCTGCTAGACTCCTCTGCTTAAGCTCTATTTAGTGCTAAACAAATACCCAGAACCCCCTTGGGAGACGGGCAGAAAACTACCACCGCCACGTCCCCGACCCCGGCCCCTTCCTCCTCTTCCCCCTGTCACGCCACGCCTTGGACCACTACCCACGGCGCCACTTCCCACATCCACGTCATTTTGCATCCCTCACTCCATTCCCTCGTCTGCTGCTGCTGCTACACCCGGTGCTTTCGTCGCTGCCGTGCTGAAGCACCTGCGAACCCGCGAACCCCGAACCCGCGGAATATCCCCTTTACAGCCGCTGCTGCTCTTGAGTGCTACAATGTGACACAACCTGTCGCGCTTAAGAACTGAGTGGAACTTCTCCCTGATCACTGCGAGCAGCTCCGTCAGCTGTTCATCGGGGTGGGCGTGCTGCAGATGATCCGGGTAGTTGTACCACACGCTCCACATGACCTTCGTGATACAATGCACATGCACATGCGGTGCACACAACTAGACGCATTCGCGACCTCCGCATCTGCTTCTTTCTCTAGACGTTGTTTCTTATTTGTTAAGGCAAGTTGGGAATCAGGCGGTTCCATTTGAGCTACTGTAGTTCAGACCTGAAGCGTCATCGGACCCATGAGAAGCTGAAAAATGTACCTTTTGTTGCTGTAACTAGTTCGATACATAAGAGATGAATGAAGAAAGGAATACAATACAGCTTTTAGAACTCTCACCAGAGGCCTGGCAAAACAGTTCCGACGTTTCATCTAAAAATGTCGTTGAGGCTCCGGACCCACCCACCCACCCCTGCCGTACGACCAACTTTGCAAGCCCGTAATTGTTTCATTACAACTCCAAACAGAATTCTGAAAGCGGATTCGGAATCCCCACGCTAAGCTCCTTGAATTTGGATCTTGGGGTCTATTTTTGCAGTTACTACCCCCCCCCCTGTGCGTACTACGACATCCTAGCAGTCTCACTCAGCCCTATTCTCCTCTCCTCCTCATTACCCTTACTTGCAGTGCCGTACCCACCACCAGCTCCACCCCCTCCACCACCTAGTCCCCCTCCACCACCACCACCACCACCACCATCTACAACCGTCACACCCAACCTGGCAGTTGGCGTGCCGTCGTATTCATCATCAGTTGAAACATGGAATGGCGCATATGAGTTGGCCCCTCACTTTGCTATTGATGGCGTCATGGAGCCAGACAACGACCCGGACAGGCCCAACATCTTCATGTCAAGCAGTGATGGTCATGATTCTTTGCCTTGGATCTCTTTCAACCTTGGCAATCCCGCCTTCATCACAATGATCGTCTTGTGGACTCGCTGTGACTGTGGCTCTGACTGTGTACTGTGGACAGTGGATGGAGACCTGCGAATCGGTAACACCCCTATGTTCGGCCCTCAAGACACGAGCAACCTCCAATACAATCGGCTTGTGTTTCATGGAATCAACCCCATCGCGGAATGCACTCCTTACGTTGTCAAGCTTACTGAACCGGTACTTGGTCAATGGGTGGTAATCCAGAACCAGAACACTGATTGCGCCCTTTATGACCCGGTAACATGCACGCTTGGGCTCCTTGAGGTTGAGATCTACGGTGATTTTGGTAAGTTTCTTCTGATGCATGCACCTGTATATACGATAGCATAGATAGATAGGCTGCCCATTTACATGTGTTAAAATCTGGCCGCGAGGCGAAACGTAATGTGATTGCCGACATGTGTATATGCATGCCCGTTGCATTATTGCCCTTGGGTAGATGCGTGTTAGCCAGCTGCTGCTGCACAGCAAATGCACCTCTTAACATGATAGTACCTGTCTGTTGATAAATCTCTGAACATGATAGTACCTGTCTGTGGTTGAATCTTCCTCTGGTCCACAGGCAAAACGCCAACAGCATCTTAACAATGCCCTAGTAACCTCTGTGTCATGTGCCCCTACCTTATTGTGCAGCACCCTCACCACCTTTGCCACCGTCTCCTTCACCACCTCGCCCACCATCTCCACCACCTACTCCTTCACCGCCCAGCCCTCGCCCTTCACCACCCAGCCCCTCACCGCCAAGCCCTGATCCTTCACCACCCAGCCCCTCACCACCCAGTCCATCTCCTCCAAGCCCTGATCCCTCCCCGCCAAGCCCTGACCCATCACCGCCTTCGCCTTCACCGCCCAGCCCTCAACCTTCACCACCTACCCCTTCACCGCCCAGCCCTGACCCCTCACCACCAAGTCCGTCACCCCCCAGCCCCGATCCTTCACCACCCAGTCCGTCACCGCCCAGCCCTGACCCTTCACCACCCAGTCCATCTCCTCCAAGCCCTGATCCTTCACCACCCAGCCCCTCACCGCCAAGCCCTGATCCTTCACCACCTACTCCTTCACCGCCCAGCCCTCGCCCTTCACCACCCAGCCCCTCACCGCCCAGCCCTGACCCCTCACCACCCAGTCCATCTCCTCCAAGCCCTGATCCCTCCCCGCCAAGCCCTGACCCATCACCGCCTTCGCCTTCACCGCCCAGCCCTGACCCCTCACCACCTACTCCTTCACCGCCCATCCCTCGCCCTTTACCACCCACCCCTTCACCGCCAAGCCCTGAACCTTCACCACCTACTCCTTCACCGCCCAGCCCTGAACCTTCACCACCTACTCCTTCACCGCCCAGCCCTCGCCCTTCACCACCTACTCCTTCACCGCCCAGCCCTGATCCTTCACCACCTACTCCTTCACCGCCCAGCCCTCGCCCTTCACCACCCAGCCCCTCACCGCCAAGCCCTGATCCTTCACCACCCAGCCCCTCACCGCCAAGCCCTGACCCCTCACCACCCAGTCCATCTCCTCCAAGCCCTGATCCCTCCCCGCCAAGCCCTGACCCATCACCGCCTTCGCCTTCACCCCCCAGCCCTCGCCCTTCACCACCCAGCCCCTCACCGCCAAGCCCTGATCCTTCACCACCCAGCCCCTCACCGCCAAGCCCTGACCCCTCACCACCCAGTCCATCTCCTCCAAGCCCTGATCCTTCCCCGCCAAGCCCTGACCCATCACCGCCTTCGCCTTCACCGCCAAGCCCTGAACCTTCACCACCTACTCCTTCACCGCCCAGCCCTCGCCCATCACCACCCAGCCCCTCACCGCCCAGCCCTGACCCTTCACCACCCAGTCCGTCACCCCCCAGACCCGATCCTTCACCACCCAGTCCGTCACCGCCCAGCCCTGACCCTTCACCACCCAGTCCATCTCCTCCAAGCCCTGATCCTTCACCACCCAGCCCCTCACCGCCCAGCCCTAAACCTTCACCACCCACCCCTTCACCGCCCAGCCCTCGCCCTTCACCACCCAGCCCTTCACCGCCCAGCCCTGACCCCTCACCACCCAGTCCATCTCCTCCAAGCCCTGATCCCTCCCCGCCCAGCCCTGACCCATCACCGCCTTCGCCTTCACCGCCCAGCCCTGAACCTTCACCACCTACTCCTTCACCGCCCAGCCCTCGCCCTTCACCACCCAGCCCCTCACCGCCCAGCCCTGACCCCTCACCACCCAGTCCATCTCCTCCAAGCCCTGATCCCTCCCCGCCAAGCCCTGACCCATCACCGCCTTCGCCTTCACCGCCAAGCCCTGAACCTTCACCACCTACTCCTTCACCGCCCAGCCCTCGCCCATCACCACCCAGCCCCTCACCGCCCAGCCCTTACCCTTCACCGGCCAGTCCGTCACCCCCCAGCCCCGATCCTTCACCACCCAGTCCGTCACCGCCCAGCCCTGACCCTTCACCACCTACTCCTTCACCGCCAAGCCCTGAACCTTCACCACCTACTCCTTCACCGCCCAGCCCTGAACCTTCACCACCTACTCCTTCACCGCCCAGCCCTCGTCCTTCACCACCCAGCCCCTCACCGCCCAGCCCTGACCCCTCACCTCCCAGTCCATCTCCTCCAAGCCCTGATCCCTCCCCGCCAAGCCCTGACCCATCACCGCCTTCGCCTTTACCGCCCAGCCCTGAACCTTCACCACCTACTCCTTCACCGCCCAGCCCTCGCCCTTCACCACCCAGCCCCTCACCGCCAAGCCCTGACCCTTCACCCCCCAGCCCCTCACCGCCCAGCCCTGACCCTTCACCACCCAGTCCATCTCCTCCAAGCCCTGATCCCTCCCCGCCAAGCCCTGACCCATCACCGCCTTCGCCTTCACCGCCCAGCCCTAAACCTTCACCACCCACCCCTTCACCGCCCAGCCCTGACCCCTCACCACCCAGCCCCTCACCGCCCAGCCCTGACCCCTCACCACCCAGTCCATCTCCTCCAAGCCCTGACCCCTCACCACCCAGTCCATCTCCTCCAAGCCCTGATCCTTCCCCGCCAAGCCCTGACCCATCACCGCCTTCGCCTTCACCGCCAAGCCCTGAACCTTCACCACCTACTCCTTCACCGCCCAGCCCTCGCCCATCACCACCCAGCCCCTCACCGCCCAGCCCTGACCCTTCACCACCCAGTCCGTCACCCCCCAGCCCCCACCCTTCACCACCCAGTCCGTCACCGCCCAGCCCTGACCCCTCACCACCCAGTCCGTCACCCCCCAGCCCCGATCCATCACCACCCAGTCCGTCACCGCCCAGCCCTCGCCCTTCACCACCCAGCCCCTCACCGCCAAGCCCTGACCCTTCACCACCCAGCCCCTCACCCCCCAGCCCTGATCCTTCACCACCCAGTCCGTCACCCCCCAGCCCCCACCCTTCACCACCCAGCCCCTCACCGCCCAGCCCTGACCCCTCACCACCCAGCCCCTCACCGCCAAGCCCTGATCCCTCCCCGCCAAGCCCTGACCCATCACCGCCTTCGCCTTCACCGCCAAGCCCTGAACCTTCACCACCTTCTCCTTCACCGCCCAGCCCTCGCCTTTCACCACCCAGCCCCTCACCGCCAAGCCCTGATCCTTCACCACCCAGCCCCTCACCGCCAAGCCCTGACCCCTCACCACCCAGTCCATCTCCTCCAAGCCCTGATCCTTCCCCGCCAAGCCCTGACCCATCACCGCCTTCACCTTCACCGCCAAGCCCTGAACCTTCACCACCTACTCCTTCACCGCCCAGCCCCCGCCCATCACCACCCAGCCCCTCACCGCCCAGCCCTGACCCTTCACCACCCAGTCCGTCACCCCCCAGCCCTCGCCCTTCACCACCCAGCCCCTCACCGCCCAGCCCTGACCCCTCACCACCCAGTCCATCTCCTCCAAGCCCCGATCCTTCACCACCCAGTCCGTCACCGCCCAGCCCTGACCCTTCACCACCCAGTCCATCTCCTCCAAGCCCTGATCCTTCACCACCCAGCCCCTCACCGCCAAGCCCTGATCCTTCACCACCTACTCCTTCACCGCCCAGCCCTCGCCCTTCACCACCCAGCCCCTCACCGCCCAGCCCTGACCCCTCACCACCCAGTCCATCTCCTCCAAGCCCTGATCCCTCCCCGCCAAGCCCTGACCCATCACCGCCTTCGCCTTCACCGCCCAGCCCTGAACCTTCACCACCTACTCCTTCACCGTCCATCCCTCGCCCTTTACCACCCTCCCCTTCACCGCCAAGCCCTGAACCTTCACCACCTACTCCTTCACCGTCCATCCCTCGCCCTTTACCACCCTCCCCTTCACCGCCCAGCCCTGAACCTTCACCACCTACTCCTTCACCGCCCAGCCCTCGCCCTTCACCACCTACTCCTTCACCGCCGAGCCCTGATCCTTCACCGCCTTCGCCTTCACCGCCCAGCCCTCGCCCTTCACCACCCAGCCCCTCACCGCCAAGCCCTGATCCTTCACCACCCAGCCCCTCACCGCCAAGCCCTGACCCCTCACCACCCAGTCCATCTCCTCCAAGCCCTGATCCTTCCCCGCCAAGCCCTGACCCATCACCGCCTTCGCCTTCACCGCCCAGCCCTGAACCTTCACCACCTACTCCTTCACCGCCCAGCCCTCGCCCATCACCACCCAGCCCCTCACCGCCCAGCCCTGACCCTTCACCACCCAGTCCGTCACCCCCCAGCCCCGATCCTTCACCACCCAGTCCGTCACCGCCCAGCCCTGACCCTTCACCACCCAGTCCGTCACCCCCCAGCCCCGATCCTTCACCACCCAGCCCCTCACCGCCAAGCCCTGAACCTTCACCACCTACTCCTTCACCGCCCAGCCCTCGCCCTTCACCACCCAGCCCCTCACCGCCCAGCCCTGACCCCTCACCACCCAGTCCATCTCCTCCAAGCCCTGATCCCTCCCCGCCAAGCCCTGACCCATCACCGCCTTCGCCTTCACCGCCCAGCCCTGAACCTTCACCACCTACTCCTTCACCGCCCAGCCCTCGCCCTTCACCACCCAGCCCCTCACCGCCCAGCCCTGACCCCTCACCACCCAGTCCATCTCCTCCAAGCCCTGATCCTTCCCCGCCAAGCCCTGACCCATCACCGCCTTCGCCTTCACCGCCCAGCCCTGAACCTTCACCACCTACTCCTTCACCGTCCATCCCTCGCCCTTTACCACCCTCCTCTTCACCTCCAAGCCCTGAACCTTCACCACCTACTCCTTCACCGCCCAGCCCTGAACCTTCACCACCTACTCCTTCACCGCCCAGCCCTCGCCCTCCACCACCCAGCCCCTCACCGCCCAGCCCTGACCCCTCACCACCCAGTCCATCTCCTCCAAGCCCTGATCCCTCCCCGCCAAGCCCTGACCCATCACCGCCTTCGCCTTCACCGCCCAGCCCTGAACCTTCACCACCTACTCCTTCACCGCCCAGCCCTCGCCCTTCACCACCCAGCCCCTCACCGCCCAGCCCTGACCCCTCACCACCCAGTCCATCTCCTCCAAGCCCTGATCCCTCCCCGCCAAGCCCTGACCCATCACCGCCTTCGCCTTCACCGCCCAGCCCTGAACCTTCACCACCTACTCCTTCACCGTCCATCCCTCGCCCTTTACCACCCTCCCCTTCACCTCCAAGCCCTGAACCTTCACCACCTACTCCTTCACCGCCCAGCCCTGAACCTTCACCACCTACTCCTTCACCGCCCAGCCCTCGCCCTTCACCACCCAGCCCCTCACCGCCCAGCCCTGACTCCTCACCACCCAGTCCATCTCCTCCAAGCCCTGATCCCTCCCCGCCAAGCCCTGACCCATCACCGCCTTCGACTTCACCGCCCAGCCCTGAACCTTCACCACCTACTCCTTCACCGCCCAGCCCTCGCCCTTCACCACCCAGCCCCTCACCGCCCAGCCCTGACCCCTCACCACCCAGTCCATCTCCTCCAAGCCCTGATCCCTCCCCGCCAAGCCCTGACCCATCACCGCCTTCGCCTTCACCGCCCAGCCCTGAACCTTCACCACCTACTCCTTCACCGCCCAGCCCTCGCCCTTCACCACCCAGCCCCTCACCGCCAAGCCCTGACCCTTCACCCCCCAGCCCCTCACCGCCCAGCCCTGACCCTTCACCACCCAGTCCGTCACCCCCCAGCCCCGATCCTTTACCACCCTCCCCTTCACCGCCAAGCCCTGAACCTTCACCACCTACTCCTTCACCGCCCAGCCCTGAACCTTCACCACCTACTCCTTCACCGCCCAGCCCTCGCCCTTCACCACCTACTCCTTCACCGCCCAGCCCTGATCCTTCACCACCTACTCTTTCACCGCCCAGCCCTCGCCCTTCACCACCCAGCCCCTCACCGCCAAACCCTGATCCTTCACCACCCAGCCCCTCACCGCCCAGCCCTGACCCCTCACCACCCAGTCCATCTCCTCCAAGCCCTGATCCCTCCCCGCCAAGCCCTGACCCATCACCGCCTTCGCCTTCACCGCCCAGCCCTAAACCTTCACCACCCACCCCTTCACCGCCCAGCCCTGACCCCTCACCACCCAGCCCCTCACCGCCCAGCCCTGACCCCTCACCACCCAGTCCATCTCCTCCAAGCCCTGATCCCTCCCCGCCAAGCCCTGACCCATCACCGCCTTCGCCTTCACCGCCAAGCCCTGAACCTTCACCACCTTCTCCTTCACCGCCCAGCCCTCGCCCTTCACCACCCAGCCCCTCACCGCCAAGCCCTGATCCTTCACCACCCAGCCCCTCACCGCCAAGCCCTGACCCCTCACCACCCAGTCCATCTCCTCCAAGCCCTGATCCTTCCCCGCCAAGCCCTGACCCATCACCGCCTTCGCCTTCACCGCCCAGCCCTGAACCTTCACCACCTACTCCTTCACCGCCCAGCCCTCGCCCATCACCACCCAGCCCCTCACCGCCCAGCCCTGACCCTTCACCACCCAGCCCCTCACCGCCAAGCCCTGATCCTTCACCACCCAGCCCCTCACCGCCAAGCCCTGACCCCTCACCACCCAGTCCATCTTCTCCAAGCCCTGATCCTTCCCCGCCAAGCCCTGACCCATCACCGCCTTCGCCTTCACCGCCAAGCCCTGAACCTTCACCACCTACTCCTTCACCGCCCAGCCCTCGCCCATCACCACCCAGCCCCTCACCGCCCAGCCCTGACCCTTCACCACCCAGTCCGTCACCCCCCAGCCCCGATCCTTCACCACCCAGTCCGTCACCGCCCAGCCCTGACCCTTCACCACCCAGTCCATCTCCTCCAAGCCCTGATCCTTCACCACCCAGCCCCTCACCGCCAAGCCCTGAACCTTCACCACCTACTCCTTCACCGCCCAGCCCTCGCCCTTCACCACCCAGCCCCTCACCGCCCAGCCCTGACCCCTCACCACCCAGTCCATCTCCTCCAAGCCCTGATCCCTCCCCGCCAAGCCCTGACCCATCACCGCCTTCGCCTTCACCGCCCAGCCCTGAACCTTCACCACCTTCTCCTTCACCGTCCATCCCTCGCCCTTTACCACCCTCCCCTTCACCGCCAAGCCCTGAACCTTCACCACCTACTCCTTCACCGCCCAGCCCTGAACCTTCACCACCTACTCCTACACCGCCCAGCCCTCGCCCTTCACCACCTACTCCTTCACCGCCAAGCCCTGATCCTTCACCACCTACTCCTTCACCGCCAAGCCCTCGCCCTTCACCACCCAGCCCCTCACCGCCAAGCCCTGATCCTTCACCACCCAGCCCCTCACCGCCAAGCCCTGAGCCCTCACCACCCAGTCCATCTCCTCCAAGCCCTGATCCCTCCCCTCCAAGCCCTGATCCCTCCCCGCCAAGCCCTGACCCATCACCGCCTTCGCCTTCACCGCCCAGCCCTCGCCCTTCACCACCCAGCCCCTCACCGCCAAGCCCTGATCCTTCACCACCCAGCCCCTCACCGCCAAGCCCTGACCCCTCACCACCCAGTCCATCTCCTCCAAGCCCTGATCCTTCCCCGCCAAGCCCTGACCCATCACCGCCTTCGCCTTCACCGCCAAGCCCTGAACCTTCACCACCTACTCCTTCACCGCCCAGCCCTCGCCCTTCACCACCCAGCCCCTCACCGCCCAGCCCTGACCCCTCACCACCCAGTCCATCTCCTCCAAGCCCTGATCCCTCCCCGCCAAGCCCTGACCCATCACCGCCTTCGCCTTCACCGCCCAGCCCTGAACCTTCACCACCTACTCCTTCACCGCCCAGCCCTCGCCCTTCACCACCTACTCCTTCACCGCCAAGCCCTGATCCTTCACCACCTACTCCTTCACCGCCAAGCCCTCGCCCTTCACCACCCAGCCCCTCACCGCCCAGCCCTGATCCTTCACCACCCAGCCCCTCACCGCCAAGCCCTGACCCCTCACCACCCAGTCCATCTCCTCCAAGCCCTGATCCCTCCCCGCCAAGCCCTGACCCATCACCGCCTTCGCCTTCACCGCCCAGCCCTCGCCCTTCACCACCCAGCCCCTCACCGCCAAGCCCTGATCCTTCACCACCCAGCCCCTCACCGCCAAGCCCTGACCCCTCACCACCCAGTCCATCTCCTCCAAGCCCTGATCCTTCCCCGCCAAGCCCTGACCCATCACCGCCTTCGCCTTCACCGCCAAGCCCTGAACCTTCACCACCTACTCCTTCACCGCCCAGCCCTCGCCCTTCACCACCCAGCCCCTCACCGCCCAGCCCTGACCCCTCACCACCCAGTCCATCTCCTCCAAGCCCTGATCCCTCCCCGCCAAGCCCTGACCCATCACCGCCTTCGCCTTCACCGCCCAGCCCTGAACCTTCACCACCTTCTCCTTCACCGTCCATCCCTCGCCCTTTACCACCCTCCCCTTCACCGCCAAGCCCTGAACCTTCACCACCTACTCCTTCACCGCCCAGCCCTGAACCTTCACCACCTACTCCTACACCGCCCAGCCCTCGCCCTTCACCACCTACTCCTTCACCGCCAAGCCCTGATCCTTCACCACCTACTCCTTCACCGCCAAGCCCTCGCCCTTCACCACCCAGCCCCTCACCGCCAAGCCCTGATCCTTCACCACCCAGCCCCTCACCGCCAAGCCCTGAGCCCTCACCACCCAGTCCATCTCCTCCAAGCCCTGATCCTTCCCCGCCAAGCCCTGACCCATCACCGCCTTCGCCTTCACCGCCCAGCCCTCGCCCTTCACCACCCAGCCCCTCACCGCCAAGCCCTGATCCTTCACCACCCAGCCCCTCACCGCCAAGCCCTGACCCCTCACCACCCAGTCCATCTCCTCCAAGCCCTGATCCTTCCCCGCCAAGCCCTGACCCATCACCGCCTTCGCCTTCACCGCCAAGCCCTGAACCTTCACCACCTACTCCTTCACCGCCCAGCCCTCGCCCTTCACCACCCAGCCCCTCACCGCCCAGCCCTGACCCCTCACCACCCAGTCCATCTCCTCCAAGCCCTGATCCCTCCCCGCCAAGCCCTGACCCATCACCGCCTTCGCCTTCACCGCCCAGCCCTGAACCTTCACCACCTTCTCCTTCACCGTCCATCCCTCGCCCTTTACCACCCTCCCCTTCACCGCCAAGCCCTGAACCTTCACCACCTACTCCTTCACCGCCCAGCCCTGAACCTTCACCACCTACTCCTTCACCGCCCAGCCCTCGCCCTTCACCACCTACTCCTTCACCGCCAAGCCCTGATCCTTCACCACCTACTCCTTCACCGCCAAGCCCTCGCCCTTCACCACCCAGCCCCTCACCGCCAAGCCCTGATCCTTCACCACCCAGCCCCTCACCGCCAAGCCCTGACCCCTCACCACCCAGTCCATCTCCTCCAAGCCCTGATCCCTCCCCGCCAAGCCCTGACCCATCACCGCCTTCGCCTTCACCGCCCAGCCCTCGCCCTTCACCACCCAGCCCCTCACCGCCAAGCCCTGATCCTTCACCACCCAGCCCCTCACCGCTAAGCCCTGACCCCTCACCACCCAGTCCATCTCCTCCAAGCCCTGATCCTTCCCCGCCAAGCCCTGACCCATCACCGCCTTCGCCTTCACCGCCAAGCCCTGAACCTTCACCACCTACTCCTTCACCGCCCAGCCCTCGCCCTTCACCACCCAGCCCCTCACCGCCCAGCCCTGACCCCTCACCACCCAGTCCATCTCCTCCAAGCCCTGATCCCTCCCCGCCAAGCCCTGACCCATCACCGCCTTCGCCTTCACCGCCCAGCCCTGAACCTTCACCACCTTCTCCTTCACCGTCCATCCCTCGCCCTTTACCACCCTCCCCTTCACCGCCAAGCCCTGAACCTTCACCACCTACTCCTTCACCGCCCAGCCCTGAACCTTCACCACCTACTCCTTCACCGCCCAGCCCTCGCCCTTCACCACCTACTCCTTCACCGCCAAGCCCTGATCCTTCACCACCTACTCCTTCACCGCCAAGCCCTCGCCCTTCACCACCCAGCCCCTCACCGCCAAGCCCTGATCCTTCACCACCCAGCCCCTCACCGCCAAGCCCTGACCCCTCACCACCCAGTCCATCTCCTCCAAGCCCTGATCCCTCCCCGCCAAGCCCTGACCCATCACCGCCTTCGCCTTCACCGCCCAGCCCTCGCCCTTCACCACCCAGCCCCTCACCGCCAAGCCCTGATCCTTCACCACCCAGCCCCTCACCGCCAAGCCCTGACCCCTCACCACCCAGTCCATCTCCTCCAAGCCCTGATCCTTCCCCGCCAAGCCCTGACCCATCACCGCCTTCGCCTTCACCGCCAAGCCCTGAACCTTCACCACCTACTCCTTCACCGCCCAGCCCTCGCCCTTCACCACCCAGCCCCTCACCGCCCAGCCCTGACCCCTCACCACCCAGTCCATCTCCTCCAAGCCCTGATCCCTCCCCGCCAAGCCCTGACCCATCACCGCCTTCGCCTTCACCGCCCAGCCCTGAACCTTCACCACCTTCTCCTTCACCGTCCATCCCTCGCCCTTTACCACCCTCCCCTTCACCGCCAAGCCCTGAACCTTTACCACCTACTCCTTCACCGCCCAGCCCTGAACCTTCACCACCTACTCCTTCACCGCCCAGCCCTCGCCCTTCACCACCTACTCCTTCACCGCCAAGCCCTGATCCTTCACCACCTACTCCTTCACCGCCAAGCCCTCGCCCTTCACCACCCAGCCCCTCACCGCCAAGCCCTGATCCTTCACCACCCAGCCCCTCACCGCCAAGCCCTGACCCCTCACCACCCAGTCCATCTCCTCCAAGCCCTGATCCCTCCCCGCCAAGCCCTGACCCATCACCGCCTTCGCCTTCACCGCCCAGCCCTCGCCCTTCACCACCCAGCCCCTCACCGCCAAGCCCTGATCCTTCACCACCCAGCCCCTCACCGCCAAGCCCTGACCCCTCACCACCCAGTCCATCTCCTCCAAGCCCTGATCCTTCCCCGCCAAGCCCTGACCCTTCACCGCCTTCGCCTTCACCGCCAAGCCCTGAACCTTCACCACCTACTCCTTCACCGCCCAGCCCTCGCCCTTCACCACCCAGCCCCTCACCGCCCAGCCCTGACCCCTCACCACCCAGTCCATCTCCTCCAAGCCCTGATCCCTCCCCGCCAAGCCCTGACCCATCACCGCCTTCGCCTTCACCGCCCAGCCCTGAACCTTCACCACCTTCTCCTTCACCGTCCATCCCTCGCCCTTTACCACCCTCCCCTTCACCGCCAAGCCCTGAACCTTCACCACCTACTCCTTCACCGCCCAGCCCTGAACCTTCACCACCTACTCCTTCACCGCCCAGCCCTCGCCCTTCACCACCTACTCCTTCACCGCCAAGCCCTGATCCTTCACCACCTACTCCTTCACCGCCAAGCCCTCGCCCTTCACCACCCAGCCCCTCACCGCCAAGCCCTGATCCTTCACCACCCAGCCCCTCACCGCCAAGCCCTGACCCCTCACCACCCAGTCCATCTCCTCCAAGCCCTGATCCCTCCCCGCCAAGCCCTGACCCATCACCGCCTTCGCCTTCACCGCCCAGCCCTCGCCCTTCACCACCCAGCCCCTCACCGCCAAGCCCTGATCCTTCACCACCCAGCCCCTCACCGCCAAGCCCTGACCCCTCACCACCCAGTCCATCTCCTCCAAGCCCTGATCCTTCCCCGCCAAGCCCTGACCCATCACCGCCTTCGCCTTCACCGCCAAGCCCTGAACCTTCACCACCTACTCCTTCACCGCCCAGCCCTCGCCCTTCACCACCCAGCCCCTCACCGCCCAGCCCTGACCCCTCACCACCCAGTCCATCTCCTCCAAGCCCTGATCACTCCCCGCCAAGCCCTGACCCATCACCGCCTTCGCCTTCACCGCCCAGCCCTCGCCCTTCACCACCCAGCCCCTCACCGCCAAGCCCTGATCCTTCACCACCCAGCCCCTCACCGCCAAGCCCTGACCCCTCACCACCCAGTCCATCTCCTCCAAGCCCTGATCCTTCCCCGCCAAGCCCTGACCCATCACCGCCTTCGCCTTCACCGCCAAGCCCTGAACCTTCACCACCTACTCCTTCACCGCCCAGCCCTCGCCCTTCACCACCCAGCCCCTCACCGCCCAGCCCTGACCCCTCACCACCCAGTCCATCTCCTCCAAGCCCTGATCCCTCCCCGCCAAGCCCTGACCCATCACCGCCTTCGCCTTCACCGCCCAGCCCTGAACCTTCACCACCTTCTCCTTCAACGTCCATCCCTCGCCCTTTACCACCCTCCCCTTCACCGCCAAGCCCTGAACCTTCACCACCTACTCCTTCACCGCCCAGCCCTGAACCTTCACCACCTACTCCTTCACCGCCCAGCCCTCGCCCTTCACCACCTACTCCTTCACCGCCAAGCCCTGATCCTTCACCACCTACTCCTTCACCGCCAAGCCCTCGCCCTTCACCACCCAGCCCCTCACCGCCAAGCCCTGATCCTTCACCACCCAGCCCCTCACCGCCAAGCCCTGAGCCCTCACCACCCAGTCCATCTCCTCCAAGCCCTGATCCCTCCCCGCCAAGCCCTGACCCATCACCGCCTTCGCCTTCACCGCCCAGCCCTCGCCCTTCACCACCCAGCCCCTCACCGCCAAGCCCTGATCCTTCACCACCCAGCCCCTCACCGCCAAGCCCTGACCCCTCACCTTCCAGTCCATCTCCTCCAAGCCCTGATCCTTCCCCGCCAAGCCCTGACCCATCACCGCCTTCGCCTTCACCGCCAAGCCCTGAACCTTCACCACCTACTCCTTCACCGCCCAGCCCTCGCCCTTCACCACCCAGCCCCTCACCGCCCAGCCCTGACCCCTCACCACCCAGTCCATCTCCTCCAAGCCCTGATCCCTCCCCGCCAAGCCCTGACCCATCACCGCCTTCGCCTTCACCGCCCAGCCCTGAACCTTCACCACCTTCTCCTTCACCGTCCATCCCTCGCCCTTTACCACCCTCCCCTTCACCGCCAAGCCCTGAACCTTCACCACCTACTCCTTCACCGCCCAGCCCTGAACCTTCACCACCTACTCCTTCACCGCCCAGCCCTCGCCCTTCACCACCTACTCCTTCACCGCCAAGCCCTGATCCTTCACCACCTACTCCTTCACCGCCAAGCCCTCGCCCTTCACCACCCAGCCCCTCACCGCCAAGCCCTGATCCTTCACCACCCAGCCCCTCACCGCCAAGCCCTGAGCCCTCACCACCCAGTCCATCTCCTCCAAGCCCTGATCCCTCCCCGCCAAGCCCTGACCCATCACCGCCTTCGCCTTCACCGCCCAGCCCTCGCCCTTCACCACCCAGCCCCTCACCGCCAAGCCCTGATCCTTCACCACCCAGCCCCTCACCGCCAAGCCCTGACCCCTCACCACCCAGTCCATCTCCTCCAAGCCCTGATCCTTCCCCGCCAAGCCCTGACCCATCACCGCCTTCGCCTTCACCGCCAAGCCCTGAACCTTCACCACCTACTCCTTCACCGCCCAGCCCTCGCCCTTCACCACCCAGCCCCTCACCGCCCAGCCCTGACCCCTCACCACCCAGTCCATCTCCTCCAAGCCCTGATCCCTCCCCGCCAAGCCCTGACCCATCACCGCCTTCGCCTTCACCGCCCAGCCCTGAACCTTCACCACCTTCTCCTTCACCGTCCATCCCTCGCCCTTTACCACCCTCCCCTTCACCGCCAAGCCCTGAACCTTCACCACCTACTCCTTCACCGCCCAGCCCTGAACCTTCACCACCTACTCCTTCACCGCCCAGCCCTCGCCCTTCACCACCTACTCCTTCACCGCCAAGCCCTGATCCTTCACCACCTACTCCTTCACCGCCAAGCCCTCGCCCTTCACCACCCAGCCCCTCACCGCCAAGCCCTGATCCTTCACCACCCAGCCCCTCACCGCCAAGCCCTGACCCCTCACCACCCAGTCCATCTCCTCCAAGCCCTGATCCCTCCCCGCCAAGCCCTGACCCATCACCGCCTTCGCCTTCACCGCCCAGCCCTCGCCCTTCACCACCCAGCCCCTCACCGCCAAGCCCTGATCCTTCACCACCCAGCCCCTCACCGCCAAGCCCTGACCCCTCACCACCCAGTCCATCTCCTCCAAGCCCTGATCCTTCCCCGCCAAGCCCTGACCCATCACCGCCTTCGCCTTCACCGCCAAGCCCTGAACCTTCACCACCTACTCCTTCACCGCCCAGCCCTCGCCCTTCACCACCCAGCCCCTCACCGCCCAGCCCCTCACCGCCCAGCCCTGACCCCTCACCACCCAGTCCATCTCCTCCAAGCCCTGATCCCTCCCCGCCAAGCCCTGACCCATCACCGCCTTCGCCTTCACCGCCCAGCCCTGAACCTTCACCACCTACTCCTTTACCGCCCAGCCCTCGCCCTTCACCACCCAGCCCCTCACCGCCCAGCCCTGACCCCTCACCACCCAGTCCATCTCCTCCAAGCCCTGATCCCTCCCCGCCAAGCCCTGACCCATCACCGCCTTCGCCTTCACCGCCCAGCCCTGAACCTTCACCACCTACTCCTTCACCGTCCATCCCTCGCCCTTTACCACCTACCCCTTCACCGCCAAGCCCTGAACCTTCACCACCTACTCCTTCACCGCCCAGCCCTGAACCTTCACCACCTTCTCCTTCTCCTTCACCGCCCAGGCCTCGCCCTTCACCACCTACTCCTTCACCGCCAAGCCCTGATCCTTCACCACCTACTCCTTCACCGCCCAGCCCTCGCCCTTCACCACCCAGCCCCTCACCGCCAAGCCCTGACCCCTCACCACCCAGTCCATCTCTTCCAAGCCCTGATCCCTCCCCGCCAAGCCCTGACCCATCACCGCCTTCGCCTTCACCGCCCAGCCCTCGCCCTTCACCACCTACTCCTTCACCGCCCAGCCCTGAACCTTCACCACCTACTCCTTCACCGCCCAGCCCTCGCCCTTCACCATCCAGCCCCTCACCGCCCAGCCCTGACCCCTCACCACCCAGTCCATCTCCTCCAAGCCCTGATCCCTCCCCGCCAAGCCCTGACCCGTCATCGCCTTCGCCTTCACCGCCCAGCCCTGAACCTTCACCACCTACTCCTTCACCGCCCAGCCCTCGCCCTTCACCACCCAGCCCCTCACCGCCCAGCCCTGACCCCTCACCACCCAGTCCATCTCCTCCAAGCCCTGATCCCTCCCCGCCAAGCCCTGACCCATCACCGCCTTCGCCTTCACCGCCCAGCCCTGAACCTTCACCACCTACTCCTTCACCGCCAAGCCCTGATCCTTCACCACCCAGTCCATCTCCTCCAAGCCCTGATCCTTCACCACCCAGCCCCTCACCGCCAAGCCCTGATCCTTCACCACCTACTCCTTCACCGCCCAGCCCTCGTCCTTCACCACCCAGCCCCTCACCGCCAAGCCCTGACCCTTCACCCCCCAGCCCCTCACCGCCCAGCCCCGATCGTTCACCACCCAGTCCGTCACCGCCCAGCCCTGACCCTTCACCACCCAGTCCATCTCCTCCAAGCCCTGATCCTTCACCGCCCAGCCCCTCACCGCCAAGCCCTGATCCTTCACCACCTACTCCTTCACCGCCCAGCCCTCGCCCTTCACCACCCAGCCCCTCACCGCCCAGCCCTGACCCCTCACCACCCAGTCCATCTCCTCCAAGCCCTGATCCCTCCCCGCCAAGCCCTGACCCATCACCGCCTTCGCCTTCACCGCCCAGCCCTGAACCTTCACCACCTACTCCTTCACCGCCCATCCCTCGCCCTTTACCACCCACCCCTTCACCGCCAAGCCCTGAACCTTCACTACCTACTCCTTCACCGCCAAGCCCTGAACCTTCACCACCTACTCCTTCACCGCCCAGCCCTCGCCCTTCACCACCTACTCCTTCACCGCCAAGCCCTGATCCTTCACCACCTACTCCTTCACCGCCAAGCCCTCGCCCTTCACCACCCAGCCCCTCACCGCCAAGCCCTGATCCTTCACCACCCAGCCCCTCACCGCCCAGCCCTGACCCCTCACCACCCAGTTCATCTCCTCCAAGCCCTGATCCCTCTCCGCCAAGCCCTGACCCATCACCGCCTTCGCCTTCACCGCCCAGCCCTAAACCTTCACCACCCACCCCTTCACCGCCCAGCCCTGACCCCTCACCACCCAGCCCCTCACCGCCCAGCCCTGACCCTTCACCACCCAGTCCATCTCCTCCAAGCCCTGATCCTTCACCACCCAGTCTGTCACCGCCAAGCCCTGACCCCTCACCACCCAGTTCATCTCCTCCAAGCCCTGATCCCTCCCCGCCAAGCCCTGACCCATCACCGCCTTCGCCTTCACCGCCAAGCCCTGAACCTTCACCACCTTCTCCTTCACCGCCCAGCCCTCGCCCTTCACCACCCAGCCCCTCACCGCCAAGCCCTGATCCTTCACCACCCAGCCCCTCACCGCCCGGCCCTGACCCCTCACCACCCAGTCCATCTCCTCCAAGCCCCGATCCTTCACCACCCAGTCCGTCACCGCCCAGCCCTGACCCTTCACGACCCAGTCCTCCAAGCCCTGATCCTTCCCCGCCAAGCCCTGACCCATCACCGCCTTCGCCTTCACCGCCCAGCCCTGAACCTTCACCACCTACTCTTTCACCGCCCAGCCCTCGCCCTTCACCACCCAGCCCCTCACCGCCAAGCCCTGACCCCTCACTACCCAGTCCATCTCCTCCAAGCCCTGATCCTTCAACACCCAGCCCCTCACCGCCAAGCCCTGACCCTTCACCACCCAGTCCGTCACCGCCAAGCCCTGACCCCTCACCACCCAGCCCCACACCGCCAAGCCCTCGCCCTTTACCACCAAGCCCCTCACCGCCAAGCCCTGATCCTTCACCACCCAAACCCTCACCGCCCAGCCCTGACCCTTCACCACCTACTCCTTCACCGCCAAGCCCTCGCCCTTCACCACCCAGTCCGTCACCGCCCAGCCCTGACCCCTCACCACCCAGCCCCTCACCGCCAAGCCCTCGCCCTTCACCACCCAGCCCCTCACCGCCAAGCCCTGATCCTTCACCGCCCAGCCCTTCACCGCCAAGCCCTGACCCCTCACCACCCAGTCCGTCACCCCCCAGCCCCGATCCTTCACCACCCAGTTTGCCACCGCCCAGCCCTGACCCTTCACCACCCAGTCCATCTCCTCCAAGCCCTGATCCTTCCCCGCCAAGCCCTGACCCATCACCGCCTTCACCTTCACCGCCAAGCCCTGAACCTTCACCACCTACTCCTTCACCGCCCAGCCCTCGCCCTTCACCACCTACTCCTTCACCGCCAAGCCCTGATCCTTCACCACCTACTCCTTCACCGCCCAGCCCTCGCCCTTCACCACCCAGCCCCTCACCGCCAAGCCCTGATCCTTCACCACCCAGCCCCTCACCGCCCAGCCCTGACCCCTCACCACCCAGTTCATCTCCTCCAAGCCCTGATCCCTCTCCGCCAAGCCCTGACCCATCACCGCCTTCGCCTTCACCGCCCAGCCCTGAACCTTCACCACCTACTCTTTCACCGCCCAGCCCTCGCCCTTCACCACCCAGCCCCTCACCGCCAAGCCCTGACCCCTCACTACCCAGTCCATCTCCTCCAAGCCCTGATCCTTCAACACCCAGCCCCTCACCGCCCAGCCCTGACCCCTCACCACCCAGCCCCTTACCGCCAAGCCCTGAACCTTCCCCGCCAAGCCCTGAACCTTCACCACCTACGCCTTCACCGCCCAGCCCTCGTCCATCACCACCCAGCCCCTCACCGCCCAGCCCTGACCCTTCACCACCCAGCCCCTCACCGCCAAGCCCTGATCCTTCACCACCCAGCCCCTCACCGCCAAGCCCTGACCCCTCACCACCCAGTCCATCTCCTCCAAGCCCTGATCCTTCCCCGCCAAGCCCTGACCCATCACCGCCTTCGCCTTCACCGCCAAGCCCTGAACCTTCACCACCTACTCCTTCACCGCCCAGCCCTCGCCCTCCACCACCCAGCCCCTCACCGCCCAGCCCTGACCCTTCACCACCCAGCCCCTCACCGCCAAGCCCTGATTCTTCACCCCCCAGCCCATCACCGCCAAGCCCTGACCCCTCACCACTTAGTCCGTCACCCCCCAGCCACGATCCTTCACCACCCAGTTTGTCACCGCCCAGCCCTGACCCTTCACCACCCAGTCCTCCAAGCCCTTATCCTTCCCCGCCAAGCCCTGACCCATCACCGCCTTCGCCTTCACCGCCCAGCCCTAAACCTTCACCACCCACCCCTTCACCGCCCAGCCCTGACCCCTCACCACCCAGCCCCTCACCGCCCAGCCCTGACCCCTCACCACCCAGTCCATCTCCTCCAAGCCCTGATCCCTCCCCGCCAAGCCCTGACCCATCACCCCCTTCGCCTTCACCGCCAAGCCCTGAACCTTCACCACCTTCTCCTTCACCGCCCAGCCCTCGCCCTTCACCACCCAGCCCCTCACCGCCAAGCCCTGATCCTTCACCACCCAGTTTGTCACCGCCCAGCCCTGACCCTTCACCACCCAGTCCTCCAAGCCCTGATCCTTCCCCGCCAAGCCCTGACCCATCACCGCCTTCGCCTTCACCGCCCAGCCCTGAACCTTCACCACCTACTCTTTCACCGCCCAGCCCTCGCCCTTCACCACCGAGTCCGTCACCGCCAAGCCCTGATCCTTCACCACCCAGCCCATCTCCTCCAAGCCCTAATCCTTCAACACCCAGCCCCTCACCGCCCAGCCCTGACCCCTCACCACCCAGCCCCTCACCGCCAAGCCCTGACCCTTCACCACCCAGTCCGTCACCGCCAAGCCCTGACCCCTCACCACCCAGCCCCACACCGCCAAGCCCTCGCCCTTTACCACCAAGCCCCTCACCGCCAAGCCCTGATCCTTCACCACCCAAACCCTCACCGCCCAGCCCTGACCCTTCACCACCTACTCCTTCACCGCCAAGCCCTCGCCCTTCACCACCCAGCCCCTCACCGCCCAGCCCTGACCCCTCACCACCCAGCCCCTCACCGCCAAGCCCTCGCCCTTCACCACCCAGCCCCTCACCGCCAAGCCCTAAACCTTCACCACCCACCCCTTCACCGCCCAGCCCTGACCCCTCACCACCCAGCCCCTCACCGCCCAGCCCTGACCCCTCACCACCCAGTCCATCTCCTCCAAGCCCTGATCCCTCCCCGCCAAGCCCTGACCCATCACCCCCTTCGCCTTCACCGCCAAGCCCTGAACCTTCACCACCTTCTCCTTCACCGCCCAGCCCTCGCCCTTCACCACCCAGCCCCTCACCGCCAAGCCCTGATCCTTCACCACCCAGTTTGTCACCGCCCAGCCCTGACCCTTCACCACCCAGTCCTCCAAGCCCTGATCCTTCCCCGCCAAGCCCTGACCCATCACCGCCTTCGCCTTCACCGCCCAGCCCTGAACCTTCACCACCTACTCTTTCACCGCCCAGCCCTCGCCCTTCACCACCGAGTCCGTCACCGCCAAGCCCTGATCCTTCACCACCCAGCCCATCTCCTCCAAGCCCTAATCCTTCAACACCCAGCCCCTCACCGCCCAGCCCTGACCCCTCACCACCCAGCCCCTCACCGCCAAGCCCTGACCCTTCACCACCCAGTCCGTCACCGCCAAGCCCTGACCCCTCACCACCCAGCCCCACACCGCCAAGCCCTCGCCCTTTACCACCAAGCCCCTCACCGCCAAGCCCTGATCCTTCACCACCCAAACCCTCACCGCCCAGCCCTGACCCTTCACCACCTACTCCTTCACCGCCAAGCCCTCGCCCTTCACCACCCAGCCCCTCACCGCCCAGCCCTGACCCCTCACCACCCAGCCCCTCACCGCCAAGCCCTCGCCCTTCACCACCCAGCCCCTCACCGCCAAGCCCTGATCCTTCACCGCCCAGCCCTTCACCGCCAAGCCCTGACCCCTCACCACCCAGTCCGTCACCCCCCAGCCCCGATCCTTCACCACCCAGTTTGTCACCGCCCAGCCCTGACCCTTCACCACCCAGTCCATCTCCTCCAAGCCCTGATCCTTCCCCGCCAAGCCCTGACCCATCACCGCCTTCACCTTCACCGCCCAGCCCTGAACCTTCACCACCTACTCTTTCACCGCCCAGCCCTCGCCCTTCACCACCCAGCCCCTCTCCGCCAAGCCCTGATCCTTCAACACCCAGCCCCTCACCGCCCAGCCCTGACCCCTCACCACCCAGCCCCTCACCGCCAAGCCCTCGCCCTTCACCACCCAGTCCGTCACCGCCAAGCCCTGACCCCTCACCACCCAGCCCCACACCGCCAAGCCCTCGCCCTTTACCACCAAGCCCCTCACCGCCAAGCCCTGATCCTTCACCACCCAAACCCTCACCGCCCAGCCCTGACCCTTCACCACCTACTCCTTCACCGCCAAGCCCTCGCCCTTCACCACCCAGCCCCTCACCGCCCAGCCCTGACCCCTCACCACCCAGACCCTCACCGCTAAGCCCTCGCCCTTCACCACCCAGCCCCTCACCGCCAAGCCCTGAACCTTCACCACCCAGCCCATCTCCTCCAAGCCATGATCCTTCACCTTCCAGCCCCTCACCGCCCAGCCCTGACCCCTCACCACCCAGCCCCTCACCGCCAAGCCCTGACCCTTCACCACCCAGTCCGTCACCGCCCGGCCCTGACCCCTCACCACCCAGCCCCACACCGCCAAGCCCTCGCCCTTCACCACCAAGCCCCTCACCGCCAAGCCCTGATCCTTCACCACCCAGCCCCTCACCGCCCAGCCCTGACCCTTCACCACCCACTCCTTCACCGCCAAGCCCTCGCCCTTCACCACCCAGTCCGTCACCGCCCAGCCCTGACCCCTCACCACCCAGCCCCTCACCGCCAAGCCCTCGCCCTTCACCACCCAGCCCCTCACCGCCAAGCCCTGATCCTTCACCACCCAGCCCCTCACCGCCCAGCCCTGACCCCTCACCACCTACTCCTTCACCGCCCAGCCCTGACCCTTCACCACCCAGTCCGTCACCGCCCAGCCCTGATCCTTCACCACCCTGCCCCTCACCGCCAAGCCCTCGCCCTTCACCACCCAGCCCCTCACCGCCCAGCCCTGACCCCTCACCACCTACTCCTTCACCGCCAAGCCCCGATCCTTCACCACCCAGTCCGTCACCGCCCAGCCCTGACCCTTCACCACCCAGTCCGTCACCGCCCAGCCCTGATCCTTCACCACCCTGCCCCTCACCGCCCAGCCCTGACCCTTCACCACCCAGCCCTTCACCGCCCAGCCCTGACCCCTCACCACCCAGCCCCTCACCGCCCAGCCCTCGCCCTTCACCACCCAGCCCCTCACCGCCAAGCCCTGACCCCTCACCACCCAGTCCGCCACCCCCCAGCCCCGATCCTTCACCACCCAGTTTGTCACCGCCCAGCCCTGACCCTTCACCACCCAGTCCATCTCCTCCAAGCCCTGATCCTTCACCACCCAGCCCCTCACCGCCCAGCCCTGACCCCTCACCACCTACTCCTTCACCGCCAAGCCCCGATCCTTCACCACCCAGTCCGTCACCGCCCAGCCCTGACCCTTCACCACCCAGTCCGTCACCGCCCAGCCCTGATCCTTCACCCCCCTGCCCCTCACCGCCCAGCCCTGACCCTTCACCACCCAGCCCTTCACCGCCCAGCCCTGACCCCTCACCACCCAGTCCATCTCCTCCAAGCCCTGATCCCTCCCCGCCAAGCCCTGACCCATCACCGCCTTCGCCTTTACCGCCAAGCCCTGAACCTTCACCACCTTCACCGCCCAGCCCTCGCCCTTCACCACCCAGCCCCTCACCGCCAAGCCCTGACCCCTCACCACCCAGTCCGCCACCCCCCAGCCCCGATCCTTCACCACCCAGTTTGTCACCGCCCAGCCCTGACCCTTCACCACCCAGTCCATCTCCTCCAAGCCCTGATCCTTCACCACCCAGCCCCTCACCGCCCAGCCCTGACCCCTCACCACCCAGCCCCTCACCGCCAAGCCCTGACCCTTCACCACCCAGTCCGTCACCGCCCAGCCCTGACCCCTCACCACCCAGCCCCACATCGCCAAGCCCTCGCCCTTCACCACCAAGCCCCTCACCGCCAAGCCCTGATCCTTCACCACCTACTCCTTCACCGCCAAGCCCTCGCCCTTCACCACCCAGTCCGTCACCGCCCAGCCCTGACCCCTCACCACCCAGCCCCTCACCGCCAAGCCCTCGCCCTTCACCACCCAGCCCCTCACCGCCAAGCCCTGATCCTTCACCACCCAGCCCTTCACCGCCAAGCCCTGACCCCTCACCACCCAGTCCGTCACCCCCCAGCCCCGATTCTTCATCACCCAGTTTGTCACCGCCCAGCCCCGAACCTTTACCACCCAGTCCATCTCCTCCAAGCCCTGATCCTTCCCCGCCAAGCCCTGACCCATCACCGCCTTCGCCTTCACCGCCCAGCCCTGAACCTTCACCACCTACTCTTTCACCGCCCAGCCCTCGCCCTTCACCACCCAGCCCCTCACCGCCAAGCCCTGACCCTTCACCACCCAGCCCATCTCCTCCAAGCCCTGATCCTTCACCACCCAGCCCCTCACCGCCCAGCCCTGACCCCTCACCACCCAGCCCCTCACCGCCAAGCCCTGACCCTTCACCACCCAGTCCGTCACCGCCCAGCCCTGACCCCTCACCACCCAGCCCCTCACCGCCAAGCCCTCGCCCTTCACCACCCAGCCCCTCACCGCCAAGCCCTGATCCTTCACCACCCAGCCCCTCACCGCCCAGCCCTGACCCTTCACCACCTACTCCTTCACCGCCAAGCCCTCGCCCTTCACCACCCAGCCCCTCACCGCCAAGCCCTGATCCTTCACCACCCAGTCCGTCACCTCCCAGCCCCGATCCTTCACCACCCAGTCTGTCACCGTCCAGCCCTCACCCTTCACCACCCAGTCCATCTCCTCCTAGCCCCGATCCTTCTTGCAAAGCCCGGACCCATCACCGCCTTCCCCTCTACCGCCCAGCCCCGATTCTTCACCACCCAGTCCGTCACCGCCCAGCTCTGACCCCTCACCACCCAGTCCGTCACCCCCCAGCCCCGATTCTTCACATCCCAGTCTGTCACCGCCCAGCCCTGACCCTTCACCACCTACTCCTTCACCGCCAATCCCTCGCCCTTCACCGCCCAGCCCCTCACCGCCAAGCCCTGAACCTTCACAACCTACCCCTTCACCGCCCAGCCCTGACCCCTCACCACCCAGCCCCTCCCCGCCAAGCCCCGATCCTTCACCACCCAGTCTGTCACCGCCCAGCCCTGACCCTTCACCACCCAGTCCATCTCCTCCAAGCCCTGATCCTTCCCCGCAAAGCCCGGACCCATCACCGCCTTCCCCTTTACCGCCCAGCCCCGATCCTTCACCACCCAGTCCGTCACCGCCCAGCCCTGAACCTTCACCACCCAGTCCGTCACCGCCAAGCCCTGATCCTTCACCACCCAGCCCCTCACCGCCCAGCCCTGACCCCTCACCACCCAGCCCCTCACCGCCAATCCCTCGCCCTTCACCACCCAGCCCCTCACCGCCAACCCCGGAACCTTCACCACCTACACCTTCACCGCCCAGCCCTGACCCCTCACCACCTAGTCCGTCACCCCCCAGCCCCGATCCTTCGCCACCCAGTCTGTCACCGCCCAGCCCTGACCCTTCACCACCCAGTCCATCTCCTCCAAGCCCTGATCCTTCCCCGCAAAGCCCGGACCCATCACCGCCTTCCCCTTCACCGCCCAGCCCCGATCCTTCACCACCCAGTCCGTCACCGCCCAGCCCTGAACCTTCACCACCCAGTCCGTCACCGCCAAGCCCTGACCCTTCACCACCCAGCCCCTCACCGCCCAGCCCTGACCCTTCACCACCTACTCCTTCACCGCCAAGCCCTCGCCCTTCACCACTCAGCCCCTCACCGCCAAGCCCTGATCTTTCAGCACCCAGCCCTTCACCGCCAAGCCCTGACCCCTCACAACCCAGTCCGTCACCCCCCAGCCCCGATCCTTCACCACCCAGTCTGTCACCGCCCAGCCCTGACCCTTCACCACCCAGTCCATCTCCTCCAAGCCCTGATCCATCCTCGCCAAGCCCTGACCCATCACCGCCTTCGCCTTCGCTTTCACCGCCCAGCCCTGAACCTTCACCACCTACTCTTTCACCGCCCAGCCCTCGCCCTTCACCACCCAGCCCCTCACCGCCCAGCCCTGACCCCTCACCACCCAGTCCGTCACCGCCCAGCCCTGACCCTTTACCACCCAGTCCATCTCCTCCAAGCCCTCATCCTTTTCCGCCAAGCTCTGACCCACCACCGCCTTCGCCTTCACCGCCAAGCCCTGAACCTTCACCACCTACTCCTTCACCGCCCAGCCCTCGCCCTTCGCCACCCAGTCCGTCACCGCCCAGCCCTGATCCTTCACCACCCAGTCTCTTGGCTCCAAGCCCTGATCCTTCTCCGCCAAGCTCTGACCCACCACCGCCCTCGCCTTCACCGCCAAGCCCTGATCCTTTACCTGCCTCGCCTTCACCGCCAAGCCATGGCATTGTCGTACCCAGCTTCGCACCTCCGTCGCCCCCGCCAGGAGGACCCCAGCCAAGCCCGCTCCTCACCAGCCCTTCACCTCCTACTCCCTCGCCTCCAGGGCCCGAGCCGCCCAACCCTAGACCAGAACCACCCACCCCTATTCTGAGCAGCCCCTCTCCACCCGTCACATCTCAGCCACCCAGCCCGTTGCCACCGTCTCCCGCACCGTCACCTTTTCATCCCGTCCCCCCTAGCTTGGCGCCCCCCATCCCAATACCATTAAGTCCATTTCCTTCAGTTTCACCTCTGCCTCGAAGCCCTGCGCTTCCACGACCTTCTCCAAGCCCATCTCCAAGCCCCCCTCCACTGCCCCCTCCTGTTCCGCCTCCCCGACCCCCACCTAGCCCATCTCCACTTCCGCCCAGTCCACTCCCACCCCCTCCCAGACCGCCTCCATTCATCCAACAGCCGTCTCCCTGGCCTCCAAGACCACCGCTTCCAGAGCCCTCATCCACCCAAGGCCCGACAAGGTCACCACTGCCACCCCTTCCAATCCCCCTGCCCACACCACCACCGCCAGCTCCATCACCTCCTCGTGTACCGCCTCCGGATCCGCTCAGTCCTCCACCTAGCCCACCGCCTTCCAATGCACCACCACCACTTCCCCCTTCACCGTTTCCCCAACCCCCCTCACCTCGAACTCCACCCGCTACACCGCCTCCACTTATTCCTCCACCTCCGCCCCCCAAGCCTCCGAATCCTCGGCCCCCAAAGCGGCCATCTTCACCTCTAAAACCACCATCTCCAGCACCGCCGATACCCTATCCACCACCTCCAAGCCCCTCTCCCCCTCCGCCTTCAATTCCATTCCCACCCGATCCTCCACCCTCTCCACCTTCGCCTCCGCCAGAACCTCCGCTTCCACCACTCAAGCGTTACCGCTCACCTCCACGTCTTCCACCCCCACCCGCCCCGCCCCTGCCCTCCAGCCCGTCCCCTCCCTTTCCAATTAACCCACCATCCCCGCCAAGTCCTCCCCCGACTCCGCCAAAACGTCCGCGTGCGCCTAAACGGCCATCGCCCCCACCGCTGCAACCAGCCGCACCACCACCGCCACCACCAACGATGGTTTGGGGAAGCTCTGCTCATGGCCCATATGTGAGTATCGCCTCTCACTGCCTCAATAGATGCCTCACTTGTTTATTGGGTTTCAATGCTAGGACACTCTCGCATGCGTCGGGCACGCCCTGAGTGTTGTGGCTGCGGGTCTGTCGTATTGCGTTTGGTAATGTCTCCAAGGCTTCATGAAGGCTGCATACGGGCTTGCCATGTTGCGCTTACTGTCGTTGACCACCTGGACGTCAAGTTAGGTTATGTGGCTACACTAGCTGACTTGTGGTTGTCGTCGCTTCCCAAAGAAGTGCAGCAGTGCAATTTTAAGGTTGAGGAGAGGCCGTTTCATGGCTACTACCCTTTTCCTGCCGCTTTCTGGCTGTCTGGGCTTAATGCCTCTGTCCATCTTTCCTAGGTTTCTATGGCTTTTGTTCCCTGGGTGCCTTTTGTTTGTTTGCTGGTTTTGCGGCTTACCTTGTTTCCCACGCATTGTAGGGTTCCGTTGGGTTTAGCACCCGTGTTTTTTTGGGGGGGATTACCAGAACGGTCAATTGTATAGAAGTTAACAATCCCCATGAGTGCACCATGCAGGATCCCCAAGGGAGCAGCGCCACCCTGGGCGACGTAAATCGGCTCCTGGGCCCTCCCAGCGAGAAGGCGCTGGCCGCTAAGAGCTGCAAGCCCGTGATCACCCTGGGGTGGGTCGCTACCATACGGGTAAGTTCATGCGACAACAGGGCATGCATCGACGGCACATGCTGATATGTACGACTTTCCGCGATGTCCCACGTCACTTAGCCCCCGTGGGTATGTGTAAGCAGAACACAGTAAATGAAAGTCATATTGAATGGATGACCGTTATAATGGTTCCCTAAACGGGAACACGGGTGATGAACCCAACCCGTGTGCGTTATCGCAGAGGTCCTTCAATCACCTCTGTGCACCTTGCTAAATGCTTGCAGAACCCCCGTTACGCGATCGTCAAGTTCAACGTCACACCCCCCGTCCTGGGGAGCCAGCTCCAGAGTGTGGACCTGTATCTGACCAGCCGCGGCAGTCTCGCACCCGGGATAACGTCCATCGAGATGCAGATGATGTCGCCCACCGATGTGCGTAGTAACTAACTATATGCTGTATCAGTTTAATTGGACGGTTAACTAGTGACAGTCCTAAATCGGCGTTTAATCAGTAGTTGCCCGCATGAAACATCTTTGGACGCTTTCTGCACCTGTGCTGCAACGCCCCATTCTCCCCTAAATGCATGCAACCATGAGCATGTGTGTACTTCCATCACGCACTCGGAAAGGCATGTCCTCACCACTTCGCTCGCGTTGTTGTTCTTGATATGCGTTTGCACTTAATGACTACTCTCCACGCACCCGCCAAACCCCACACACAGGGCACCACCCAGTGGCTGACCATCTACACAGCAAACGTAGAGGACCAGCTAACATGCCCGGGGTGGCAGGACTTCGGAGTAACACCTGAGACGGTGCAGTCCCAAATGGCTCTCGATGCGTACAGTGGTTACCAGGTGGTTGCCGTGAAGGTGAACGTCAACGGCAGCGATGTGGCAGACAAGACCGAGCTGCCGGTGGTGGCGTCTCTTGGGCTGCACCTCTATGGTGACTCGGTGATCTCCGGTTCCTCAGGACCCAGCCCACCACCGCTGCCCCCAAGGTCTCCCCGACCCCCAAGCCCACCTCCCAGCGCCCCGGGGCCCTCCCCTCCAGGTTCACCCTCGTCCAAGCCACCTAGTCCCCCACTGGGCTCTCCCCCCTCCCCGCGCCCCTCACCACCATCTCCAGCACCACAGCCGCCTCCACAGCCGCCAAGCCCGTCTCCTTCACCTCCTGCCCTGCCGCCTCCACCCTTGCTGCCACCCTCACCACGTCCTCCATCACCCTCACCCAAGCCACCAAGCCCCCCACCGCGTATGCCCCCCTCCCCGGGCCCCTCACCACCATCTCCAGCACCACAGCCGCCTCCACAGCCGCCAAGCCCGTCTCCTTCACCTCCTGCCCTGCCGCCTCCACCCTTGCTGCCACCCTCACCACGTCCTCCATCACCCTCACCCAAGCCACCAAGCCCCCCACCGCGTATGCCCCCCTCCCCGCGCCCCTCACCACCATCCCCAGCACCACAGCCACCTCCACAGCCGCCAAGCCCGTCTCCTTCACCTCCTGCCCTGCCGCCTCCACCCTTGCTGCCACCCTCACCACGTCCTCCATCACCCTCACCCAAGCCACCCAGCCCTCCACCGCGTACGCCCCCCTCCCCGCGCCCCTCACCACCATCCCCAGCACCACAGCCGCCTCCATCGCCGCCAAGTCCTCCTCCTTCACCTCCTGCGCTTCCGCCTCCACCCTTCCTGCCACCCTCACCACGTCCTCCATCACCCTCACCCAAGCCACCCAGCCCCCCACCGCGTATGCCCCCCTCCCCGCGCCCCTCACCACCATCCCCAGCACCACGGCCGCCTCCACAGCCGCCAAGCTCTCCTCCTTCACCGCCTGCGCTTCCGCCTCCACCCTTCCTGCCACCCTCACCAAGTCCTCCTCCACCCTCACCAAAGCCTCCCGGTCCCCCACCACGGGCGCCCCGTTTCCGGCGGCCTCCACCACCATCCCCAGCACCACAGCCACCTCCACAGCCGCCAAGCCCGTCTCCTTCACCTCCCACGCTGCCGCCTCCACCCTTCCTGCCACCCTCACCACGTCCTCCATCACCCTCACCCAAGCCACCCAGCCCCCCACCGCGTATGCCCCCCTCCCCGCGCCCCTCACCACCATCCCCAGCACCACAGCCGCCTCCACAGCCGCCAAGCCCGTCACCTTCACCTCCTGCCCTGCCGCCTCCACCCTTCCTGCCACCCTCACCACTTCCTCCATCACCCTCACCCAAGCCACCAAGCCCCCCACCGCGTATGCCCCCCTCCCCGCGCCCCTCACCACCATCCCCAGCACCACAGCCGCCTCCACAGCCGCCAAGCCCGTCTCCTTCACCTCCTACCCTGCCGCCTCCACCCTTGCTGCCACCCTCACCACGTCCTCCATCACCCTCACCCAAGCCACCAAGCCCCCCACCGCGTATGCCCCCCTCCCCGCGCCCCTCACCACCATCCCCAGCACCACAGCCGCCTCCACAGCCGCCAAGCCCGTCTCCTTCAACTCCTGCCCTGCCGCCGCCACCCTTCCTGCCACCCTCACCACTTCCTCCATCACCCTCACCCAAGCCACCCAGCCCCCCACCGCGTATGCCCCCCTCCCCGCGCCCCTCACCACCATCCCCAGCACCACAGCCGCCTCCACAGCCGCCAAGCCCGTCTCCTTCACCTCCTGCCCTGCCGCCTCCACCCTTGCTGCCACCCTCACCACGTCCTCCATCACCCTCACCCAAGCCACCAAGCCCCCCACCGCGTATGCCCCCCTCCCCGCGCCCCTCACCACCATCTCCAGCACCACAGCCGCCTCCACAGCCGCCAAGCCCGTCTCCTTCACCTCCTGCCCTGCCGCCTCCACCCTTGCTGCCACCCTCACCACGTCCTCCATCACCCTCACCCAAGCCACCAAGCCCCCCACCGCGTATGCCCCCCTCCCCGCGCCCCTCACCACCATCCCCAGCACCACAACCGCCTCCACAGCCACCAAGCCCGTCTCCTTCACCTCCTGCGCTGCCGCCTCCGCCATATTTGCCGCTATCACCAAGCCCTCCTCCGCCATCGCCCAAGCCTCCCGGTCCCCCACCACGGTCGCCGCGTTTCCTGCGGCCTCCACCCTCGTCACCAGTACCTCTCCCGCCTACATCACCGCCAAATCCGTCACCTGTACCCCCTTCGCTGCCGCCTCCACCCATGTTGCCGCCTTCACCTCACCCACCATCGCCCTCACCCAAGCCACCAAGTCCCCCACCACGAATGCCCCCCTCCCCGCGCCCCTCACCACCATCCCCAGCACCAACACCGCCTCCTTCGATGCCACGCCCCTCTCCTGTACCTCCGTCACTACCCTTTTTCCCTCCACCTCCACATCCTCCACTTCCCTCACCCTCTCCTCGGGCCCCACCCCGAAGTCCCCCCTCACCACCTCCCACCCCACCTTCACCACGGCCTCCGGCACCACCTTCACTGCCCAGCCCATCTCCCGCACCTCCCGCGCTGCCGTCCACACCACTGTTAGCGCCACCCTCGCCCAGTCCTCCCGCACCCTCGCCACACCCTCCCGCACCCTCGCCCAAGCCACCATCACCCCTGCCACCGCGGCCTGCTGCTCCTCAACCAAGCCCAACACCCTTGACACCTGTGCTGTCGAGTCCACCTCTTACCCCACCTCCATCCCCGCCCACGTCGCCGCCCTCTCCACGATCGCCTTCGTCCTCATCAGGCCCCCCATCCCCTCCACCCAAGCGTCCTCGGGCGCCTCGCCCCTCACCCTCACCGCCGCTACAACCGCCCGTGCCTCCACCACCACCACCAAGGATGGTCTGGGGAAGCTCTGCTCGTGGCCCATATGTGAGTGCTCCCTAATACAGTGCATGCATACAGCCAAGTGCTCAACTACGGCAGCACCTTGATTAACTGAGGGTCCATGTACATTCCATGATGAGCGTTCCTGCTTGCAATCGTCGGTTCATTACACGTCCTGACCCGCAGGATCCCGAAGGCAGCAGCAGCACTCTTGGCAACGTCAACCGGCTGTTGGGCCCTCCCAGTGACCTGGCGCTGGCTGCCAAGACATGCAAAGCTGTCCTCACCCTGGGATGGGTCGCTACCGTACGGGTGAGTCCAGTGGCATCTTTAGGATGGGGTGCAATTCAAGGACACGCTACCCTTCACTGACCTTGGCAACAGTCGCAAGACTCAGCACTCGAAAGGAATTGCCATGCATGTTGCCTTGAGGGTCGCAAGACGTGCGGGGTGTGGATCGTGTGACGCAACACTTCCTTGCTTCTCTTCTTGCTTGCAGATCCCCCGATACGCGGTCGTTGACTTCAACGTCACGCCCCCCGTCCTGGGGAGCCAGCTCCAGAGTGTGGACCTGTATCTGACCAGCCGCGGCAGTCTTGCACCCGGGATAACGTCCATCGAGATACAGATGCGTTCACCTACCGAGGTAAGTTTGGCACATGTGACTTTGGCCGATACTACCGGTATACAATAGGATGTATATACATCGAACAATCCGTAGGTAGCCTCTGCTGAGGGTTGCATGCTTGACCCAGCAGCCTGCGCATCCAACAGTCGGATGCCTTCAGGATGTCATGTTCTCATGTACGGCAGGCTTCTGGCCCTGCATGGCACAGCAAGGCTTCCTCGACGTGGTCATATTACATTCCCCGAATTTTCCTTGACCCCACCCCTTCAACCCTCTCTCCCCTCGCAGGGCACCACCCAGTGGCTGACCATCTACACGGCGACCACAGCGGACGTGCTGACGTGCCCCGGGTGGAACTACTTTGAGGCACCACCTGAGACGGTGCAGACCCAGATGGCGCTGGATGCCTACAAAGCGGATGAAGTGGTTGCCGTGAAGGTCAACGTGAATGGCACAGATGTGGCAGACAAAACCGAGCTGCCGGTGGTGGCGTCTCTTGGTCTTCACCTCTATGGTGACTCGGTGATCTCCGGTCCCTCAGGACCCAGCCCACCACCGCTGCCCCCAAGGTCTCCACGACCCCCAATCCCGCCCCCAAGCGCCCCGGGGCCCTCCCCTCCAGGCCCCAAGACGCGACCGCCACCCAGCCCCAAGCTACTGCCATCCCCACCCAGCCCTGCACCTTCACCCCGTGTACCTTCATCCGAGCAACCTGTGCCTCCAATGCCAAGTCCACACCCGCCTCCGCCGACGCCATTCACGCCTTCACCTACGCCAATGAATCATCCCCCGCCGTCCCCACTTCAGGCTCCCAGTGCTCCTCACCCTCCCCCATCACCCTCACCGCCTTCTCCACCAGCGGGCCCGTCACAAGCGGGTTCCATTCCACCCTCACCACCGCTACCAAGCCCCCCGAGCCCTTCACCAGGACAACCTGCACTACCATCACCGATGCACGGGACGTCTGCACCGCCAAGCCCAAGACCCCCTTCACCTCCATCCCCTGCACAATCACCCCTGCCACCTCGGCCTGCTGCTCCTCTACCAAGCCCAACACCCTTGACACCTGCGCTGTCGAGTCCACCTCTTATCCCACCTCCATCCCCGCTCCCGTCACCGCCCTCTCCACGATCGCCTTCGTCCTCGTCAGGCCCCCCATCCCCTCCACCCAAGCGTCCTCGGACGCCTCGCGCCTCACCCTCACCGCCGCTGCAACCGCCCGTGCCTCCACCACCACCACCAAGGATGGTCTGGGGAAGCTCTGCTCGTGGCCCATATGTGAGTGCTCCCTAATACAGTGCATGCATACAGCCAAGTGCTCAACTACGGCAGCACCTTGATTAACTGAGGGTCCATGTACATTCCATGATGAGCGCTACCTCATGCCTGTGACACACCGCTTCTTTACATGTCCATCCTGACCCGCAGGATCCCGAAGGCAGCAGCAGCACTCTTGGCAACGTCAACCGGCTGTTGGGCCCTCCCAGTGACCTGGCGCTGGCTGCCAAGACATGCAAAGCTGTCCTCACCCTGGGATGGGTCGCTACCGTACGGGTGAGTCCAGTGGCATCTTTAGGATGGGGTGCAATTCAAGGACACGCTACCCTTCACTGACCTTGGCAACAGTCGCAAGACTCAGCACTCGAAAGGAATTGCCATGCATGTTGCCTTGAGGGTCGCAAGACGTGCGGGGTGTGGATCGTGTGACACAACACTTCCTTGCTTCTCTTCTTGCTTGCAGATCCCCCGATACGCGGTCGTTGACTTCAACGTCACGCCCCCCGTCCTGGGGAGCCAGCTCCAGAGTGTGGACCTGTATCTGACCAGCCGCGGCAGTCTCGCACCCGGGATAACGTCCATCGAGATACAGATGCGTTCACCGTTTGCGGTGCGTCGTATACAACTGGCATGCCTCGTTTCTGCGTGACTCCTTTGATTCGTTATCCGTTTGGTCACTTTTAGCTTGGTCTACGATACGCCTTTCCGTACTAATTGTCGTACTACTAATTTTTAATACTTCTCCTCGGCGCATATGCCTCGTATATCTGGTAAATTTTCAAGACCACCAGTATGGGACTACTGGGTAATAGGATATATTTAGCATTAAAAGGAAGTCCGTCGCCTTCTATTTTCTTCTTTAGACTTATGTACGTACCGCACGACGTACAGTTGTACCTGCTCCTGAGGGTTGCATACCTTGACCGAGCAGACACAGGCATCGACCGAAAGCCTCCAGGGTGACTCGGCGGGCTATCTTGCCACGCATGATACAAAAAAGGCTTCTGTGGTGCATGCATTGACACCCACTACGACCCCACCCCTTCAACCCTCTCTCCCCTCGCAGGGCACCACCCAGTGGCTGACCATCTACACGGCGACCACAGCGGACGTGCTGACGTGCCCCGGGTGGAACTACTTTGAGGCACCACCTGAGACGGTGCAGACCCAGATGGCGCTGGATGCCTACAAAGCGGATGAAGTGGTTGCCGTGAAGGTCAATGTCAATGGCACAGATGTGGCAGACAAAACCGAGCTGCCGGTGGTGGCGTCTCTTGGGCTGCACCTCTACGACGACTTTGTGATCTCCGGTTCCTCAGGACCCAGCCCACCACCGCTGCCCCCAAGGTCTCCACGGCCACCAAGCCCACCGCCTCCGCTCGCTCTAGCTTCTACAACCACTCGCAGGCTCACCTCATCACTGACGCCGACATCACCTTCAAAGCCCACACACTCATGGCATCTCCATCCTCCTTCCCCAGCACCGGACGTCGTGGTTTGGGCAACCTCCGCAACCTGCTATGTAGGTCATCGCAAAAAGGCGGTCAAAGCACGCTGTTCCCCTGTAAGTTGCTGGGTCCAACTACTTTGCCAATTGGTCCCATGCATGTACGCAGGATAACAGCTCAACGTCGGGCGCCATACTGAAGCGCATGGTGGGGCCTCCTAGTGCCAAAGTCCTCGCCATCAAGGCATGCAAGGCAACGACAACCTTGGGCTGGGTTCCATCTATGAAGGTTAGTCAATGGAGTACATACTGCTAAAACTGCTAAAAGGAAAGGGAAGCTGCCCCCCGGGCTGCCCGGGCAGTGAGGGGGGCCCGGCACCTGAGGGTTCAATTGACATCCAGATAAATGGCTGCCTCCAATAATGTCGGTAGAACCAAACGACTTTTGGAGTACCGGTACAGGTACGGGCTACGAAGCGGCTGGCAAAATCACCGGTTGTTACCGTGTCTATATGTGGCGTGTTATTAAAACAGCTAGGCCTTACCGTACGGCCTACGTACACACGGACGTGACATCTGAGTTCCCTCGCTCTCTTTCCGTGCCGTACAGAGTCCAAGCTATGCTGTTGCCAACTTCAACGTTAGCCCCCTCGTCATTGCCAACCGTGTGGAGAGTGTTGATGTGTACCTTCTCAGCCGCGGCACTTCAAACCACGGCATTACCTCCATCGACATCCAGTTGATGGCAACTGCCGAGGTACGTGTAAGCCTTTGTATCACCTCGCTCTTCCACTGCTCTACCTCTGCTCGCTGGCTTGATAACAGGACCACGGATCCTTGCTTCCCAAATCAGTATGCTCACTCAGCGCTAACAGAGGGTATGGGAACCGAGATTTTATGGGCCTTTCCTAAGGTCGTGATGACCCTTGCCACCGCCGCTGGTATACCCACACAGGGAGTGAGTCACTGGACAACCATCTACACAGCCAGTGCGGCAGATCGTCTCGTATGCCCGGGCATTAAACGCTTTCCTGTGAAGGGCGGCGCTGCGCAGTTGCCCATTACACAGGAGGTACTCGGCGCGGCTCAGGTGGCGGCTGTGAAAATACACGTTAACGGCACTGGCGTTGCCGACAAGAGCCAGTTGCCAATTGTAGCCGCAGTCGGGCTCAATCTTGGCGATGGCACGGCCTAATTCAGTAATTGTGGTAGCAGCAGTAGTAGTAGACAAATTGTGGAGCCTCTCATATCCGTTACAGTGCGCCGCCGTGAGTCGTACGTCAAGGTTGAAATCGGATGCCATGTATATGCCATATGGGTTTCTGGATGTTTTACCCAGTTGATGCGCATTAGGAAGACGCCTGCATAAGCGGTTTCCATAAGTAAGGTATCACTTCCTGAGCTGCTGTGTTTACCTTTTGTCTCCGGAAATGCCGGAAGTCGCTTCCTCTTGACAGATTTGTCAGCAGCAGGCTGTTATTATCTGTGCTTTCCATTCGCTACCTGATAAGGTGCTTTGGCTAACTTTACAAGGTGCAGGATGCAAGAAAAGTGCATTCTTGCGGGGTAGGTGCAGTCGTATTATTTCCCTCCATATTTCCGTGTCTTTAGCAGAACCGGGAGTAGGATGCTGGGAGATGAGCGTCGGTGCGCATGCAGCAAGTCCACTATACACGAGTGGATGGGGGGATAGTGTTGGAGTGGGGTGATACGGATTGCCAATGCAACCCGCTTGACAATGGTCTATCATCCCTAGGTTTGCTCGGGTTGTGACCATGTGGCAGAAGGGGACGGTTCATACACGATGTCCACCCATTATTTGGCGGGACTTGCGTTTCCAAGCAGCTGCGTGCGTTGGTTGATTGTGGAAAACCGCGAATATTTCGGGCGCTTACCCGGCTCAGTATGGTGGTACGTACGTATGTAGACCGTTATGTTGGAATTGCTCGACACACCACCATCGGACAATGAATGCTTGCAGAGTCAGGAATCCCTGCATTGCAGCTAACCTATGCCTGTGCAGAAGAGTCTTCAGGTTTTAGACTTTAGCTGCCACGTTTGTGTGTTTGAGTGTTGCTGTGGTGTCAAGTGCCGTAATATCAGGGGGCTCGCTCAATTACGAAGCAATGACTTGCTTGTTTGTCTTCTATGCAATGTTTGCTGAAATTAGTAGAAATTAGTAGTAGCCAGAAACTGGCGGTTTATCCTAGCGGGAACGCCTAGGTGATGTTGTGATTTCATATATCCATTTTTTGCCAAGTCCTCGGATGTGGGGAACGTGTGGGCAAGCCCAGGGGTCTCTCACCTCGAAGAATTGTTCAGTTTGTATTCGTGCGTGCGTGGTGGTGCAAAAAACCGCTGGGCGCCGAGCTTGTTAGGAAAAGTCGTCATAAGCAGTAAACGCATGACGAAGACCACATAGCAGCAGCATGGCATGTGTGTGCGCGCGTGACGACAAATTGTGGCGGATCTGTGCAGTCGGAGGAACAGTTCTGCCCTCTGCCGGCAGGGTGGAGGTGCCTTCGCAAGCAAGTGGCCGCTGTTGTATGGGCAGGCGGGAATGCCTGCGTGCATGGATGCAAGTGCAATGGCGGCAGGATGGCGGTTCCCCCGCGCATGGGTGCCGGTTTTGGAAAGTATGGGCAGCCCGCGTGTTTGTGCCTTCTAGTTCGCGGTGTGTGCTACGCTCACTGCAGCGGAAGGGTGTCGTTAGTGCAATATTTACTGCCCCCGTTTACATTGTTTCGTATCTAGGGTGAGGAATAACCGCTAGAGTATCCCTCCTCGTGATAACGGCGCAAATAGTAAAAACATTAATAGTATCTTGGGTGACGTGTCTGGCCAGCTTGCCTGCCCTGCGCGGGGCCGTCAGATAATAATATGCGAATTGCCCTGCGCGGTGTCCTGGTGACCCATGGGTCACATTGGGGCTTTATTGTGCGAAGGCAGCGGGCAATTCCATGCACCAAGCAAATGCACATCCATACACCATCATGTTAATTGTGTACGATGCATGTTACTGGTATATTAAGAATACACTTGTGGGGAGGAGAGACAAGAGGGCAACATGGGTAAAACGGCATAGGACATCACTCATAAGTGTTAACCAACACTATGGTCGCCAGTCCTAAGGACGGCAGTGTCGTGCCTTTCCGGACCAAGACGCCCACTCCGGCATCTGCTATGCTTGTCACCGAGAGGCAGGTACCACTCATCCTCGTGGACCGCAGTAGGCACCAAGATCTCCTGAGGCCATGGGATCGGGGATTGCGATCAAGGTGCGTGTAGGGCGCACACGTAGATAGATGTCATCACGGGCTGCAGCCACAGATGTAGTCGTACAATTTGCGGCGCATGCACGCCAGCACCAACCCTGCACTACACGTGCAGACACTCCAGCTGACATTGATGCCACATACCAATTGTCCTACTCACACTAGCTGCAATGTAGGAAAACAGCGGTTGTCATGGGTTTCCAGCATTGCGTCAGACGACGCTTTTGGGTACCTGCAAGCAGAGAAAGAGGTTTTTCCGAAGGTGATGGGGAGCGAGTGTTGGTCCACCGTGTAACGTGCACCAGTGACCTCGTAGTATGGTGCGACGTGACACGGCGGTCTCGGATCTTACGAACAAGCTCACGAAAGTACTAACCCAACGCAACTGCGTTCCCTAAGACACTGCTCACGCTGTCGTACAACCGTACAACCAACCCAACCGCTTTGCTGTACGAACACAGGGAATCACGGTTTCCGCAATAGCTACGCTTGGTTGCGGAAACCGTTTAGTTGTCCCTTCAATTCCACGGCATTGAAGGGACAACTAAACGGTTTCCGCAACACCCGGCCGCGGCACCCGGCCGCTGTCAATCCTCCGTTTGTAACGTGCTTATTGCTCAGTAGCGCCGTCACCTGGTGTTGTCTGGGGTAACAGGACAGGAAAGGAGGGTCATATGGAACACAGGTTAGGAGGTGGAGTACGAGCAAGAGGGAGGACTCGACAGGAGGTAAAGTGCATGTATGCGGTACACGTGCGTCAGCACAATCGGCCACTAGTGCATCTTTAACATGGGTTTGGGCGTCGGGACGTGTGGGTTAAGGTTGGGGTTCTCGGTTGGTGTGGAGGCGACGTACGGTTGGTTGGCTTCGGCCTACATTATCTGCTTTAACGCATCACGGCAGCTAAATCAAGGAGTGCATGTATGCGGTACACGTGCGTGTAGAGCTGAGATGTTGGTCAGGTGGCCAAAATGCACACATGTCTAGGGGCAAGCAAGCCAAACGTAAAGGAGATGCCAGCCGCGCTTGCTCATGCTCAACCTTAGAAGAGAAGCTCTGCAGGTGCTGGCCCCGACGACCGTATTGCAAGTCCTTATCAGTGTTAGAGCAAATACTCATTGCACCCCGCAGGCGTCGCCTGATGCGCGCAATTATGCGCGTCTTCGTGATAGCAACACGGTCGTTGTTGTGGCCAAGACTATGCGGTGACCAAGATTGCCGACGGCGTCTAAGACGCCGCTATCACCGCAGATGCCGAATGGCATTCGTGTACTTTGCAACAGCAGCGCTAAGACTGCGCAACGTCATATGGGGCCAAGATAGGTCCCAACAGTATTCCTTCCTGTAGCGGCGTGAAACAATCCTAGCTTTATTGTAGGGTATGTATGCCAGCTCCGGTACTACAAAGCTCTACTGTGTGGTACAGCATTTGTCATATCAGCAAAATGGCAAGTACATCGGTACAGGGGGTGATATTGCGACCAGCACTCTGTATTAAGAAGTTCGGGTGTAAGATGCCAAAGTAGCCTTACCTTTATCTTTTCAATAATCCGTAATTGACATATTAGCAGCGATGGCATTAACTATGAAAAGATTACTACGCTGTAATGCTTCATCGTGCTGGAATGCCAATGCCCTTCCGCCTGCAATAGTTACGGCCCGTCGTCTTCGGCCATCATGTTCAGCAAACAGGGCAACCTTTCAACCCAGCTCTCGGAGGATGGAGGTCCTGGAGGTGCGGGAATGGGCTTAAACTTATTGGCGTTATGGTGATGGGATCCAACATACCGTAGTCCTCAACCACTTGGGCTTCGTTTGTGACCCCTATTATTTACCATGCCTTTCCACGCCAAGTTCAGACCAAGCCGCTATAAGTCCCGCTTGGGGAACAGTTGCAACACAGTGCACCACAACTGGCAAGCAGTGCTAAGAGTATATTGTACGCCCTAACTAATGCATAGGAAGACAAACACGAGTTTTTCTGGGGTCGCCCTGTGGCAGCAGAGCACCATGCGCGGGTAGCACCAGCAGCAACCGCAACACCGGGTCCTGATAAAGCAACGCCTCGAGGCACTGATGCCCAGGGCAGAGCATCAGCAGATGCAGATGCAACATCCCCTGGACGCCAATCGGCTGTGGGAAGTCCCACACCGTGTCCTGGACCCTTGGGAGCAGCCGCAGAGCCACCGGCGGTGTCAGGACTTCTGCTGGGAGCTACATGACCCTTCCGCCAGAGGCTTTCCACCGGATTGCTGGTGCAGATGGTGTTGAGGACATGCTTTGGGTAAGGAAACCACGGTCAATGGGTTACTGCCAAGAGTGGACTGGGTTGATACTCGCTTCCATAGATATCCCAGATTCACGCCTGCTCCTTCTGGCGGACATCTCCTCAGTTTCGGTTCCGGTTGACCATGGCTTACTTCAGGAACTGCGTCGCGCTGTTGGAGAGTCTGCCGGTGGCGGCGTCAGTAGCAGCGATAGCAGCAATGGAATGTGGAGCAACAGGCCCCTGCTGCCTGCACGCGTCTGTGAGGTTGCCATGAAAAAGTAAGGTAACGGGCATATGCAAGCTAGTATCCGCGATATTAAACCCGTAAACCAATGTTTAGATCGATGCATCAGCCTGTGAGTCTAAGAATCCAGATGCAACATGCTCCGATATATATTAATTTCCGATGCTCCATTCAGTCCCTAGCTCCCTAGTAAAAGGCCTGCCGGTCCTGTGTCTGGCCCTGCAGAACCGCGGCCTGGGTTCTGGATCCTGCAAGCCAGTCTCAGGGAAGTCCCGAAACCGCGCAGCAAATCGTAGAGCTTCTACTGCACAACATGCGCTATAGCCAGCTCGCTGGGTTTACGCTGGAGTGCATGGGTTCAATACTTTGGAGCGTGGGCAGCATGTGGGGCTCATCCGCAGCCCGCAGTAACCAGAGGAGTCGCAGCACTAACGACAGCGATACTACTCCTGAACGTTTTCCCCATATAGATATGGAACTAGGGTCCGACTGTAGCTGCCTGCAGCTGCCAAGTGACCAGCAGCGGGTCATGCTGCAGGTCGTACAGAAGTGGCTGGCAAGCTCCGAAACCATGGAGTGGCTGGCGAACAAGTCGTACACTACCCGCTTGTCGGATCTCGTGTCGCTGCTGTGGGGCTATGCGGCTCTGTTACTTGTGGCGACGCCAGATATGCAGCAATCCCAGCGACAGCAGCAGGTGGAAGGAGCCGTGGGCAGAAGCAAGCGTCAACCGGGGCTTGATCCTTGCAAAGTCTTTGCTCCGGATACAGGTAGCACAACAGCAGACGGATTCAGAGTTGACGCCCGGCCTTCCCTGGATCATTTGGCGCGTCGCACGGCAGACTTGTTGACTGCGTCGTACGGTACGGGCGAGCCGGTGGCAGCTGCAGCGGAGCTTACGGATCTGGCTTGGGCGTTATCTGTGATTGATCAAAGGTAACGTACGGATCCGGGCATCTTTTTGTGTGGGTTTAGATATACTGAGCCACGAGGGAGACCCCTAGCCATTAGAGGCAGTCCAACAGTCTGCAGCTGGCATGTTTACCGTACACCGGTTTGTTTGCAATACGAGAACACGACTCATACATGAAAGGTGGGTTAAGTGCGGCGCTCCTTTACGCACACGGCTGCATGCAGGTCTGCTGCTACGGCTCAGCTAGCCGAGGCAATAGCACATGAAGTGTACCGCCAATTGTCCAACCGCTACAGCCTGCAAGCGCCTTTCACTGCAGGGGACATCGTCAAAATCGTACAATCCTATGCTCAAATGGGGCTAACCGATGGTAGGTTATCAGGCGCCAACTGGAGCCCGAATCCTGCGAAGTCACCTCACTTCCTCTCAGTTCCGTACGAGTCGGGTTTCACAGGTCCCGTATCATTGGTAGCCATCCAGGGCATCCGCATAACTCCTTATTAATGACATTGTCCCTTTCTTGAATTAGCAGTGTTTGCTAGGTACGGTGCTCCGACCTGTAAACCTGTCTCCCTGCCTTCCCCGACCCACGTACGTGATCCTGGATCCATCGCCTCAGGATCCATCGCTCGCATGTACGACGCGGTTGGCAGTCATGTTGCTAAACGCATTCGCGCTGGCCATGTGGGTGCAATGACGCGGCCTGCGGACTGCGCAGCACTGCTGCAGGTGTGGAAGATGCGAGGTAGACCCATACCGGTCAACTAGGTGCAGGTAGAAGTGATTATTAGCCGTCCTCTGCCTTCCATGCGGCCGTAGGTGCGTGTGGGGTGTCCCGTCGATTTCTCGGACTCCTCAAAAGCTACTTCCCTATCCAGTTGCCATGCTTATATATAGTACATGGGCTTGCGGCCTCTCATGCATTCCTCGCGGTCTTGTTGTTGAGAACTCCTAACCGTTGTCATCGAGCCCTTTCTTTTCTCCGCCGTCCTTCCATCAGGGTTTCGCTGATGCGGGTCATGTTAGCGTGGTGGTGCCGGAGCTGCTCACAGCATGTGCAATGCAGGTGCGGGCTTGGACACTCCCTGATGCACATGTCCGGTTCCCACGCGTGCATACTCGAGCGCGCTTGCCGTACACGTGACGCCAGCGAGGCCGAATGAATTGTGGAGGGAATAGGGTTTAACAAAAATGGTGTTAGGGCATGCGTGGGCGGTTTTCAAGCATAATTTTAATCCTCGCTAACTGCCATGTGCCCTGCCGCTTGCTCTCGCTTGGGCCAACAGATTAGTCAGGAGGTAGCAGCCTTCAATGAGGCGTCGGAGGCTGCACCCGCGACAACCGCTGCTGCCGTCATTACTTCGGCCGCTGTATGCTCCAATCCTCCGCATTCTGGCGCCACAGCCGCAGCCGTCACCTCCAGCGGTAGCAGCAGCAGCGCTGCTGTTGCCTCCGCTGGCGCCGACGCCGTCACTTCCCGCAGCAGCAGCAGCCTTGCCGCCACAAGCGGCAGTGGTGTCAGCACCAGCGGAGGCAACAGCAGCACCCGCGGAAGCAGCATCGCAAGCCGTTTCCGCCAGCCACACGTGCCGTTGTGGCACCGGCAACCACCACCGCCGCCTCCGAGCGCCGTGGCACAAGCCTGGTGTAATTCGTGTCTCAGCCCAGGACAAGCCATTGCCGTGATATCCGCGTACACCGGCTTTGACTACTACCCAGGGGCCGCGCTGCTGGATTCCATACTGCTTGCCGTACGGCCCCAACTGCCGTACATGGCAGTTTGTGAGGTCTCGGAGCTTTTGGTGACACTGGCGGCGCTGCGGCACGTGCCTGGACCTCAGGTATGACTTTAGTTCTTATAAGGTTATCCAGTTACGGTATAGATATATCAGGTTATGCGTTCACAACAATCAGGCACCATTGTAAAAGGCACTGAAACCCCTGAAAGGGCTAATTGCTCCCGCTGCCGCATCCGCAGCTCTAGTGTTTCAGCTATTTGTGGCTAATCGACGTAATCGTGCATCTCCCGACATTTAGACGCTGGAAATCATGGCGACGGCGGCTCTATTCCCATGTACGGCAACGTGCACCACAAGCCCTTGTACGGCGGCGGCGGCAGCTACTGTCCCGGGGTCCGCAACGTTATCCCTTGAGGCTCCGCAGCCGTTGCATGGGAGGCGGCCGCGGCAAGAGCAGCAACTCGAGGTGGCGGAGGTGGCTGTTGGGAAGGGGTTATTGCCAGGAGAGGCCGCAGTGCAGCGGCTCAGATCGCTTTGGGCGCTTGTAATGGTGGGCTGGCGGCCGGCGGCACGAACAGTGGAGGAGGTAAGCAGCGTGGCAGGACGTTACCACGTAAGGGGTAGTCGATAGGCTTGAAGCATCGCGGAAGCAATTAACACGGGAAGGCCACACGGCTTTGCCCAATCCTCCACCGCACCGTCGCTCTTCATCCGCCCTAGCCCTCATGTACGCGTTGCGATAGGTTTGCTTACCGGTGGCGTTGCTGTGCATCATGCGTTTCATGCCAATTTAGGCTTTCCTCATGCTGCAACATGGCAGGTGTTGGCACCCGTGTTGCCCAGCTGCGACGACGACGTTGGCGACGACGCCTGCACACCCCTTGACTGCGATGACGCGACCCGGCTGTTCAGCTTGCTTGCCATGCTTCCCCAGGAGGGGCTGACTGTCAAGCGGTTTGGCCTCGGCTGCATGAGAGCCGCGGATGCACTTCGCAAGGCAGCGGAGATGGTGGACGGAGGCGGTATCAGTAGCATCGGCGGTGGTGCGAGCAGTTCGGTTTTACCCGGCAGGCGTGGCGGTGATGGTGGTGGTGGTGGTGGTGGCGGTCAGGCACCCTGGCGGCGGCACGGCGCTGCTGTGGGTAACGCGGTGGTGAGCGCGGGGGAGGCCTCCGAGATGAATTTAACAAATACATTTAGGAGGACGATGTGCGTTGATGGTGGAAATGCTGCTTAGTGGCTGTACCGTACATGCTTAGGGGAGAAGGTAATAGGAGTATCTCCGCACGTTACTACTGTGTGCGTGTGCAGTTGTGTATGGTCTTGTTGCTCTTACTTTGGGTGTGACCAGATGCAGGAGTGTCCTGAGGGGTTGCTGAGGCGGACAATCCCGAACTGCCCCACTTACACGCCCGAGCTGCCCCACCCCCCAGGAGCTGTTGTTCGCTGTGGGGGCCGCCATGGCGCTGCTGGGCTGGGAGGGCTGGAAGATGGGTGAGCAGCTGATGCCGGCAGGCGTCTTCCGCAGGGCGGCGGCGGCAGTGCGGGCGGTGCTGGCCAAGCCGTACGCGGGCGTGGAGGAGCGGTGAGTGGTTGGTGGTTGGGTTTGGGGGAACACGGGCTCCCAAGAGGGGCCCTCCGGGCAGGGAGTGCTTTCTGTGGATCACCACGCGGCAGCAGGTCATTGATGAATAAAAGAGTGTTGCAGTGATCCCGAAACAGAAGGCAAGGGAGAGCGGGCGATATACAGCACTACACTGCAAGGAAGGAGGCAGAGCCCCATTGGTGTTTTGGCTGTGTGCTTGAGTGCATGTTCGGCGTGTTAAACAAGATTTGGCATGCAGGATTCCTTAATGGCGTTCCCTCTTTTGATACCGTATCTTCACGTGATCATCGCGCAGTCCCATTAATTGGAATTATTTTTCAGCTTCGCGCAGGGGTGTTAGGAATTATTTTTCAGCTTCGCGCAGCTCATGTCCACCACCGCATTTTGACTGTAAGAACCCATCCATGTAAGCCCAGATCGCCAAGACAGATTTACATATACCGCTACGTGTTCCATGGGGCATACTAGCATGCAGCCCGGGGCTGGGCAGCGGAGCTGACGGGGTGCTGGGGCATGTTGGGGGTGCGGGGAAGGGTCCCGAGGGGTTTCACCAGTTTCGCGCACCCCTCACAACAATTATTTTATTTTGCGCGAAACTGCGCATTTCCCGAAATAATTATTTATTTTTGCGCGATGATATTGTGAAGGTACCGTATTTTAAAAGCCATTTGCGTAAAAGGCCTATTTAGGAAGCGAGGATTACACTGGAGGACCAACCAGTAAGGAGGAATAGCGTCATTGTACGGCAGAGCTCATAAACGTTTGGCAACAGTAAGGCGCCTGGCACGTGAAACGTGGGTGCGTTGGGAACGGAAGCTGATCATCGATGTCAAGGGAGACGCCGCTGTGTTGTGAACGGGCCGCAGCGACAAAAAACGCTTTAAGAAAACGGTCAAGAACATAATCTAATTGTGCGTAGGAAAAGAGGCCATGCCACAAGTGCAAAGCGGTTATACAACCAACTGTAGCCTCCGCCCCCTGACCTCTTTCCCAACATCTTCTACCCAGATTCCTAAGCGGCACCTGTTCATTTCTTAGCAATCCATACTGGGCTAAAGCAAGAGAAGGCAGTGCTAGGTGTGCGGCACATAGTAACCGTCGATGTATGAACTGTAGCCTGCGGCTGTCCTTTTTTGTACGTTTTGCGTTTGTGACACTCTACCGCCTCCCATCCCCTTTGCTTTGCCCTTACTGCGGTTTCCTATGCGTTGGTATGTTATTTATTCCCCATCCGCTACCCGCCTGCCCTCTCACGAACCCTTTCCCAGAGAAGAAATGTTTACGGAAAAAATAGCCCACCAACGAATATTGAGCTATAAGTGTGGTGAATGGCGCTCATGTGACCAGACCAGGAGGCGCCTCATCATCTTTAGTCATCCAATGTCCCCCACCTCCCTCCCCCCCGCCCAATCCCCGCTGTGCGTGAGAGGCCGTGCAGGCCAGCCCCTCCCCTAACCGTAGGTGGCAGCACGATGACTTGATGCGTTTTCGGGTGTACTAGAAGCACGGGGACGGTGAAGAATGAGGCCCTTCCCCTACCACAGCCATGATGGAGACCCCCATGCCCCAAAACGGTACCCTTCCTAGTAGTGCGAGTCCCACCGCTAGCCGGTGAGCAAGTATAGCTGATGACAAGGCGACCCAACCGTAGGTGGCAGTCCAAAAACAACCTAACTGCTGAAGGGGCGCACGGGCCCCCTCCCTCCCCCCAACTTAACCCCTCACTCCCCTCAACGCTATCCCTCACTAATTTTATTGCATCCAGCCACCATATATCCCCTTTGCGTTGCCCTTACTAAAATTTCCTATGATGTGGGATATCCCTTAACCCAACCCGCTACCCGCCTGCACTCAAATCCCACCCGCTACCCGCCTGCACTCCCCTAACCCTCCCCAGAGTAGAAATTATTTTGAAAAAAGAAATGAATTGTGCATATTCCCCAGCTACCCTTTATTTGCCCCCCATGCCGTGTGCTAGCATAGCTGGCAAGGCATGCGCAAGCGCCCTTCTTTTCCTATCGTCACCATTGACTGCCATGTACTATGTGCCCTTACGTTTGCGTTACACCAAACCATTATTTGCTGCAAGAGCCCGTGTCGTTGCTGTACAATACAGCTGAACAATACACCTAAGAAAAGAGTAACGGGCCAAGGGCTAAGTTATCGCCTTTCAGTTCGGTGTTGCCGTACCTGTGCCTGATCACCACGCAGCAGGAAGCTCAGGAATCAACTGTAACGCGGAGGGGTGTAACGAGCAGGGGTCAGAGCAATTGTTTTCTATATTTCGCAGCCTAGGGAGTGTATCCTCAGCTCAGGGAGTTAGTATCCTAAGAGCCTCGGGTTTCAGTGACGAACAAGGAATATCCGAAGAGCCTCGGGGTTCAGTGACGAACAACCAAAAGCGTCGGTGGAAGCAAAAGATGAAGCTACGGTGGACTTGGACGAGGGGAAAACCAGCAGGGGGGATTTTGAGACCCTGCGAAACCCGTTGTTTTGGGGGTGGCACACGCAGGCCCCAGACCATTCAATTTATATTATGTGTTGATGCCCGTTTTGCGCGATGTTCACTGGGAGGCACGGTACAGTCTCTTAGGTTGACGTTGCGAAGAAAGGTACGATGACCTGCCTCGCCTATCGCTCGTATAATCCACAGGTGCGTCACCGAGGCTGCTCGCGCGCTTGCGGCAGTGGGCTGTCGAGACGTCACCAGACCTAGCAACGTGCTAGTGGGCAGTGCTCACAGCGGCAATGGCAGCAACAGCTGCTGCGGCAACGGCAGCAGCAACTCAGGGAGGCCAGCAGCAGTAGCACATTGCGAGGACCAGCAAGACGACAGAGGGGAAGACCTGGAAACTTACGAGCCGTTAGAGCTGGGTGTTATCAGCGGGTTCCTGCCGACGCCTGTTGCCTGTCCCAAGGCTGCTGCTACCACAATCGGCGCTTGCACCGTAGTGGCGACAAGGGTTGTGGTTGACATTTGCACGCGGCAGGATTACGCCAGCAATGCGTCGGATGGACAACCGCTGTGGGGCCGGGCAAGGTTACGACAGACGTTGCTGGCATCACTGCAAGGAAGTAGTGGTGAAGAGGAAATGACGGCAGGACGGGTGCTCGTGAGACTGCTTGTACTGGACGAGCAGAAGCTGCTGTCTTCCATGCAGCAGGCCGGCAGAAAATCTTCGACTGGGGCGGGGTTGACGACGTCATCATCACAGGTAGCGGTTGAACCGAGCTTTGCATATGTGGAATGGGCATTGCAGACGGCTGTAGGGTAGGTCGTTAGCTGCGTAGTGGCTAGGTTTGCTGGGATGAGCTTGGATGGAGTTGGTATGGAGGGTGAACGCTACCGGGCTGGTGGCCCCGTCCTCGCAAGGTGATGTGATTCATGTAAGTAAAAATTATCTGTTGCTACGGGGTTAGCTTACAAACAGCAGGGTGGCCTACATGGTGTTGGGCCTCAATACATGCGCGGTTCGTGTGGTAGCAAAAATGGCCGCAAAGCCCCTTCCTTTGGCGTGTTTCATCGCTGGAGCATGACACCGTATGTGCCCCGCTCAGTGTCTTGGGAAGGGTGTATACTAATTATCACACACAAATTCCAATTACTGGTGTATAGAAGAATTCCTGGCGGACCCGCTTATTATTAGGAACTTTACCACTGTCACTTCACGGCCAATTACTTCTATCATGCTTTAAGGCGCATGCCGGCGGGCCACTGCTTCGTTCCGCATCTCACGCAATGTATCTTAGTACCGGTATGTGAATGGGTCATGATGTGGGGAAGAGATCCACTGGCCTTCCCCACCGCCAAACGTGTAACCCCATCCCTTGCCCTTCCCGGATTTGGACTCCTACATAAACACTTATAAGCCTCAGGAGTTTACTAGGTTTAAAGAGCATGGAATCCTCTTGGCAACCTGAATGAATGACCGTTACAATGGTAACCTGGTCGTTGGTCTTACCCGGCTGGATGTACCGGTACTATAAACCCACCTCAACCTACAACCGGGCATGACGGGCCGTCCCGTCATGCGCAAGTTGGGGTGTTGCTTTGGAGCAGGTGCTCCATATTCCGGGCTGGTCGTGGTTGGATCCATTGACTGGTCGTGGTTGGATCCATGGGCTGCGCTCGCATGGGGCGTGCACCTGGTGCCACGTGGGTACGAGGCTGGACTGATAACAGGCGCCATATTGCCGCTTGGTATGCCATTGCGGGCCGTAGGTTTGTTCTGTGTACGGCACTGCGTGTGCAATCGATTTGTGTGGCCGAACAGATTATACAGGCTATGCAGCATGGCATCTTAATTCCAGGGCAGAGGAAAGCATGATGGCAGCTAGATGAGTGGCAGTCCAGGTCCGTCAGATACGCGTTATTGCCCTTTTTGTCACCATGAGTACATCTAACCGTCGTACACCATAGCTAGCCAGGGCCTTGGGAGAGGCGGTGATAATAATCTTTTCCTACTGTATACATTCATAGCCACCGCTACTGTTGGAGGCTTGGAGCGCATCCGGCGGCGATCCTACCGGTAGTGAGAAACTCGGTTTCGAGTTTAAGTCCGAGCGTACCGGTATACAACGTTGCTTACAAGGATACACATGCTGGAATGTTCGCCATGTCCTTTGCAACGTTTAGCAAGTAAGACTAAGATTACGATTACATGGTGCACGATTACATGGTAATGCGCATTCCATCAGCACATGGAACTTATCTAACCGCATCTTAAAAACGGGCATAGACGCTGCTCCCTAGTTACTCGCTGTGCCCCGTTAGCAACTACGTTCATTCCGCCGTACTCGCTGTCCAGCCGTCCGTCCTCAGTTCCAATTCATCCGACAAACACCCAAGCTTCTAGGAATAACCAGATACAATATAGCTGAATGAAGAATGTCCAGCAATGCAATATACCTGGGCTCTGTAGATTCCTGCTTGGACGTACTTCTAGACCCAAGCCACAACACTCCATTTCTAGGCCGCTTATCGCAGCGAACACAACTCACAAAACACCTGAAGCTGCTTACAGCCTTCGTACTTGGCGCTGTGCTGACCTGGGCCATTCTTACACAACGCTGTAAGCGCTTTAGCGAAGCACTTGAGCTGTAGATACGCGATAACTGCATGCGATGCTCTTCGCTTTTACAGCGACCTCTTCACGCTTTCGGTGCTGGCATTACCCTTGCCATGCAGATTACTCCTGCACTTCCCAACGACAAGCGTGGGGCACCACAGCCGGTGCGGTCAGCACTGCTCGTAGAGGAGTGTCACCATCCGGTAAAGCTCATAGCGACCTCGTCGGAGGGAGAGCGGTTCGTTTACACCATGATGATGGACGTATGGTAAGTATTCGCGTTCAACACAGCAGGTTGTTGCCTGCAGTGGCTACCACCTTAGAGCTCCCCATAAAACATTTTTCAATAGTAGAGGACGGCAGAGTGCATATTGGTAAAGCGGCTAGACAGACGATGCATTGTCCCTCGTCCCTCTCCCACGGGGCGGATGAGGCCTCGTCACAGCAATTTGCTTTTGCGCGCGAAACTGCAAAGACATCCGCCCACACCCTCAATGGCTTGGCAACTTCATTCAGTTGCTTGGCGTCCAACTTACTCCCCTTGCTTCAGCACTCCCTTCTCAACGCACTCTCAATACTCGAGCGCTCTCCCCACCCCTGCTGCTGCTGTTGCTTCAGAACCAGCTTCAGAACCAGGAGGAGGCACAGGCGCTCAGTAAAGCGCTCCACGTCATTAACACAAAGGACAGCGAAAGCGATGTCAGATCGCAAATGGTCAAATGGATTACATAGCTGGTGGTGGGTATAGCTTGCGCCAGACCAGCACGCGATTCGCATGCACGGTGACGGCGGCGGGTGAAGAACAGGAGTAGCTATAGACTAGTCCGAGAGTCCGAACGGAGAACTCACTCACCCGGGCGCTTCTGCGGTTCGTGATGAGTCCTGACACGAGAGCGGTATATATATATAGAGAGAGAGGCGCGGAAGACTATACGACTAGATTGTTGCAGTGTTGTTTGTGGGTTTCTTCATATAGCACACACGTTGTGCCACGGCGTGTACAGCAGGCCCCGATTGGGTGTCACTGCCTCCTATCTACACGACAGACTCCAAGCGAATAACGGTATTCCTATGCATTTTGGATTCGTTTGCTAGGTGTCTGTTGACGCCGCATCATCTACTCCTGAACTCCGACCGGCTGTGCTGCTGCCGTACGTGATTGGTCGTGATTGGCTCGGCAAGGCTGCTGTGAGGTCACAGCCTGCATGCAGTGCAGGTATTGTCGCGGGAATAGTTGCACCTGAATGAACCACCTGAATTGCTGCACCTGTGGATTGTTGCTTGGGAGCAGCGAGGTCCTGATTTCACATCCACGTGACTCCGGTGGTGGTCACCAACAGGCTTGCCTGTGATGTGGACTTTGTGGAGATAAGGACGTGTCGTCGAAAGGCAGCACTGAGTACGTTATTGGGTGGTTTAACGCAACTGTTTTCGCAAGCCTAGGAGTCGAGTGGTATCTTAGTTAGCAGGCGGGCAACATACATGCTAGTGTGTGGTGTGGTATGTGAAAATTGCTGTGGCTGCTATGTTTCGGGCAGTTAGTTGCCACCGCAAATTTCGTTTGGAACACAGCAGTTGCCGAGCTCCAATTGTGTGACGCTCTTAGCACGAAGCGTTGTGGCAACCCGCCGCTCCGAGGCGTGTTGTGTCAAGAAAGGAGTTTGACTGCGGCAAGCGGCAACCGCAGTTTAGGTTTAAACTTACTATGTTGCTTTACACTTTTGGCTTTGCGGCGCTCGTCAAGGAGCTAGGCGCGAGTTCAGGCTTGCGCGGTTGAACCATGGGTCGTTATGCGGCTTGTTCTGTCAGTGTGGCTGGAGTGGATTAATACGATAATTGGTAAATAATGCGTTTACATGAATGATTTGAGGATATTGGTACGTTTGACTGCTCGGCGGTTGGCGGCGGATCCAGTCAAGGCGTAAGTGCGAGATTTTACGGATTGATTACGGCAGAGTATGCAGAGGCTCGACCTTCTGGGCAGGCTCTGACCGTGTATTGGCTGCGTCTATGCGTTGGAAACAAATGTGGCTTTTGGTACGAGTTGACCGGGCTTTGGCCAGGGCGATTGTGCAGGTGGTAGGGTATGTGGGTCAGAGCGATGACACGAACTGCTGAGTCTCCGAAGCAATGGTAACTCAGCAGGTGCCTTCGTGTTCCTTATGACGTACGGCGGTGTGGAGTTACATCTACGAAATGACGGTTGGTTTCCATTGTTGCGAAGCTTCCTGGGATCAGCTAGTTGGCGTGGGCACGTGGGTGGTGGTGCCCGCGCCGCTGTCACCGGGAACGCCACAGCGTGCTTCGGATGTGCTGCTGGCAATACGATAAATACGATAATTGGTAAATAATGCGTTTACATGAATGATTTGAGGATATTGGTACGTTTGACTGCTCGGCGGTTGGCGGCGGATCCAGTCAAGGCGTAAGTGCGAGATGTTACGGATTGGTTACGGCAGAGTATGCAGAGGCTCGACCTTCTGGGCAGGCTCTGACCGTGTATTGGCTGCGTCTATGCGTTGGAAACAAATGTGGCTTTTGGTACGAGTTGACCGGGCTTTGGCCAGGGCGATTGTGCAGGTGGTAGGGTATGTGGGTCAGAGCGATGACACGAACTGCTGAGTCTCCGAAGCAATGGTAACTCAGCAGGTGCCTTCGTGTTCCTTATGACGTACGGCGGTGTGGAGTTACATCTACGAAATGACGGTTGGTTTCCATTGTTGCGAAGCTTCCTGGGATCAGCTAGTTGGCGTGGGCACGTGGGTGGTGGTGCCCGCGCCGCTGTCACCGGGAACGCCACAGCGTGCTTCGGATGTGCTGCTGGCAAGATGCATGGCAAGGAAGAAGGGCCTAGCCCATGTAGGTCGCAGCGACCTATCCGAAATGCCCAACTAGGACAAAGCGGATAAGGATTTCCACCGGCTGGATATGCTAACCCACCCTTTGACTCTTAGATAGGCGTCGTGTACTAAATTGCCCAAATAGCGTTCGCGGCATCTGCCTCGAGGTTGGCGCCTTCGGGTTACCACATGATGGAAGGCCAAAACCAGCTACTGGCGTTTGCAGTTTTGGCGAGCGCACGCTTACAATGCTGAGACCATATGCTATAAGTAGCCCTGCCGTCAGGTCAAACTCGTTTTATGTGTTAGGTGCGGTGCGTTCCGCTACGGTGCTTTGTCGCTACGGTGCGTCCCGCTGGGGTCGCGGCCGAGGTTGACATTTATTTGAACATGCTTGTATACCGTATCTTTGCAATGTTCAGGGAATTTAACACGGCAGCGTTCCAGTTAGCTACTTATATTAGTCAGTTTCAGCTTAATAAGATTCAGCTAATGGCGAGTCCGGAGTCCCAGGACGTTGGGCCGTGCGACCGCAACTTCGCAAAACATATAGTTTGCTGTTAGCAGCCTGTTATGCAGCACCCCAAGGTTCTGCCCAGTACAATGCATGACCATGCGGGTAGAAGGCGTACTGACACCGTGGATCGTGTTTTTGGTCGACTCCGTGCCTTGTTGCGAAGATATGTGCGTCCATGCGATGAAATCCTCATTTTGGGGGACCTCAATGCGCGAGTAGCCAGCTTGAGTGATATACCAGATCTCCAGGCTGATGCTGAACTGGAGGCGGCGGCAGGTGTGTCGATCGGAGGTGATGGGCTCATTCAAGGCATGCCGAGCAGGCGCAGTAAGGACCTATCCAGCAACCCATTTGGGCAAGGTTTGGTTGAGCTGTGCCGTGAAGCTGAACTGATTATCATGAATGGTCGTGTGCCCGGTGACATGGAGGGTGAGTTCACGTTTTACCACGCCCCCGGCCTGGCCTGTAGTATGATTGATCTCTTTGTCTGCACGCCTGCTTTGTTCTCGCGGGCATCGCATTTACAAGTGCTTGGCATTCCCATTGCTATGGAGGGGCCAAAAGTGGGATCGAGGCTCAGCGATCACTGCCCGGTGTCACTCACTCTGGACGTCGGATTAGGAGGAACGCGAAGGGGTGGTAACGCGGGTTCCTCTCGCCTGGGGAAACGTGAGTGGGAGCGGTACACGCGCCTATTTGAGGTAGAGGATGCTGCTGTCGTACAGAAGATTGACGAGGCTGTTAGCCAACTGGGCCATGGTCTTAACAGTACGGAGGTTGTTACCGTGATCTGTCGGGCTCTTAAGAAGGCTATTGACGCCACGTTTCGTCTTGAGAGGAGGCAGGGGTCCATTCCCAGTGCAGGCAGGACGGACATTGGTGGAGTGAGTGTGCGGAGGCCCGTGAGGCCATGTTTGCTCAAAAGGCGCTCATGCGTGCTAACGGTCTGCTGGGGGATCAGGATGCCAGAGCTGAGTTCAGTCGGTTGCGCACGAAGTATCAACGGCTACGCAGAGAGGCTAAGGACAAGTTCCGGGTCATGCATTTTGAAGGAGTTATCGAAGAATGTCGGGGGTGTCAGGTCTGGATGCCGTCTAGGTGGATTTGCCGTCGGTTCGTTAGCGGTCAGGGTTCGTTAGGCTTTCTCGGCCTTTCTAGCTGCCGTTAAGGCTTGGTTTCGTCAAGGTTGGTTTATGTTATATCGGTTATCTGGTTTGGTATTTGGATGAACGCCGTTGGTTGGGTATCTTGGCACGTATCTGGTGTCATCGGGTGCCATGTGGGCCCTACTTACGCTTCCCGCCTTGCTCTTCTGCTGAGGAGGTGCGGCGCAGCGCACTTTTTGGCACTACCGTGCGGTTGCGGTTGTGTAGAGGCTCATGATAGATCATCAACAATACTAACAGGATTCCAATATCAAGTATTGCGTGAAGACGCCCAGAAGTGGCCTGCGCATCCATCGAGTATACTTGCGTCCAGCTGCCCCTAACGTGGCCTAACAGTTTCGTGAACAGGTTGATATCTTTATTGAGTATCTGCATCCCTATTCTGCTGGGAGTGACTTCGTGGCGATCACTGCCCGACCCAAGAGATGACATGCCCGCGCTTTGAGGTATGATCCGAGTTGTAATACATATGGCTATCTGATCTGATACAGTTGCGCTACAACACTGTGTGGTCTGGGCCACACTAGGGCAATTGCCTTTGCTTTGCCTGATCATTTGGAATAGTATACATTCACTCAGCCTTCCCCCAGACGTTTGGCGCCGCACTATTAGGACAGCGACAGCCATTGGCCCTGACAGGGTTCCTGACAGGGGGATCCACGGGCGCTGTGGGGTCGGCTGAATGGCAGATTTAGTCAGAGGTGCCCTATCACGGATGTCAACAGTTGGGGAGCCTACTTTAATGCGCTGTTTAATGGGGAAGTCAATGCGTTTAACGAAGTTTCCGCGGACACCATCCTTAGTACCATCAATGGTGTGCCACATGGGAGGGGAAGAGGATGGGTAAGGGCGACAGGCGATCGGGTAGCACGAGTCACCGCTGCTGCTGCGCTTAATGTTCCGTTCACCTTGGCTGAAGTCATTGCTGCGCTGAAGTCTTTGCGTAAAACAAGTCTGGGGGTTTGGACAGAGTACCGGCTGAATGTTTCAAGTGTGCGACGAGAGGTTTGTTTTAGCCCCTTACCTACTCAAGCTACTAGAGCATATCCGCAGCACGGGGGATTATCCTACGCAGTTTGAGGTCTCTGCGCTCACGCCCATCCACAAAAAAGGCGATGTGATGGAGAAGGGTAACTATAGGGGTTTAGTAGTTGGTGGTGTTTTGTCTAAGCTTTATGCGTTTATGTTGGAGCACAGGCTGTCTCGTTGGGGCGAGCTGGTGGGAGCTAGGTCGCCGTATCAGGGAGGTTTCCGACGCAAGCGGGGTACCTGCCACAACGTGTTTTTGTTGCGACATCTGACGGACAAACATAAGGGGGGGCGAGGTGCAGTTGACCCCCTGTTCGTTTGTCAGATTGACTTTGAGAAAGCGTTTGACAAGGTGCCACGTGATCTCTTGTGGTTAAGATTGGAGGAACGGGGTGTGCATGGCGCTATGTTGGAGGCTCTCAAGACTTGTTACAACAAGGTCATGATGCGTGTCAGGGTAGACGGAGTGACGGGGGATCCTTTTGAATCTTCGCAGGGAGTCAAGCAAGGATGCCCTCTCAGCCCGACGCTTTACGGGGTTTTTGGCGAGGGGTTTGCTGACTATGTTGACGCTAAGGATAAGTGGCTCCCTGATGTTATGCGCGCTAAGCAGCAGACTCCCCATGCGGATGGCCGGCGTATCCCGTTGGAACTGTATCCCGACGACCTCAGCCTTTTCGCTACGACGCACAGACGGCTGATTGTGTTGCTTGCTGATTTGAGAGAGTGGTGTGAGGCCTTTCGGATGCGGGTGAATGTTCGTAAATGTGAATTGATGGTTTTCCACCTTCGTGCCAATATCCGCGAGGCTTTTGCTGCCCTTTGCCCCGTGGTGTGGACTTCTATTGAGGGAAATGCGCGAGTACCTATGGTTATTCCCTGGGTGCAACGAGCCCGGTAGCTTGGTTTGCACTTTGGTCCTGGCACACCTTTTATTTCCTGCACAGAGGAACTGTTGACCACTGGCCGACGTGCCATGTTTTCTCTTCAGCGTAAATTAAAACGCCTAGGTCTCTTGGTCCCTGCTGTTGCAGTTAAGTGCTTCGACGTGCAAGTCCGCTCCATCTTGTCGTACGGTGTCCAGGTGTGGGGGCCTGATGTGGTGCTGAAGTTAATGACGGACTGCGAGAATTCCGCGAGGTACTTTGACAGATCCTTGCGGGACCCAATGGTGCAGTTACAAAGGGGATTTCTTCGGGAGATTGCGGGTGTGAAAGTCTCGCCGGATAAGTTGCTGTTTAAGGAGTTTAACCAGCGCCCCCTGCATGTCTTCTGGTTGGAACTGTTTCTGAGGTTTTGGAATGACCTGGTCAAGCAGAAGGACACGGTCTACCACCAGGCGTTGCGAGGTGAAAATCGTTCGGCCCTCAGTACTGATCTTCATTATGATGGCTGGGGTTCTAAGGTGTTGAAGATTCTGAAAATGTTAGGGACGGATTTGACGGCCTTGCGGGATGAGTTGGACTTGGATGCGCGTGTGGAACGTATTGCTGGCACAGAGCTAAACGTGTCTACTCTCGGGGGTCAAAGACCATACCAAACCATAGGAGACCACAAGTTAGGGCAAAACAATGGGGGTAGGAGTTGGCAGGGTGCCACAAGACAATGGGTTGGTTAGCTTTCCCTACCGATACCGGGTCCGCGTTGCGGATGAAAAGTTGACACTCCAGCGAGCGGGCCGAAGAAAAAAACTGGCTGTTGTAGTTGTCTATTGCTGGTTATGGCTGGTATTGCTGTCAAATGTTGGTCACCAAGGCCCCACATGTGCTCGGCGTGACAAGGAGGCAGGGCCGGAGAAAACGGGGATCAGCTGTAAAACAAAAGACTAGGCAAGAAAAAGAAACAAAAGGGGGGCTTACCTATAAGGAGGAAGCCCAGCGCAGCAGAAGCCGCCACGGAAGCCGCCACAAGCGCGCCATACGTGCGAGAGGGAAAGGCAACATAAGTAGTGATGGAAAGTAGGTAAATAAGGACGCGAAAAAATAAAGGGACGGGGGCAAAGTGTGTATGGGTGTTGGATGGTGTGAGGAATGCGAAGGGGCCTTGGTGACAAGTAGGGTAGTATAGGAAAACGTAAAAGAAGTGAACTAAATAAAGCATTAAAATTGAAAAACAAAGGGAACAGGGTTATGACAACAGGGGACAAACAATGGGGTACGACAACGGGTGCGATGAGGGGAAGAGAATAGGAATGACGAGGGATGAGAGCAGGATCAATGTTGCCTGTGCGGTCCGGCAAAGGAGCCCCACTACAGGCCAACACCAAACAGGTGACCGCAGTGTCACGCTGTGAGGTATGGGGCAAGAACAGGGTGGAAAAAAGTTTAAGGGAAGGGGATGTGTGCCGCGCGTATGTAAGAAACGTGTGGCCCCAGAGGCGCCAAACGGGCGACGTGCGGGAGTGCTCCGCCCACCGAGCACGAAAGGCGCGATATGGGTTAGGAGCAAAAGGGTCCTAAGGTCCTGGAAAGGATCCCCGTAGGAGCACGCGACAGGAGGGCACGGGGTGTTAGTGGCATGGAGGGCACGGGGTGTTAGTGGCATGGAGGGCACGGGGTGCACGGGGTGGTAGTGGCATGGAGGGCACGGGGTGTTAGGGGCATGGAGGGCACGGCGTGTGTGGGGCATGGAAGGCACGAGGTGCACGTGGTGTTAGTGGCATGGAGGGCACGGGGTGGTAGTGGCATGGAGGGCACGGGGTGTTAGTGGCATGGAGGGCACGGGGTGCACGGGGTGTTAGTGGCATGGAGGTAGGTCAAGAACAGGCAAACACGGGACAACAGGTGCCAGACGCCGAGGAACAAACCCACAGGGGAACCCGGGTAGTTACGTTGGAATGATGACGCTGCCACCGTGCAGCCCACCAGCGGTCGAAAGGGGGAACACCGGGCGGAGATGCGGATGGAAGAAGGCTGTCAGGGATGACCGGAGTCCAGCACACGGAGGTGTTGAAAGGTGAGGGAGTAAAGGGACTGGGTGAGCTGAGCGCGGTCGAGGAAATAGAGGAAAGGATGGTCGTCAAGGAGACGTTGATACTGCTGGAGAGTGCGCTGCCGGGGGTGCTGTTTAAGTTCCAAGGCGACAATAACATGGGCGATAGCTTCGCAGAAATTGGTGGGGTCGGTGATGACACGGCGGAGGCGATGGAATTGGCTTTTGAAGATGTTGCGCTTGCAGCTTTCATTAACACTCGAGTCGGCCGAAACGAACCGGGAGAGACGAACGCCCCGGAACGCAGGCTGCTCACATTTGTCGTACAAGTGGGTGACGATACGACTGGCGCCGGCAGGTGAGGTGGTAGGGATGAGGAGGAGGTCAAGGAAGGGCATCTCGTTGTGAAGGAAATGGGGGTGGAGTTGGGGCTCGACGGAAAGCTGTGGCGGGTAGAGACCATGAAGGCCGGCGTGGTGGTCGGTAGTGTATAGGAGGTGTCGCAAGGATGGGTTGTGGAGGGAAAGGAGGTCGTCAAGGTACCGTTTACTGAAGCGGAAATCGTGGAGGACGGCCAGAGCAGCTGCGGGGAGTCCGGGCTGGAGGGATTGGCGGAGAAACTGGTACTCAAACCATGCCAAGAAGAGATTGGCGATGAACGGTGCGGCGGAGATGCCCATAGGGATGCCGCACGTTTGTTGGACCAGAGCGGGTCCAAACCGAATGAAGGTGGAGTCGAGGAGGGTTTGGAATAGGAGGTCGAAGTCGGCGAGGGAGAAGACGCGGGTAATGGTGTTATTGTTCCGCTGGTACGGGTGAGCTGGTGGGGAGACGGTGAAACGGACGGCGTGAAGGGGTTTACGGTCAGGCTGACCAGGGTAGACGGTGGTAGTGACGACAATGTAGGGGCAAACGGGTTGGGGAAAGTCGCCGGGAGGGAAGAGGGAGAGGAGGGAGGCTGCCATGAGGGAGGAGATGGTGCTACGCAGGAGGTCATGAGGAATGTTGGTATACAAGCGGGTGAAGTCGTAGGCTTGGCTTGTCTACTCTCGGGGGGGGGGGGGGGGGGGGGTAAAAAAGTCTTTGCCAAACCCCATGCTAAAAATGTCAAGAAAGGGGTGCCGGACCCACCCACCCACCCTGTCGTACCGTTTTTGCTGTACGACAACGCTGTAAACTTCGCAACATCGCCCCCAAAAAGCACCATTTGACTCCATTTTACGTGATCTTCGTCGTTCTCACGCTAGGCGTACCATTTGGCAACAGTCCGAGTCGCTCGCCAGACGGGGGGGGGCCCAGGCAGGCTGCCAGACTCAATGCTCTCTGGTACCGTATGCAGCCGATACACATCTCTTTTAAACCTCACATGCATTGCTGTGATGCTTGAGTGCACGGTTGCGTTGGTAAGTGTGCTCCAGCCCACCTGCCACTGCGTCCCTCACATCACCACGCCATCGGTGCGGCTGCGCCCCCTCCCCGGGGTAGCAGGTTGGGCTTGCACCCCATCGCCCTCAGCAACAGATGCAGAACCACGCATGTTTCCACCTGCCACGGGTGTGTCGTCAGTACGCCTGTTGCGTGCCCTCCCCCTTTAACCTTGCCCTAACTTTGTGATATTATTCGTTTGGTTCCTCTATGGGCCCCTTCCACCTTAGCCCCTGTCCCTGCTGCTTGCTTTGCCTCTGGAGAAGCCATACCGTGTATGTTTGGCCAGCTAGGGTGTTCCATGGGGACATGCCACCCGCAAACTCCACACAAAGGCTCTAATATTAACATAATATGCATACACTATAACAGGAATACTAAATCTGCTATCCGTTTCGCGAAACGATACCTAGGAAAAAAGTTTTGGAGGTCAAAGAAAAAAGTCATTGGGGCTCCGGACCCACCTACCCACCCCTGCCGTACGACCAACTTTGGGAGCCTATAACGTTTTCCGTACAACTCCGATTACAATTCTGAAAGCGGAATTGGAATGCTCTCGTTGAGTTCTTTAATATTGAAGCATGGGGTCATTTTGCGGCGAAACTACCCCCCCTGCTACTCTCACTAAAAGGTTTGCTGATAGAATGGATGCGGATTGGGAGGATAGGAGTTTGGAAGATGACCCGCGGCTTTTCGACCCAGTAGCCCCCGTACCAGGGGTTGGAGTTAAGATGTGCAGGTACAAAAATTGGATGGGTGTCCCGGTTGACAGGGGGTACATTACTCAGCGGCAGCATGTGAACTTGATGCGTTTTCGGCTGTGTGTGTGGGGCATTGAAGCCAATCGCCCTAGGGGTAGGCAACGAGTAGCGCGTGTCTGTCCTATGTGTGCCGTGCAAGGGTCGCCGGGGAGAGTGGAAGATGAGAAACATATCCTCATTGAATGTCCCGCTTACGATGATATGGGAAAGTGGTGTCTCACGGGATGCTGATATGATTGCTGTCATGGGCATGGAGAATCAGGCATTGCTTGCTAGCGTAATCACTAGCATGCGAAGTCGTAGGATTGCGCAGACAGGTTGATTGAAAGGTTGGTTTATCATATGATTAGCTTCCTGTTTGTCGTTTCTTTTGTTTACTTTTCTTCTTTTGGTTGTTTTCGCGTTTAGCGCTCGCGATCCATGAGCCTTCTGGCTCGGACGGATCTTACGAGCTCGGTACGAAGCTTGTAACACATACACATACACAAACATATAGCAAGGCAGGAGAGCGCGTTGACGCTGTGCCGGTTTACATTGCAGCAAAGCCAATAGTACAGTAAAGTTATCACTGGAAAAGGTATAGGCGCAATGGACCGTAACCCCTCGTCTACCTGCGTACATTTTGGTAGCCAAAAAACGCGACTGCTGAGCAGGATAAGATTAAATACCAAATTCTTTCTCCCTTTCGCGATCATTATTCTTGGCGCTACTTTCACCTGGAGTGTCATGGCTCGCCATCGTAAGATTCGTTTGAGCCCACTCTTTATTTTTGCGCTTTGCTACACGCTCTGCCCAATAATAGCTTTCGTCCGGTATAACCGAGTTCATGGTGCTTCACAGGCGGACCAACCATCTTGCATGGGTCTACGGGTCATGGAGCAGCTACGAGCTTAAACTCGTTAGCATCTGGATCAGCAGAACGTCAAGTAGCCAACCAAACGATCTCCATCCGCCAACCTTCTTTAGCAGCTACTGTCAAGCCGGTTAAGAAGCTTAGGCTAAATCGACAGCCGATGGCAGGAGCTGCCAAGTCTGCTCTGCGGCTCGAGGGCGGCAGCGGTGGTCGACCAATGTTTGAAACTGAAGGCGCGAAGATGGTGGGTGTGGGTGCCCAATTTGTACTAAGGATACGGCATGTCGGTCGGCATGCTGGCGGTTGCCTGCAAGGCTTGGTTTTCTGTGGGTAAACCTTGCACGGAGATGAGGGGCTTTCGCTACGGGGTTTGGTTTGGCAAAGCGAGTCACCTAGTCAGCTAGCTGTCTCTGTCCATTCTGTAAACGGTATCTTAGCACTGTGTGCCCTACTTGTACGCTTGCCATCTTACGCCTCATGTCTATAGGTTCGGACCTAACTGCGTGCTCAGGAGTTGATGCCTCGGTTGCTCGGTTTTAGAAACCCTGAGGAGGCCTTGCTTACCTTCCTTTGCCCCTCACCCGCAGACCAAGACTGAGGTTCTAGAGCTGAGACGAGCCCTCGCCGTCATCAACAGGAAGGAGACCGACAAGGACTCCAAGCCAAAACCCATCAAATGGGTTGTGTAGCAGACTAGCACTGCCTTGATAGGTAGCTCGAATGGTAGCTTGAAAGCTGTGACATCGGGCGACATAGATGTCCTGCAATCAAGCTGTAGCAGAGGTGCCGTAAGGCCCTGGTTAAACGTATGAAAGCATGTTGATCCTGCATCTGCAGTGGCTTTTCCCGCCCAGTATGATGCGGCCTAACAACGTCTAAACTTAGCCCTTGGCCCGTTACTCTTTTCTTAGGCAAGTTACGGTGTATTGTTCAACTGTATTGTACAGCAACGACACGGGCTCTTGCAGCTAATCATGGTTTGGTGTAAAGCAAACGTAAGGGCACATAGTACATGGCAGTCGATGGTGATGATAGGAAAAGAAGGGCGCTTGCGCATGCCTTGCCAGCTATGCTAGCACACGGCATGGGGAGCAAGTAAAGGCTAGCTGGGGAATATGCATTCCTAAGAAGGGTACCGGTTTGGGGTAAGGGGGCTTGCACGGGCTCGAGCACAGCGGTGGGGGGTGGTAAATCGAGGAATCTCACGAGCTGTATGAGGGGGCTTTACCATTGGGTTCCTCATGAATCATGAGTCATGATGGCTGTGGTTAAGGAAGGGGCCTCATTTTTCACCCTCCCCGTGCTTCTAGTACACCCGACAACGCGTCACGTAATTGTGCTGCCACCTACGGTTAGGGGAGGGGCTGGCCTGCACGGCCTCTCACGCACAGCGGGGATTGGGCGGGGGGGAGGGAGGTGGGGGACTAAAGATGATGAGGCGCCTCCTGGTCTGGTCACATGAACGCCATTCATCATACTTCTAGCTCAATATTCGTTGGTGGGCTATGTTTTTCCGCATTGCATGCATTCCAGTGGTAATAATACGTTCCTGTACTGATGAGGAGGGGCTCCGCCCTTTTCCAGCGTTGAGGAAGCTGAACCCCCTTGTTATGGGAAAGGGTTTGCGAGAGGGCAGGCGGGTAGCGGATGGGGAATAAACAGCATACGAACCCATAGGAAATTTCAGTAAGGGCAAAGCAAAGGGGATGGGAGGCGGTAGAGTGTCACAAACGCAAAACGTACAAAAAAGGACAGCCGCAGCAGGCTACAGTTCATTCGACCGTTACTATGTGCCGCACACCTAGCACTGCCTTCTCTTGCTTTAGCCCAGTATGGATTGCTAAGAAATGAACAGGTACCGCTTAGGGATCTGGGTAGCCAATGTTGGGAGGGCGGTCAGGGGCCTGAGGCTACAGTTGGTTGTATAACCGCTTTGCACTTGTCGCATCACCTCTTTTCCTACGCACAATTAGATTATGTTCTTCACCGCCGTTTTCTTCATGTGTTTTTTGTCGCTGCGGCCCGTTCACAACACAGCGGCGTCTCACACAATTGCGGTCCCTCCGTATTCCTCCGTAGTTAGTACGGTCTCTCCGTCTTCCTGCATCCTTCCGCGCTGCGGTTTCGCCCTGAACATCGATGATCAGCTTCCGTGCCTATTGCACCCGCACATTCCATGCCAGGCGCCTTGGCCGTGTTAAACGTTTACGAGCTCTGACGTACTCTAACGCGAGCTAGTGTGGTCCCTCCGTCTTCCAGCGTCCTTCGGCGCAGCGATTTTGTGCTTACCACAGATGATCACGTTCCGTACCTAATGCACCCGCATTTTCATTGCCAGGCGCTCGGGCCGTGTCAAACGTTTATGAGCTCTGCCGTACAATGACGCTCTTCCTAACTGTCCTCCAGTGTAACTTCCGCTTCCTAACTCAGCCCGTAACTTCCGCTTCCTAACTCAGCCCGTAACTTCCCTGGGGTAGGTTGCTTTGTTGCGGCTGCCTAGCGTGTACCGCTAGAGATTGGGTCTCTTGTACGGCTTTCAGGCTTTCAGGAGCTCCGGTCCCCCTTGTAACTTTGGCATTCTAACTCAGCCGTTCTGACTTTAAGACAAATAAGCGCGTGCGGTGTTTTGTTTCTGAATGGCCATTTGCTAGCTCGTACATTGGAGCAATAATGGGTTGCAGTGAGCGGCGCAGCTGTTTTGCTATTCATCTCCTTGTGGGTACTGCAGAATCGCATGTTGTTCTGAGCTTTGTAGTTTACAATGTAAATGGTGGTGTTGGGCGATGTTATTAATGTGGCATAGCGCTAGGAAGGGTGTACACGACCCTTGGGTCAACACTTGGCAGGATGCTGGTTTCTAATTTGTGAAAAGACTTGTGGTGTGGATTTTACTGGACAGGTGCGGAGTTTACTGGACATCGTGATCGGGAACGTGAGCAACATCGCCATCTATGTCGCACTTCCGTCGCCAGCCTAGCTCATGGTCACAACATGTTGCAAACCTGTAAGGAAGTAGCCACGGACTAGATATTGCATCGCTGGCAGCGCCAAAGCCCGTGGGCGGCTGGGATGAGGTTGTACGACGCTTGATCGCCCGGCACCTGATCATTCCAGCGGCTATCCAATAGGCTAGTTAGAATGCCAAAGTTACAAGGGGGACCGGAGCTCCTGAAAGCCTGAGAGCCGTACAAGAGGAAGCCCGTTAGTAGGAAGAGCGTCAATGTACGGCAGAGCTCATAAACATTTGGCGACACCAAGGCGCCTGGCACGTGAAACGCGGGTGCGTTGGGAACGGAAGCTGATCATCGATGTTAAGGGCGAAGCCGCAGCGCGGAAGGATGCAGGAAGACGGAGAGACCGTACTAACTGCAGATTGGACGGAGGAACACGGAGGGACCACAATTGTGTGAGACGCCGCTGTGTTGTAAACGGGCCGCAGCGACAAAAAAACACATGAAGAAAACGGTGAAGAACATAAATATAATTGTGTGTAGTTGAGTAGGACAGGAGCAAGCAATGGGGAGAGGTTCGCATGTGAACCGCGAGTACAGGCAAAACAAAGTTGACCGAACCTGAAACGTAATACAGAAAACTGCTTAAATGGCTGTTGCTGGATGTAAGAAGAGTGGCGAGTGATGAGTGACGACGCATGTCGGTGATGCTGATGGTGTCGGAATAAGCTAAAATACTACCGAGAACTAAAGCCCGCTGACCAAAGGTCGACGCCGGGAGCCCCCGCTCTGGACACGCAGACGAGACACCACAATGCTGTGCATGCGTGCGTGCAAACGCGCATTGCGTACCTGCGAGCAAAGACGCCGGAGTCAGCACCAGAACCAGCAGCCGCAGTAATGCGAGTAATGCCATGCGCAGAAGCATGAACCAGAGCGAGGAAAGGGGGACAGAGTTAGAGACAAAATGAACCTATATATAAATATAATTGTGTGTATGTGAAAAGAGGCGATGCGACAAATGCAAAGCGGTTATACAACCAACTGTAGCCTCAGCCCCCTGACCTCTTTCCCAACATCTGCTACCCAGATCCCTAACCGGTACTTGTTCATTTCTTAGCAATCCATACTGGGCTAAAGCAAGAGAAAACAGAGCTAGGTGTGCGGCACATAGTAACGGTCAGCGAACTGTAGCCTGCGGCTATCCTTTCTTACTTGTTTGTGACACGCTACCGCCTCCCATCCCCTTTGCTTTGCCCTTACTGAGGTTTCCTATGGGTTGGTATGTTGTTAATTCCCCATCCGCTACCCTCCTGCCCTCTCACAAACCCTTTCCCAGAGTAGTAATGTTTACGGAAAAAATAGCCCACCAACGAATGTTGAGCTAAAAGTGTGATGAATGGCGTTCATGTGACCAGACCAGGAGGCGCCTCATCATGTAGTCATCCAATGTCCCCCACCTCCCTCCCCTTCGCCCAATCCGCGCTGTGCGTGAGAGGCCGTGCAGACCAGCCCCTCCCCTAACCGTAGGTGGCAGCACGGTGACTTGATGCGTTTTCGGGTGCACTAGAAGCACGGGGACGGTGAAGAATGAGGCCCTTCCCCTACCACAGCCATGATGGAGACCCCCATGCCCCCAAACCGGTACCCTTCCTAGTAGTGCTGTCATGCTCCAGCGATGAAACATGCCAAATCATGACATGGGGTGGAACCTTCCCCCCCCCCCGACCGAAGACCTCGACGACGCAAGGGCGGAACAACAGCCCAGGACACCCCAAGTCACACTGCTACCGGCAACGGGTACGACAGTCAACTCCACAGGAAAATCCAAGGCTCGCACGTCTGGCCACTGAAACGCGCGCATACCACGCCGCACGGAAATCCACGCAGCAATCCTCAGGTTCACGAATCCAGCTACCAAGCCAGCCATAGAGCCAGCACGAGCGGCACTCAGGCGGTCAGAGCCTAAGGTGCACCGACCCACGGGTCAACCGGCAAACCAAGCACAGCAAACCCACCCCCAATTCAGGCAGGCAGGCCACAAAAGCGGCAATAGTCAAGTCTCCGCCACAGAAAAGGCACAAGCAGCAAGAACGGCGAAGTACGTTGCCACCCAATACCCAGCCAAAAACCAGGCGTCCTGGCCTCGCCCCTTGTCTCACCTGACACAACTGAGAAAAGAGTCACAGCGCCCAAATCAGGCATAACAGGCAACGCGGCTTGGCGTTCCTTCCCTAAGCAACTGACGAACTCGAAGCAAGACCGAGAGCACGCGGCTTGGCGTACCCACTAGCCACTAGCCACCAAGATCCCTACACCAACCTTCTATAGCGGGCCACGCGGCTTGGCGCTCCCCCTTTCTACCCCCAACAGCGGCGAGTCTGGCTGCGCTCCCTAGGATAACCCCTACTCCTCGCACTCGCGGTGCAGCGAGCCGGCAACACCAACCTAACTTCGACAACCTAAGCAATACCCCCTTCTCGGCCGCGCGGCATGGCACGCCTCTTCCTAGCCCAAAACAACGCTACCTGCCCTTCTTCCTAGCTCCCGTCTGCTCCGGCATCAGCATGCGCTTCGCCGCAGGCAGCCCGACCGCCTCAGCAAAGCCCCCGTCCCACTCGGCATAGAAGTAGTGGGGCCTCGCCAGACCGCCGCGGTAGCGCAGCACGCCGAGCTGCTCCTCGCGCCCGCGACCACGCCCCTTGCTGACCATGCGTACGATGCGGCGTCCATCCAGTGCCGCCGCCTCGTCGTCACGCCGCCGCGTGGCGGCGTTCGGAAACAGCACAGCGGTGGGCTCCGGCTGGGGCGGCGCAGGCCCCGCCGGCGCCTCCCGCTGCAGCTGCACGCACTCCGGGCACACCCAGCTGCCCTCGGGGACTTGCGACAGTGGTGGCACGAGGCAGTACAGGTGCCAACCGGTACCGCAGGCGTCGCACAGCAGCATCTTGCCGCCGTCACGAGGCGAGGCACAGACCTGGCAGGCGTGGTCCGCTGCCGGGCGCATGAGCCGCGGGTCGACGATAGGGTCCAAGTCTGGCAGATGGCAGGGCACAAGCTGCTCCACCCGGCGCCTGATGCGCGTGCCGTCACGTCCTATGAGCACCGCCACGCCCAAGGGACCCACCGATTCCACTCGCAAGACGGCCTCGCGCACCGGCGGCTGCAGCGTGTTGCTGGGGTTTTGCCGCCGGACATAGACGTAGTCGCCCGTAGCAAACTGCAGCTGCGGGGGGCGCCACAGCCCTGAGCGCACGAGCGCGTACCGCCTGGTGTCTCTGTGCTGCGCTATGAGCAGGTTGCCGGCAGCGGCCGGCGCGTGCCGCTGCAGCAGCGCTGCCCTCTCCACCAAGGCCCGCGCGTAGACCTGCTCACCGGCATTCCCAGTGAAGGCCAGCTCCGCCTGGAAGCGCTCTCGTACCGCCGGTGGCACGACTGGCGGCACGCCGTACATGAGGGTGTACGGGGCAAGCTTGGTGGAGGCCTGCGGTGAACAGCGATAGGCGAGAGCCAACCATGGCAAGTGCTGATCCCATGTTTCAGGACTGCCGCTCTCAGCACAGTACTTGCGCAGGGCTGACTTGAGCACCTGCACCAGCCGCTCCGCTGCACCGTTGGCTTGCGGGTGATACGCAGACGTCGGCCGATGGTCCACGTAACACTGCTCAAGAAGGCGGCTGAAGGCCCCCTCGAACTCCCCCCCCTGATCCGTCACTACTTCCGCCGGCGCGCTGAACCTGGCGATGACCTCCAACAAGCCCCGGGCCGTCTCGTCCGCCGTCTTATCCCGCAACGGCAGAAACTCCGCATGCTTGGTGAAGTGTTCTACGCACACCATCACGTAGGTGAAGCCGTGCGGCTTGGTGGGCGGCAGCGGCCCAGCCAAGTCCATGCCCCAGCGGTAGAACATGCCCTTGATCGCCAGTGGCTGCAGCTGCACTGGTCGCGACGAGCCAGAGCTGTTGCACATGTCGCAGAGCTTGCAGGAGCCCACTACCTGCCGAACAGTGCTGCGCATGCCATGCCACCAGTAACCCAGCTGCAGCAGCGCCAACGTACGCCGCACACCCAAGTGCGCCACTGCATGAGTCCGCTGAGTCAGCTCCATGCGATCTGCCGGCGGCGGGCAGACGCGCGTGGAGCCATCCGCCATCATGCGCAGCAGCTGCGAGCCAGTCCAGCGGTAGTGCGACGCGCGACGCAACACCCTGGCGGAAGGTGCTCCGGCTGCCTCCCCAGGCGGCACACGGCCTGAGAGCGGCGCGCGAATGACTGCCATGGCCTCCGCATCACCCCACACGTCAGGATCGCTGCCCGCTGCTGCTGTCTCCTCCTGCACCTCGGCTGCCGCTGCAAGCACGGCGGTGGCTTCCACGACCGCCGAGCCAAGCGTCCGCTGTACCAAGACGTCGCACGCCAGTACCGTCAGCCACGCTGCATCGTGCGCAGCCGCAGCTGCCTCCAGTGCTGCGGCCGCCGCCAAACCTGAGCCGAGTTGCGTGTCCACGCTGAAGCTGGCCTCCAAGGCGTCGACGTCACTTGACACCCCCCCCAGCGGACGCGCCGGTTCGGCTACGTGCCGAGGCTGCAGCGGTTGCAGGTCATGAGGTGTGACGAAGGCGCGATGAAGCGCAAGGCAACTGGCTAGCGCCGCCGTGAGGACCGGCGGCGGTGGCTGACGCGGCAGCAGGGCTGGCAGACTGGGATGCTGGGGCAGCGGCGGAAAGCCTGCAAGCGCGGCGACCAAGGCGGCATCGGGCACTGCAGGAACGCGGTTGGCCCCTTGCAGTAGCGGCGGCGTGCCGACCAGCGCTAGTGGCGGCAGCGCGACCCATGGGACGCCCGGGACCTCAAGCGGCGCGTACGGCGAAGGCAGTGGCTGCGTGGCTGGGGCTGGGAACCAGCCGTCAGGGAGGCGAGATGCTAGCGTTGCGTCCGCCGGCGGTGGGAGCCGGCGGAGGCAGTAAGCCAGGTGAGCTGGGTTGGCCAGGTTGGTGTAGATGCTGCTGAGACGGTGCAAGACAGCGCCAGTTTGCACGGCGTCAACAGTGGCAGGGTAGCCCAGCGGCAGGCCAGCGGCTTCTGCGGCTTCTAGCGTGCACGGGGGACCCTCCAACAGGAAGGCCGGCGGCGGGACCCCTGCCGCCCGCATGCTGCTCTGCACCGCACCCAGCAAGCTCACGTACAACTGCGCTGACCAGCCCACGTCGCCCGCCCAACTGCCCATGACCAGCCACTGACCTTGGGTAAGGAGACCCAGCGCCTCTGCCCCAGCGTCCGACACGGCCCACTGCACCAGCTCCGTCGCCGAGCATGCCGGCGCGCGCAACCCCTCGTCCCAAGCACCAGCCGCCAGCAAGCCGCCATACTGCCGCACCACATACGGCTGCAGCGCCGCAGCAGCTGCCTGCGAGGTGGGGTCGCCGCTAAGGGGAATATAGCGGCGCACTCGCAGGCCCAGTTGCAGGCACGCCAGCAGGCCCGAGCAGAGGCCGCCCGGCAGCTCCAGAACCGCCACACCGTCACCTCCCAGCGCCACGGGGAACAGGCCGTGCTGCACCAGCGCCGTGTTGATGCCGACCACCGCCTGGTCGGGCACCCGCAGGCGCAGCGGCAGGGCGCTGACCGGCACAATGGCGCGCAGCGCAGGGCGCTCGAGCCGCACCTGCATGGTCGCGCGGCGCATGGCAGGGGGCACCGGATCAGGCACGGGATCTGCAAGCTCTCCAGCTGACACGACCAGGCTGCTGGTGGCGCTCGACGCCTCCACTGCATGCAACGACAAGCAGCGGATGCGCTCGGGGATTGCCGCAACGACCGTGTATGCTGGCAGCAGCGCCACGGGCGCCAAGCTGGCGGCGTAGGAGATGACACTGGCTGGCGACGCTGTGGACGGGGACAGCGCGAAACGGGCCGCCAGTACCGCCGCGGCCGTGGGCAGGCGGCGGCGGAAGGCGAACGACGGCCACTCCACCCCAGGATAAGCCACGAGCGCCGGCGGTGGGCGAACGGGGTCATCCTCCTCGTCAAGACGGGCACCAGAACCGTCATGGGCAGACGGGAGCGGGCTGCGGCTGAGGGCATCCGCGTTCTGGTGGAGGTGGCCTGGGCGGTGCACGACGTCAAAGTCGTAGGCCTGCAGCGTCAGCGCCCAGCGAGCGTACTGCGGGGTGAGGCCCTCCGAGGTCGTCATCAGCCACAGCAGCGGGGCGTGATCGGTAACGACCGTGAACGGCCGGCTGCTGAGGTAGCTGTGCAGCAGCTTGACGGCCCAGACCACTGCCAGCAGCTCGCCCTTGTAGCTGGTGTACTTGCGCTCATGCACGTTCAGCGACCGCGATATGCAGGCGCACATGTACTCCCGCGACTGATCGTCCAGCTGACCCAGCACGCCGCTAATTCCCACACCTGAGAAGTCCGTATGCAGGATCAAGGGCCGGTCGGGGTGCACACGCCGCAGCACCAGCCCCTCCTCAGAGTAGATGCGCTTGAGCTCGTCCAGCACCGCCTGATGCTCAGGACGCCAAGTGTCGCTGCGCCAGACAACGTTCTTGGAGGTCAGCGGCGTGATGCCGGCGACGATGTCGGCATAATGGTGGACTAGGTCGCGGTAGTAGCCGTACATGCCCAGGATGGTCTTGAGAGCGGTGGCTGACGTGGGCGAGGTGAGCGCCAGGAAGGCGGCTACCTTGGCGCGGGTAGGGCCCATGCCGTCAGCCGAGACCATAAACCCCAGGAACTCCACACAGTCGCTGGCCACCATCGTCTTCTCCGGGTGCAGACGGATGTTGATGGCCCGCAGCATGGCGAAAACACGGCGCAGGTGTTCGCAGTGCTCCTCAAAGGTGTTGGAGAAGATCAGCAGGTCGTCCACATAGGCGCAGACGAAGTCCTGCAGCCCGTGCTGCCGTATGTGGAAATCCATAACCCGCTGGAAGTGCGCAGTGGCATTGCGCAGGCCGTACACCATCCGCCGGTACTGCATCAGGTCCCGGCGCCACCAGAAGGAGGTGCGCTCACGGTGCTCCGGCAGGATGGGGATTTGCAGAAAAGCGGCACGGCAATCTGCTTTGGTTAGCCAACGGGCAGACCCTATGCGCTGAAACAGCTCCTCCGGCAGGGGCGGGCTGTACGGGTCAGGCATGGTGGCAGCGTTGGTACGGCGCGCGTCCTGGCAGAAACGCATCTCTGTGAACTGCCCGTTAGCATCCTTCTTAACCGGCATCACCGAGTTCATGGCATACTTGGAGCTGCGGCTGGTTTCGATGATGTTGGCCCCGGCTAGTTCCCCGCACTTCTGATCCATAACTTCGTACTCGGCAGCGGAGTGGTTCCATGGTCGCTGCCAAATAGGCCGGTCGTGGATCAGGTCAATGCGGAAAGGCCCTACGTCACCCCTGTACTCGCCTAAGTCCGTCAGGCTGCGGGCGAAGAGGTCGTCATGCTCCCGCAACAGCTGCACCAGCTGTTCCCGCTGTACTGCTGACAGGTCTGATCGCTTTGTCAACAGCATGCCCTGCGGCAGCCGCTCGAATTCCGCTTCCTGCGGAGGCAACCGACGCCCATCCGGAGCACAACTGCCCGGACTTGTGTCGCCGCGGCACGGCGGCGACGACCCGGCAGCGGAACCCTGCCGTTCCGCTGCGGACGGCGGCTGCGTCATGGCTGGCCGCCGGCGGCACGAGGCAGGCCGGCGGTGGCTGGTAGCGCTGCTAGCGGCTGCTCCAGCGGCTGGGACTGCAGCAGCGAGGCGCCACCGACGTCAAGGGCGGTGGCGTTGGCAGCTGGCGGTGGATCAGGCATGGCAATGGGCAGGGAGGTGGTGGGGAGGTGGGCGCAGGGCTGCGGGTGCACGTAGCCTCGGCGCAGCCGGAGCAGCGGCGTGGGGCCACCCAGCAGGATGTCGCAGCCGAAGTTGTGCCACAGGACCTCGGTGCCCAGGATCAGGTCAAACGCCTCTGCACCAGTGTCCTCCACGACCAGGGCTGACGTGCGGTGGGTGATGGCGTCGGGCGTGCCGCTGGCGAAGCTGAAGGTGACCTCCGTGACGCCCAAGACGCTGCTGCGTCCCGCCGCCGTGGCGATGGACAGCGACGGGAAGGGGATGACCTCCAGATCCAGGCTGCTGGCAACCCGTTGCGCCATGATGTGCACTGCGCTGCCCGAGTCCACCAGTACCCTGCCAAGCAGCTGGCCCATGGGCCGAGCTGCACTGCTGACCAGCAGGCCGGTGGTGCGGCGGGCTTGCTGGAGATATGGCAGGGATCCCGAGCGCAGGATGCTGGTGTTGGCGGCCGCGGCGGCTGCAGCGGCGACCGCTGCCGGGATGGGGGCAGCGGATGACGAGGATCCGGTGCCACAAAGCCGCTGCAGTGAACCCGCGGCGCCGCTTGCCTGAGACAGGCCCGCCAGGAGCTGCTGCAGGAGCGAGGACAGCGTAGGCGACGCTGCGGAGGTGCTGGTCACTGCATGCGGATCACCTGCGAACTTGGCCGGCTGGGAGCGCAAGTGTGGCAGGATTTCGGCGGGCGCACGCTGCTCGAACCCAAGGGGTCCGTTGGTGGCCACCTGCGCCAGGGCCGGCAGCGCTGGGGCCGTTGCGTACGCCACCGCAGGGGCGTCAGCTGGCGGGATGCTGCTGATGGTGGCGTAGTATGCCGACATGCCCGGCGTGTAGCCAGCCGTAGGCGGGGCCACGGCGGCAGGCGGCTGGCTGGCTGACGGCGGCGCGCCGTGCATGCCGACATGCATGACGCTGTGCGGTCCAGCAGGCTCGTACATGGCGCCGGGCGGCATGGCGGCGTGCGCGGGCGCCGGCGTTATGGCGGGTGCCGTGGCTGCCACTGGTGTCACGTGCTGGGCCGACGGGTGTGGCAGGTGAGACGCCACCGGCTCCGGCGGTCGCAGGTGCCGAAGGTAGGGCAGCTGGGCATGCGGGTGGATACGCAGGAGGGCGGCGGACATGGCCTGCATCTGCTGATGCTGCTCGCCGATATGGTAGTACAGGAGTTGCTGGCCGTCGATCAAGTCCTGCCAGGGGGGCGGCTCCTGCACTTGCGCCGCGTAGCTGCCGGCAGCGGCGTGGTGCGCTGGGACCACCCGCGAGTGTGACTGGTTCGATGCTGCCCTGGTGGCCAAGGGGTGCTGCAGATTGGCTCCTGCTGACTGGCGCGAGGGCTGCGGCGCGCGCTGCTGCTGTGGAGGCGGCCTATCGGGCGGCGGGGGCTGATAGGCTGGCCGGCGGCGCCTAGCAAATGGCAGGTCAGCACGCAACTGAGTTGGCAGGACTTGCTCCGCTTCTGCACGCAGGATGCCTTCATCGCCCCGGCGCAGCGCGCCTGCTGCGTCCCTCGACTTCCAGCAATCCTTGGCGACGCGGCAGTCACACAGCAGGTGCGGAGTGGCCGTGTACCAGGCGTGGATCGGGCAAGGACCGCGGAGGTGGTTGGTGAACCAAATGCCGGCGTCAGGGCAAGTGGTTTCCAGCGCGGCGTCGAGGTCCTGCGCCATCTGCAGCGTGAAGCGGTCCGAGGCGGCTCTGGTATCGGGCGGGCTGGGCGCAGCAGCGGCGTGGAACGCTGCAGCAGCACGGCGTGTACTGGTGGCCGTGGTGGCAGCAGGCGCTCTGAACTGCAGGCCCCCCTCGGAGGAGCGTGCTGACTCCATGTCAGACAGCCAGTCGCGCAGCCTTTCCAGCGTCAAGCCCTGCTGCTGCAGCTCACTCAGCGCCTCGTACCGGGTGCGGATGAAGTCATAGCCACGCAGGTTGCGGCTGGCCTCCAGCAGCTTGCGCACTTGACGAGCCTGCGGGTATTCCAACTGCGGGAGGTTGCTGCAGCCGTGCACGTACTCAGCATAGACCTTGGCCGGGGTCTGGCCGAAGCCCGGCTTGCTGGGGTCGGGCGGCCACGCGAAGTCCTTGAACCAGTCCTCCGCATCACCACGATTGCCACCACACCGCCGCTTCAGGGCCTGCAGGATGTATTCGGTGAAGTCCCCCAAGTCGCCAATCCGCTGCCCGCGGTACTGCTCCTTAACACCGCCGCGCTGCCTGTAGGCGTTGTAGTGGTCGCGCTCCAGATCCAGGAAGCTTTGTTCGTACCAGATGCTGGGGTCCGAGCAGTTGACGAACGTGTGGTTGGCCATGAGGTTGCCCAGTTGACGGAAGTCTGGCCATGGCAAGCCCGGTACTGCATTGACCAGGGCAGTCTGCACCCAGCCCCTCGCCGCCGACTCATATTTGGTGTAGTCGCTCGCCTTGCCATCGAAGCGGTCGCGGAACTCGGTAAGCTGCAGCTGGCGCCTGCCCACTTCATTAAGGTGGGATGCGTAAGCGGCGCCCAAGGGCGGCGGTTCATCGTCAACCCCTGCAGCTGCAGCTGCCGCGGCGGGGGCGGGGGCTGCAGGGTTGGGCGCAGGCGGGGCTGGCGGCGGTGGCGGCGGTGGGGCTGCGGGGGCGGCTCCTTGCGCGGGGGCTGCTGGCGGCACCGCGTGACCACCACCAGCGGGGACTGGCACGAGCGGCGGCTGCCCTGTGGCTGCCGCCGCGGCCGGCGGCGTGCCCCGAGGGGCCGCCGCCGATGTGCCAGCACCCGCCAGCGACGAGATCAGTCTTGGCGGCGGCGCCACCGACCCCCGCCCGTTGCCCCGCAGGTACTCCCTCAGCTCATGTGCATACTGTAGCCAGTGCGGGCCGTCGCCGACCTGGGCCTTGAGGCGCCGCAGCAGGTCGGCAATGAGGTCGTCAGCCGTGACGTAGGCTGTCGAGCTGCGCTGCCGGTTGCGTTGGTTGAGGTCGTGCAGGTGCCAAAGCAGCTGCTGCGTGCTGTAGTCGTCGGGGCCGTAGCGCACGGACGCCCTTGGGACCAACGGCGGCTCTAAGGCGCTGATCAGAGCCTCCGCGGAGACCAGCTTGCCGTCATGCCAGCCGTGCGCCTGCAAGAACGCGCCGTCGGTCTGTAGGCGACGAGCTAGCAGGCAGAGGTCGTGCAGCGGTATGGGCGGCTCGACCATGTCGCCCAGGCCAAACCAGGTCGCAACAGCATCATCGACACCACCGGCAGGGTCGAACTCGAACTCTGGCTGCTGTTGAGCAACGGCAGACGGGCCAGGCAACGACGACATGGGGTTTGGCTGCGGTGGCTGCTGCTGCAACGGCGATGACTGCGGCAGCGGCGGCGGCGCGGTGAAGTGCTGCTGCGGCTGATAGGAGGCCGCCGCCGCCTCCTCCACCGGCGGGGTTGAACTGGGGATACGTTGTGCAGGGCCCAGGCGACCAGCGCGCGCTGCGGTGTGGCTGAGCTGCGACATCCCGTACATGCCACGGCCGTTGCTGTCGCCGCGCAACAATCCCTGCAGACCGTTCACCGCAGCGGGGGCTATGCCACCGGACCGGGTGGGGACAACACGGCTGCGAGGTGGTGGGGATCCAGGCCTTGCCGTCGGCGGTGTAGCTGGCAGCGAGTCCATGCCGCGCGCCGTGATGAAACTGCCGGCGGGGGAGGGCGCAGGGGACTGGAAGGCAGGGTTTTGATACACCGAGAGGGCGCCCATCACTGGGCGGGGCGTTGCAGGTAGAGCACCGCCACTGGGCGCGACCGCTGCGGCAGGGGCAGCGGCGGCAGCGGCGGCGCCCCTGACGTGCGCAGGGGCCGGTGCAGCCGGTGGTTGGGCGGCGGGCGCGGCGGCGTGGCCGCGGCCCCCCCAGAGCAGCAGTGATCGCACACCGTAAGGTGACGGGTTCTCATCGGCAGCGGGCTCGCGCTCCCCGCCCCCCTCTAACGGCTGCCCATCAGTCCCTCCCGCTGCAAGCGGCTGCGGCCCGTCAGACCCCCCTAGCTGTTGGGCTGGTGGAAGACCAAAGCTAAAGGAGTCCGCATCATCCATTCCCCCCTGTTGCCCCTCCCCATCTAACCCGGTCTGAGGTTGTGGAGGGAGCTCCTCAGCGGCGCCGTCCACGTAGTCGAGCCCTTGGTCTCCTCCCTCGCCCATGGCGAGATCCTCCAAGACGTCGCACGCCCATGGTAAGGTTGCGCGCCACGTTGAAGCCAGCGCGACGAACAGCCCTTGCATCGGCCGGAGTCGGGTCCGGAGCGACGGCAACGTCGTGGCCGAGCAGCGCCTCAATATCTTCTTCAATTTCAGGAAGAGCACCGGCTTGGGATGCCATGACGTTGAACTCGCGGCGAGGTAGTTCGCGCGATGTCACGGTCGATGCTGCCTTGGCTGGAAGGCGCTTCTCGGGGCAAAGGAGCGGGTTGACCAAACAACAATCCTATGCTTGAATTGTTGAATGGGTGGTGCCGGCAAGGAGCACCAGGGATTAGTCAGCTGCCTGAGAATGAGGCCTTATGCTGACGCGAAGTGTGGCTGAGGGACACTCCGCACCGGGATGTGGTAGCCAAAGGCACCGCCCGGTAACCCCTATATGATGTAGGCGATACTGTAAGCGGTGCGACGCGCCACGACGTCGCAGAGGCCCGAAGTAAGTAGGCGGCTGAGACCCTACGCTCCGATTGCCGGCGCTAATACGGCTACTGAATAGCAGGCTGGTGTGCTAGATAGGTGCTACGCGATAGGGCTGGCCAAGCCGGCTATTGCGACGCAGCGGTGGTAGCGCTATGCACGGTCAGTATAATAGGCTTTCGTTGGACTCTAACAACGATTACGGACTGTAAATGTTGCCGTGCGGTGTAGCACTGTGAGGCCCCGAGAAGCGCCGAACCAGGCGCTCTCGGGAGCAAACAAGCCGGCCCAAGATCTACGACTCCAGGGAAGGCAACGAACTAACGACCAAATCGCGAGATACGGGCAAGCGCATCGGAAACACTGGCAAAGCAAGCGGATAACCAATAAACCGCTATACGTAAAGCAACCAATAAACACCGCAGGCGTCTCTTCTTCCAACTTCGGCAAGACAGTTGGACGGTTGGTCCTAGGAACACGACTTGCACACGACACAGCAGTAGTAAGAAAGGCAAGCGCTGCTCTTCCTCGGAAATCCACCGGTTGCCTTTACACCGTGTGGCGTAGTTATGTCGGGCCCCAGCGGCTCCAAACGCGTTCGCCGCTCAATGGGCGGTTCACCTCACGTGCAAGAAACGTACATGGCCCGCCCCCCCGCCCTTACACTGAGCATACGCCTCTCGAGTGGTGTATGTGCAGCAAGAACAGCAATATTGTGCATGCGCAATCGATGCTGTTCCCTTTTGTTGGACAGTTTGTTGGACAGCAGCAACGGGTGGCCATCCGTCAACCGTGCACATCCACACGAGGTCTCCCACGGTAGCGCACGTTGCGATTATTGCTAATCGGCTCATGTGCATCAAGAACAGCCATTGTGCATGCGCAATCAATGTTGTTTTCTTTTTGATGGGCAGGAGCAGCGGGTGGCCATCTATCAAACGTGCACGTTTACAAGTGGCGAGGTCTCCCACGGTAGCCGCACATCGCGGTAATCGCTCCTCGGCCCATGTGCGCCAAGAACACACGCATTCACTCCCAGACAGATATTCGTGGAAATAATTTGGGCCTTTTTTCGCTCCCTCCATACCCCTCTCACGGAAATGGCTTGTTTTCACTCGTTTTTTTGAATGGTGCTGTCCGCTTCGGAAGGCGCGGCCTATAGGCGAAGAACTACCCACCCGTACTGTTTGCTCGCACAGTCAGGGCGCAGACAATAAAAGGAAGCCCTCATAATGTAGTACTTGTTTTCGGTCTGCTGTACACAGCTTTGCTGTCAGTCAAGGGTGGTCACTTTTAGTCATGTTCCCCCTGGGAGTTGTCTCCAAGCTTCCGGTAGCTAGCATAACATGTCTATACGAGTGTTGTCAACAATGTTTCCCGGGTGTAGGGAGCTGTGCCCCCCTTTAACGGTGTACGACAGCCACGGGCCTCTAGTAGGGCATGCTTGGCCGCATGCCTGCCATACACACACTGGCTGCAGTACCATACCTTGTTTGTAATTAATCCAACAGCTACCACAGGCGCATTTGGCAGTATATGTTAGGATTCTGAGCGGGCGATGGGTGGAGTGGACGTGGTGATACAAACTCGGTAACGGCGTTCGTGGCGTGCACGCTGCAAATTGGGCCATTTTTTGCGCTTCACGCGGATCGCTGGGGCGAGCAGCTATGAGCGCACAGGTATGCCAGGAACATTAAAAAGTAATGCCTACCAACCTAGGGAAGGATTGGCGCCGGCGGTGCTGGCAATGGCGGTCGGGCGGTGGAGATCGAATGGCAACTACCACCCCCCCTTATTTCCGCGGACTTCTGACAAGGAGTGATTGCACATGTGCAACTATTGCTGCTGCGTTCTCCGTTGCAAGTCAGGTAACTAGCTTGCGTAAGGAAAGCAATGCTTTAAAGAATGTGAATAGAGGCTGGTCAGGTATGGCAGTGAAAGGAGCAGGGGTTGCAACAGGGTTCAATGTTAGCAACTCTAGGTTGGGTCGCACGCATGTTAGCGCGCCTCACCTCTTGAACACGTTGTTGTTAACTGATTACGGTCCTATATTGAAGAGCATTCTATAAAAATGCCTTCGTGTCCGCGTATGTCTGCAATACGTTTCCCAGACACTAACGAACAACAAACTTGGTTCGCTTTTCAAGTATGCATGCTTTCCTTGCGCTTACTTATGCCGACTAATAAAGCTGTGTTGAATTTGTCCTTAGGTAGGCGCATCGCAGCATGCAAGGGCAGTTCACATTGCGCTGAAACTCGCGACGACAATATTTCTGGGTCACGAAATCACGTAAATTTAGGATGGTTTAGATGTTCTTTTTTACGCTGCAGTTAAGGCTATCGCACAGCTGCATTGGCTGTTCTTTGCGCTAACCTGAATGCTGCACAGCTAAAGAGTTTTCGCACGCCATTTTAGCGAAGCTTTAACCTGCGAATGCCCGAAAATTTGTCATGAAAGCTCTCACAGCAACGCAGTGATGCTAAACAGCTTTTTCTTGCACAACCGAGGAGGTGTAACGAGCGATAAAGGAAACACGGAAGGCGGGCGTTTTGTCGTATAAGCCCAGCATGGCCCTGGATCCATGGCCCTGACGGCCGGGCGGGAGGAAAGGCTTTGCCTATAGAAGTACTCCTTTGAAGGAACTGTTGGCTTGGGGGCTGCAATGTTGGCGACCATGTTAGGGACCCATTTGCCAAAGTGCAAGCAGGCATCGCAAAGCTAGCGCGACTCAATAGGCTTATGCCCAGTGTAAGGGCGGGGGGGCGGGCCATGTACGTTTTTGCACCTGAGGCGAACCGCCCATTGAGCGGCGAACGCGTTTGGAGCCGCTGGGGCCCAGCATAACTACGTCATCGCGTCAAAGTATTCAGGACACGGCATGAAGGCAACCGGTGGTTTCCTTTCCCTCACTGGCGCGAGTTGAACAGTCGAATACTGGATTCCAAAAAATGATAACACCCTCGGGGGGGGGGGGGGACTACAGCCCCTTTGCATGTGCCGTCTCGCCCGTTCACAGCTGCACCACACCTCTAAGTACGCCTCGGGTGGTTGCATGTTCGTAAGGCCAAGCGCAGCACCGCTGCCAATTGGTAACGCCGCGCCATCGTTGCCATCTTCGTCCGCGCCATCGCCTTCAGTCTGGTCTGCTTCTTCAGCAATGCCATCCAGCCCATTGCAGTGATCGTCGTCCTCATCGCCAGAAGACCAGGACAAAAGATCGCCTTCGCTGCTGAGGGGACTGAGCTCCTCGTCCGACTCTGTCATGACGACATGGAGTTCAGGTTTCAGAACCTAGAGCAATTGAATATTGCTATTGATATGGGTAACAGTTTTCCTATAAGAATTCAGCTTTAATTCAGCTAAGAAGGCAAGTGTCTAGCGCCATGGAATTTCGGCCCTAACGGTCAGGTCTTCTTGTTGGACGTCAAGCGCGGAGGTTGTTCCTTGTTAGCTGTAGGTAAGGAATATGAAATTACATTAAGTAAAACGGTGCTAGGCGGGTGGGCCAGTTGGACGTACTCCAGGGTGGTCAGTGGCTCTGAAGCTGGCCCGGCCAATGCTCTTGCCAGACCGTCTACTAGACCGTCTGGTTTGCGTGTATGCCAGAACTATTTTTATTAGTGACCACTCTGCTTTCACTCAAACCACTGGCGGTTCGCTATTTATTACGCTTTTGCCTTCAGCCGACTTTGCCAGTTGCTCCAAATATGGGTTGCAGCTTACCTGGAGCTTGCTCATCGCTACTTTGCAGTTTGCATTAGGCAAGTACTGCCCAAAATAGGCTTACTCGTCTCGTTTTCTCCGCGCCGAAGTCGTCGAAGTCGCCAACTCCATGCCTGCTCGCATGAGGTACTACTAGATACCTTAATACCTTGATATTTTCAGCAGTAGTGCCTTTGAGAAGAAGGGCGCTACAAGGGACAAACCCTTAGCTGCAATGCCCGAACTATAAGCACGGCTTGCTTATTGCTGCATCGAAACGTTAACAATGCTGAGGCGTTTCGGTAGCAGCCGTGACAAGTCCGATATGGTCGGATTGCTGTTACTTACCTTGTTGGTGGCAAGCTTACAGGCGTACTTGAGTAAGTGCGGGCTGATAATACGATCGAGTTGTATTATTGTATAAATGCTGCATTAATTACTCCAGCTCAGGCGGGATATCCTTCGGGATGTTATCCCTTCGGACCTAAGGATTAATCGTCGGGACCTGTCCTAAACCCTTGATTAGCGCTTCAACGTGTTTGAAATAACCGACATAGCAATCCAAAGGGAATTTTCAAGTATTATCCGGATTGTATATTAAAACGAACTTCCACCCTCTACCTGCCAACTGTGCCACAACCAGGTGACGCGGCAAACATAGCCCTGAGGAAGAAAACATACGCCTCCTCGATCTTCAGCAGCAGTTATAACAGCAGTTACGCCGTTGATGGTGCAGTGAGCAAAACTGCAGCCTTCTTCATGTCAGCTGGTGATGTGGACACGGATCCTTGGTTTTCTGTTGACCTTGGCGGTCTTGCCAATATTACATCCGTGTCCATCTACACCCGCTGCGATTGCTGTGTTAATCGCACAAGGAATGCGGAGCTACGTATTGGCTACGCCAGCATTACCTCGCGAGAGGACAATGTTAATTACAACAAGATGGTAGCAAACGGGATTGCTCCGGATAGGTTGTGCTCGCCGTACAGTATTAGCATGTTAACTGAGACAATTGGGCGATGGGTAACATTTCAAAATCACAATCCTGGTTGCACTGGTATAGAATGTGCCCTGCAGATCATCGAGTTACAAGTCTTTGGCACTGTCGGTAAGCATGTTGGGACGGCGGGGTGTTGCAGCGGTAATTTACCATGCATGTACATTTACCAGGGCCTTGCTTTTAGAGTGCCATACTACTAGAAAGCAGGTCGGTTACTAGCTACCTTTGCGTCATGCATGCCCGATTTCGTTGCCTATCTAGCCGCCGTTGATTGGACAAACTATTCTTTGTTTGCGTACCAGGGGGGGGTAAGAAATTTATATAGAAACCCCATCAGGGAGGGTAGGAAGCGCAAAAATAGACCCCAACCCTCAAATTGAAAGCGCTTTGCGTCGGGACTCCAAATCTGCTTTCAAATGTCTGTTTGGAGTTGTATGGAAAAAGTTATGGGCTTGCAAAGTTGGTTGTACGGCAGGGGTGGGTGGGTGGCATGGGTCCAGGGCCCCAACGACTTTTTTGCATGAACCTCCGGAAAAAGTTTTCCAGGCCTCATGTTAGGATTTTGAAAGCTGTATTGCCATCCTTTCTTCGTTTCTTATACGTAGAATTAGTTCTATCAACAAAATGGTCACTTCTCGGCTTCCGATGTTCCAATGACACTTCACCTCTGAACCATGGTAGCCGAACGGAACTCCCCAAACGTACAAGAAAAACCTTATGTAGAAAGCATACATTGCGAACGCGGCTAGTCGGCCCTTTGTTAAGGCCTAGCATAGCAGCATGTCGCATGTCCCCATGGATGTGGAACACGACTGAGGAGGCGGGATGGGAGTAGACAGACTAAGCTGCGAGGAAGCACTCACAGTGACCACGAATGAAACAGAGCACAGAAACAAGAAGGCGTGGCGATTGGTGGCTATGGTCGAGGGCCCAGGGGAAAGAAGAGGCAGGAGCAGGGACCTGGAACGTGGTGGCGGCGTTGTCTCGATTGGTGAAAACAGAACTAGCGGTGGTATGGCGCAAATGGAAGGGCCGTGGTGCTTCCTAGGCGCCAAATACATAACATCAGTCAAGTCGGGGCCAAGAACATGGTTACCTTAGCCATTAACTTCCCAGGGGGTTTGGGGTTTTTCGACTGCATTTAATAGAGCTTGCGCAGAGGAACCTAGACGCTTTTTTCCCGGGCGTTTTGGCATAGTTTACAGGTTGTACGACACGCTTGGCGGTGGGTGGGTCCGAGGCCTTCTCTTTGGAAATTTCGGGTTGGGGGTTTATAAGAAATTCCTCCCCCCCCCTGACCCCTCCTTCTTACTTCCCCTTCCTCTCTAATCAACCTGCCCTCCCATTATCTTTTTCCTTCTTTCGTCATTCGCCCCTCCCGACCTGCCGTACTGCATTGCCTTATATGCTATTTCCAACCTGCATACTCCCCTTCCCATACGCCGCGCCGTTCGGTCCATCTTTCCCATCTAGGCTTAGGTTTAGGTCACAGGGAGTGTGTCGCTGTTTTTCTGCACTCGCATTTCCATGGACATGATAACCGCCTGTGCTGCCCCTTACCCTCCCTTTCCATATGTTCGCATGTACTACTCCGTTGCTGGTCTTCACTTCTCGCGCCGGCCTCGTTCTACGTCCTTCGGTCGGCGGTTATTCATCCATTTCCAGGTAAGTCCGCTGGTTCTTCGTTTTAGCCCTTGCTTTTGTTTAGGTTTAGTCATTTTTGTTTGTTCGTCGGATGAGGGTTCTGGGATTATTATGGACCGTCGGCGCGGCCGCCGACCCTCGATTCATCGTCCACACCTTCCCAGCCTCCTTCCATGGTAACTGGACTCATGGTAAGTACCACATTTTGGTAAGTGCCTTCTGTTCTTTCGGTTAAATTATATCGGGTCAGGTGGGATGGACCGGCTACCATGTTTGCACCCCATGGTGAAGCCTTGTCATACAGCTCGTCAGTTGCTTCGTCAGTGTCTCATTATATATATTTTTTACACCCACCCCTGCCGTACGACCAACTTCGCAAGCCCGTAATTTTTCATTACAACTTCAAACAGAATTCTGAAAGCGGATTCGGAATCCCCACGCTAAGCTCCTTGAATTTGGATCTTGGGGTCTATTTTTGCAGTTACTACCCCCCCCCTGTGCGTACTACGACATCCTAGCAGTCTCACTCAGCCCTATTCTCCTCTCCTTCTCCTTTCCCTGCCTTACTTGCAGTGCCGTACCCACCACCAGCTCCACCCCCTCCACCACCTAGTCCCCCTCCACCACCACCACCATCTACAACCGCCACACCCAACCTGGCAGTTGGCGTGCCGTCGTATTCATCATCAGTTGAAACATGGAATGGCGCATATGAGTTGGTCCCTCACTTTGCTATTGATGGCGTTATGGAGCCAGACAACAACCCGGACAGGCCCAACATCTTCATGTCAAGCAGTGATGGTCATGATCCTTTGCCTTGGATCTCTTTCGATCTTGGCAATCCCGCCTTCATCACGATGGTCGTCTTGTGGACTCGCTGTGACTGTGGCTCTGACTGTGTACTGTGGACAGTGGATGGAGACCTGCGAATCGGTAACGCCCCTATGTTCGGCCCTCAAGACACGGGCAACCTCCAAAACAATCGGCTTGTGTTTCATGGAATCAACCCCATCGCGGAATGCACTCCTTACGTTGTCAAGCTTACTGAACCGGTACTTGGTCAATGGGTGGTAATCCAGAACCAGAACACTGATTGCGTCCTTTATGACCTGGTAACATGCACGCTTGGGCTCCTTGAGGTTGAGATCTACGGTGAATTTGGTAAGTTTCTTCTGATGCATGCACCTGTATATACGATAGCATAGATAGATAGGCTGCCCATTTACATGTGTTAAAATGACTGGCCGCGAGGCGAAACGTACTGTGATTGCCGACATGTGTATATGCATGCCCGTTGCATTATTGCCCTTGGGTAGATGCGTGTTAGCCAGCTGCTGCTGCACAGCAAATGCACCTCTTAACATGATAGTACCTGTCTGTTGATAAATCTCTGAACATGATAGTACCTGTCTGTGGTTGAATCCTCCTCTGGTCCACAGGCAAAACGCCAACAGCATTTTAACAATGCCCTAGTAACCTCTGTGTCATGTGTCCCCTACCTTATTGTGCAGCACCCTCACCACCTTTGCCACCGTCTCCTGCACCACCTCGTCCACCGTCTCATCCCAGTCCTTCTCCACCACCACTTCCCCCACCGAGCCAACCATCGCCGGACCCCTCGCCATCCCCGTCCCCCTCACCGTCCCCGTCCCCCTCACCGTCCCCGTCCCCCTCACCATCCTCGTCCTCCTCACCATCACCGTCCCCCTCACCGTCACCGTCCCCCTCACCATCGCCAGACCCCTTGCTGTCGCTGTCCCCCTCACCGTCACCTCCCAGCCCTCGCCCTTCACCACCCAGCCCCTCACCGCCCAGCCCTGAACCTTTACCACCTACTCCTTCACCGCCCAGCCCTGACCCCTCACCACCTAGTCCGTCACCCCCCAGCCCCGATCCTTCACCACCCAGTCCGTCACCGCCCAGCCCTGACCCCTCACCACCCAGTCCGTCACCTCCCAGCCCCGATCCTTCCCCGCCAAGCCCTGACCCATCACCGCCTTCGCCTTCACCGCCCAGCCCTGAACCTTCACCACCTACCCCTTCACCGCCCAGCCCTGACCCCTCACCACCCAGCCCCTCACCGCCCAGCCCTGACCCCTCACCACCCAGTCCATCTCCTCCAAGCCCTGATCCCTACCCGCCAAGCCCTGACCCATCACCGCCTTCGCCTTCACCGCCCAGCCCTGAACCTTCACCACCTACCCCTTCACCGCCCAGCCCTGACCCCTCACCACCCAGTCCATCACCACCAAGCCCCAATCCTTCACCACCCAGTCCGTCACCGCCCAGCCCTGACCCTTCACCACCCAGTCCATACCCCCCAAGCCCTGATCCTTCCCCGCCAATCCCTGACCCATCACCGCCTTCGCCTTCACCGCCCAGCCCTGACCCTTCACCACCTACTCCTTCACCGCCCAGCCCTCGCCCTTCACCACCCAGCCCCTCACCGCCAAGCCCTGACCCTTCACCCCCCAGCCCCTCACCGCCCAGCCCTGATCCTTCACCACCCAGCCCCTCACCGCCCAGACCTGACCCCTCACCACCCAGTCCATCTCCTCCAAGCCCTGATCCCTCCCCGCCAAGCCCTGACCCATCACCGCCTTCGCCTTCGCCTTCACCGCCCAGCCCTGAACCTTCACCACCTACCCCTTCACCGCCCAGCCCCGATCCTTCACCACCCAGTCCGTCACCGCCCAGCCCTGTCCCTTCACCACCCAGCCCCTCACCGCCAAGCCCTGATCCTTCACCACCCAGCCCCTCACCGCCCAGCCCTGACCCTTCACCACCTACTCCTTCACCGCCAAGCCCTCGCCCTTCACCACCCACCCCTTCACCGCCAAGCCCTGACCCTTCACCACCCAGCCCCTCACCGCCAAGCCCTGATCCTTCACCACCCAGCCCCTCACCGCCCAGCCCTGATCCTTCACCACCCAGCCCCTCCCCGCCAAGCCCTGATCCTTCACCACCCAGCCCCTCACCGCCCAGACCTGACCCCTCACCACCCAGTCCATCTCCTCCAAGCCCTGATCCCTCCCCGCCAAGCCCTGACCCATCACCGCCTTCGCCTTCACCGCCCAGCCCTGAACCTTCACCACCTACCCCTTCACCGCCCAGCCCTGACCCCTCACCACCCAGTCCATCACCACCAAGCCCCGATCCTTCACCACCAAGTCCGTCTCCTCCAAGCCCTAATCCCTCCCCGCCAAGCCCTGACCCATCACCGCCTTCGCCTTCACCGCCCAGCCCTGAACCTTCACCACCTACCCCTTCACCGCCCAGCCCTGACCCCTCACCACCCAGTCCATCACCACCAAGCCCCGATCCTTCACCACCCAGTCCGTCACCGCCCAGTCCTGACCCTTCACCACCCAGTCCATCTCCTCCAAGCCCTGATCCTTCCCCGCCAAGCCCTGACCCATCACCGCCTTCGCCTTCACCGCCCAGCCCTCGCCCATCACCACCCAGCCCCTCACCGCCCAGCCCTGACCCTTCACCACCCAGTCCGTCACCCCCCAGCCCCGATCCTTCACCACCCAGTCCGTCACCGCCCAGCCCTGTCCCTTCACCACCCAGCCCCTCACCGCCAAGCCCTGATCCTTCACCACCCAGCCCCTCACCGCCCAGCCCTGACCCTTCACCACCTACTCCTTCACCGCCAAGCCCTCGCCCTTCACCACCCACCCCTTCACCGCCAAGCCCTGATCCTTCACCACCTAGCCCCTCACCGCCCAGACCTGACCCCTCACCACCCAGTCCATCTCCTTCAAGCCCTGATCCCTCCCCGCAAAGCCCTGACCCATCACCGCCTTCGCCTTCACCGCCCAGCCCTGAACCTTCACCTCCTACCCCTTCACCGCCCAGCCCTGACCCCTCACCACCCAGTCCATCACCACCAAGCCCCGATCCTTCACCACCCAGTCCGTCACCGCCCAGTCCTGACCCTTCACGACCCAGTCCATCTCCTCCAAGCCCTGATCCTTCCCCGCCAAGCCCTGACCCATCACCGCCTTCGCCTTCACCGCCCAGCCCTGACCCTTCACCACCTACTCCTTCACCGCCCAGCCCTGACCCCTCACCACCCAGCCCCTCACCGCCCAGCCCTGACCCCTCACCACCCAGTCCATCTCCTCCAAGCCCTGATCCTTCACCACCCAGTCCGTCACCGCCCAGCCCTGACCCTTCACCACCCAGTCCATCTCCTCCAAGCCCTGATCCTTCACCACCCAGCCCCTCACCGCCCAGCCCTGACCCTTCACCACCTACTCCTTCACCGCCCAGCCCTGAACCTTCACCACCTACTCCTTCACCACCCAGCCCCGACCCCTCACCACCTAGTCCGTCACCTCCCAGCCCCGATCCTTCACCACCTACTCCTTCACAGCCCAGCCCTGACCCCTCACCACCCAGTCCATCTCCTCCAAGCCCTGATCCCTCCCCGCCAAGCCCTGACCCATCACCGCCTTCGCCTTCACCGCCCAGCCCTGACCCTTCACCACCTACTCCTTCACCGCCCAGCCCTGACCCCTCACCACCCAGTCCATCTCCTCCAAGCCCTGATCCCTCCCCGCCAAGCCCTGACCCATCACCGCCTTCGCCTTCACCGCCCAGCCCTGAACCTTCACCACCTACCCCTTCACCGCCCAGCCCTGACCCCTCACCACCCAGTCCATCACCACCAAGCCCCGATCCTTCACCACCCAGTCCGTCACCGCCCAGTCCTGACCCTTCACCACCCAGTCCATCTCCTCCAAGCCCTGATCCTTCACCACCCAGTCCATCTCCTCCAAGCCCTGATCCTTCACCACCCAGCCCCTCACCGCCCAGCCCTGACCCTTCACCACCTACTCCTTCACCGCCCAGCCCTGACCCTTCACCACCTACTCCTTCACCGCCCAGCCCCGACCCCTCACCACCTAGTCCGTCACCTCCTAGCCCCGATCCATCACCACCTACTCCTTCACCGCCCAGCCCTGACCCCTCACCACCCAGTCCATCTCCTCCAAGCCCTGATCCCTCCCCGCCAAGCCCTGACCCATCACCGCCTTCGCCTTCACCGCCCAGCCCTGACCCTTCACCACCTACTCCTTCACCGCCCAGCCCTCGCCCTTCACCACCCACCCCTTCACCGCCAAGCCCTGATCCCTCCCCGCCAAGCCCTGACCCATCACCGCCTTCGCCTTCACCGCCCAGCCCTGAACCTTCACCACCTACCCCTTCACCGCCCAGCCCTGACTCCTCACCACCCAGTCCATCACCACCAAGCCCCGATCCTTCACCACCCAGTCCGTCACCGCCCAGTCCTGACCCTTCACCACCCAGTCCATCTCCTCCAAGCCCTGATCCTTCCCCGCCAAGCCCTGACCCATCACCGCCTTCGCCTTCACCGCCCAGCCCTCGCCCATCACCACCCAGCCCCTCACCGCCCAGCCCTGACCCTTCACCACCCAGTCCGTCACCTCCCAGCCCCGATCCTTCACCACCCAGTCCGTCACCGCCCAGCCCTGTCCCTTCACCACCCAGCCCCTCACCGCCAAGCCCTGATCCTTCACCACCCAGCCCCTCACCGCCCAGCCCTGACCCTTCACCACCTACTCCTTCACCGCCAAGCCCTCGCCCTTCACCACCCACCCCTTCACCGCCAAGCCCTGATCCTTCACCACCCAGCCCCTCACCGCCCAGACCTGACCCCTCACCACCCAGTCCATCTCCTCCAAGCCCTGATCCCTCCCCGCCAAGCCCTGACCCATCACCGCCTTCGCCTTCACCGCCCAGCCCTGAACCTTCACCACCTACCCCTTCACCGCCCAGCCCTGACCCCTCACCACCCAGTCCATCACCACCAAGCCCCGATCCTTCACCACCCAGCCCCTCACCGCCCAGACCTGACCCCTCACCACCCAGTCCATCGCCTCCAAGCCCTGATCCCTCCCCGCCAAGCCCTGACCCATCACCGCCTTCGCCTTCACCGCCCAGCCCTGAACCTTCACCACCTACCCCTTCACCGCCCAGCCCTGACCCCTCACCACCCAGCCCCTCACCGCCCAGCCCTGATCCTTCACCACCCAGTCCGTCACCGCCCAGTCCTGACCCTTCACCACCCAGTCCATCTCCTCCAAGCCCTGATCCTTCCCCGCCAAGCCCTGACCCATCACCGCCTTCGCCTTCACCGCCCAGCCCTCGCCCATCACCACCCAGCCCCTCACCGCCCAGCCCTGACCCTTCACCACCCAGTCCGTCACCCCCCAGCCCCGATCCTTCACCACCCAGTCCGTCACCGCCCAGCCCTGTCCCTTCACCACCCAGCCCCTCACCGCCAAGCCCTGATCCTTCACCACCCAGCCCCTCACCGCCCAGCCCTGACCCTTCACCACCTACTCCTTCACCGCCAAGCCCTCGCCCTTCACCACACACCCCTTCACCGCCAAGCCCTGATCCTTCACCACCCAGCCCCTCACCGCCCAGACCTGACCCCTCACCACCCAGTCCATCTCCTCCAAGCCCTGATCCCTCCCCGCCAAGCCCTGACCCATCACCGCCTTCGCCTTCACCGCCCAGCCCTGAACCTTCACCACCTACCCCTTCACCGCCCAGCCCTGACCCCTCACCACCCAGTCCATCACCACCAAGCCCCGATCCTTCACCACCCAGCCCCTCACCGCCCAGACCTGACCCCTCACCACCCAGTCCATCGCCTCCAAGCCCTGATCCCTCCCCGCCAAGCCCTGACCCATCACCGCCTTCGCCTTCACCGCCCAGCCCTGAACCTTCACCACCTACCCCTTCACCGCCCAGCCCTGACTCCTCACCACCCAGCCCCTCACCGCCCAGCCCTGATCCTTCACCACCCAGTCCGTCACCGCCCAGTCCTGACCCTTCACCACCCAGTCCATCTCCTCCAAGCCCTGATCCTTCCCCGCCAAGCCCTGACCCATCACCGCCTTCGCGTTCACCGCCCAGCCCTCGCCAATCACCACCCAGCCCCTCACCGCCCAGCCCTGACCCTTCACCACCCAGTCCGTCACCCCCCAGCCCCGATCCTTCACCACCCAGTCCGTCACCGCCCAGCCCTGTCCCTTCACCACCCAGCCCCTCACCGCCAAGCCCTGATCCTTCACCACCCAGCCCCTCACCGCCCAGCCCTGACCCTTCACCACCTACTCATTCACCGCCCAGCCCTGACCCCTCACCACCCAGTCCATCACCACCAAGCCCCGATCCTTCACCACCCAGCCCCTCACCGCCCAGACCTGACCCCTCACCACCCAGTCCATCGCCTCCAAGCCCTGATCCCTCCCCGCCAAGCCCTGACCCATCACCGCCTTCGCCTTCACCGCCCAGCCCTGAACCTTCACCACCTACCCCTTCACCGCCCAGCCCTGACTCCTCACCACCCAGTCCATCACCACCAAGCCCCGATCCTTCACCACCCAGTCCGTCACCGCCCAGTCCTGACCCTTCACCACCCAGTCCATCTCCTCCAAGCCCTGATCCTTCCCCGCCAAGCCCTTACCCATCACCGCCTTCGCCTTCACCGCCCAGCCCTCGCCCATCACCACCCAGCCCCTCACCGCCCAGCCCTGACCCTTCACCACCCAGTCCGTCACCCCCCAGCCCCGATCCTTCACCACCCAGTCCGTCACCGCCCAGCCCTGTCCCTTCGCCACCCAGCCCCTCACCGCCAAGCCCTGATCCTTCACCACCCAGCCCCTCACCGCCCAGCCCTGACCCTTCACCACCTACTCCTTCACCGCCAAGCCCTCGCCCTTCACCACCCACCCCTTCACCGCCAAGCCCTGATCCTTCACCACCCAGCCCCTCACCGCCCAGACCTGACCCCTCACCACCCAGTCCATCTCCTCCAAGCCCTGATCCCTCCCCGCCAAGCCCTGACCCATCACCGCCTTCGCCTTCACCGCCCAGCCCTGAACCTTCACCACCTACCCCTTCACCGCCCAGCCCTGACCCCTCACCACCCAGTCCATCACCACCAAGCCCCGATCCTTCACCACCCAGTCCGTCACCGCCCAGTCCTGACCCTTCACCACCCAGTCCATCTCCTCCAAGCCCTGACCCTTCCCCGCCAAGCCCAGACCCATCACCGCCTTCGCCTTCACCCCCCAGCCCTGAACCTTCACCACCTACTCCTTCACCGCCCAGCCCTCGCCCTTCACCACCCAGCCCCTCACCGCCAAGCCCTGACCCTTCACCCCCCAGCCCCTCACCGCCCAGCCCCGATCCTTCACCACCCAGTCCGTCACCGCCCAGCCCTGACCCTTCACCACCCAGTCCATCTCCTCCAAGCCCTGATCCTTCACCACCCAGCCCCTCACCGCCCAGCCCTGACCCTTCACCACCTACTCCTTCACCGCCCAGCCCTGAACCTTCACCACCTACTCCTTCACCGCCCAGCCCTGACCCTTCACCACCCACCCCTTCACCGCCCAGCCCTGACCCTTCACCACCTACCCCTTCACCGCCCAGTCCTGACCCTTCACCACCCAGTCCATCTCCTCCAAGCCCTGACCCTTCCCCGCCAAGCCCTGACCCATCACCGCCTTCGCCTTCAACCCCCAGCCCTGAACCTTCACCACCTACTCCTTCACCGCCCAGCCCTCGCCCTTCACCACCCAGCCCCTCACCGCCAAGCCCTGACCCTTCACCCCCCAGCCCCTCACCGCCCAGCCCCGATCCTTCACCACCCAGTCCGTCACCGCCCAGCCCTGACCCTTCACCACCCAGTCCATCTCCTCCAAGCCCTGATCCTTCACCACCCAGCCCCTCACCGCCCAGCCCTGACCCTTCACCACCTACTCCTTCACCGCCCAGCCCTGACCCCTCACCACCTAGTCCGTCACCTCCCAGCCCCGATCCTTCACCACCTACTCCTTCACAGCCCAGCCCTGACCCCTCATCACCCAGTCCATCTCCTCCAAGCCCTGATCCCTCCCCGCCAAGCCCTGACCCATCACCGCCTTCGCCTTCACCGCCCAGCCCTGACCCTTCACCACCTACTCCTTCACCGCCAAGCCCTCGCCCTTCACCACCCACCCCTTCACCGCCAAGCCCTGATCCTTCACCACCCAGCCCCTCACCGCCCAGACCTGAATCCTCACCACCCAGTCCATCTCCTCCAAGCCCTGATCCCTCCCCGCCAAGCCCTGACCCATCACCGCCTTCGCCTTCACCGCCCAGCCCTGAACCTTCACCACCTACCCCTTCACCGCCCAGCCCTGACCCCTCACCACCCAGTCCATCACCACCAAGCCCCGATCCTTCACCACCAAGTCCGTCACCGCCCAGTCCTGACCCTTCACCACCCAGTCCATCTCCTCCAAGCCCTGATCCTTCCCCGCCAAGCCCTGACCCATCACCGCATTCGCCTTCACCGCCCAGTCCTGACCCTTCACCACCTACTCCTTCACCGCCCAGCCCTGATCCCTCACCACCCAGCCCCTCACCGCCCAGCCCTGACCCCTCACCACCCAGCCCCTCACCCCCCAGCCCCGATCCTTCACCACCCAGCCCCTCACCCCCCAGCCCTGACCATTCACCACCTACTCCTTCACCGCCCAGCCCTCGCCCTTCACCACCCACCCCTTCACCGCCAAGCCCTGATCCTTCACCACCCAGCCCCTCACCGCCCAGACCTGACCCCTCACCACCCAGTCCATCACCACTAAGCCCCGATCCTTCACCACCAAGTCCGTCACCGCCCAGTCCTGACCCTTCACCACCCAGTCCATCTCCTCCAAGCCCTGATCCCTCCCCGCCAAGCCCTGACCCATCACCGCCTTCGCCTTCACCGCCCAGCCCTCGCCCATCACCACCGAGCCCCTCACAGCCCAGCCCTGACCCTTCACCACCCCGTCCGTCACCCCCCAGCCCCGATCCTTCACCACCCAGTCCGTCACCGCCCAGCCCTGTCCCTTCACCACCCAGTCCATCTCCTCCAAGCCCTGATCCTTCACCACCCAGCCCCTCACCGCCCAGCCCTGACCCTTCCCCACCTACTCCTTCACCGCCAAGCCCTCGCCCTTCACCACCCACCCCTTCACCGCCAAGCCCTGATCCTTCACCACCCAGCCCCTCACCGCCCAGACCTGACCCCTCACCACCCAGTCCATCGCCTCCAAGCCCTGATCCTTCACCACCCAGCCCCTCACCGCCCAGCCCTGACCCTTCACCACCTACTCCTTCACCGCCAAGCCCTCGCCCTTCACCACCCACCCCTTCACCGCCAAGCCCTGATCCTTCACCACCCAGCCCCTCACCGCCCAGACCTGAACCCTCACCACCCAGTCCATCTCCTCCAAGCCCTGATCCCTCCCCGCCAAGCCCTGACCCATCACCGCCTTCGCCTTCACCGCCCAGCCCTGAACCTTCACCACCTACCCCTTCACCGCCCAGCCCTGACCCCTCACCACCCAGTCCATCACCACCAAGCCCCGATCCTTCACCACCAAGTCCGTCACCGCCCAGTCCTGACCCTTCACCACCCAGTCCATCTCCTCCAAGCCCTGATCCTTCCCCGCCAAGCCCTGACCCATCACCGCATTCGCCTTCACCGCCCAGTCCTGACCCTTCACCACCTACTCCTTCACCGCCCAGCCCTGATCCCTCACCACCCAGCCCCTCACCGCCCAGCCCTGACCCCTCACCACCCAGCCCCTCACCCCCCAGCCCCGATCCTTCACCACCCAGCCCCTCACCCCCCAGCCCTGACCATTCACCACCTACTCCTTCACAGCCCAGCCCTCGCCCTTCACCACCCACCCCTTCACCGCCAAGCCCTGATCCTTCACCACCCAGCCCCTCACCGCCCAGACCTGAACCCTCACCACCCAGTCCATCTCCTCCAAGCCCTGATCCCTCCCCGCCAAGCCCTGACCCATCACAGCCTTCGCCTTCACCGCCCAGCCCTGAACCTTCACCACCTACCCCTTCACCGCCCAGCCCTGACCCCTCACCACCCAGTCCATCACCACCAAGCCCCGATCCTTCACCACCAAGTCCGTCACCGCCCAGTCCTGACCCTTCACCACCCAGTCCATCTCCTCCAAGCCCTGATCCTTCCCCGCCAAGCCCTGACCCATCACCGCATTCGCCTTCACCGCCCAGTCCTGACCCTTCACCACCTACTCCTTCACCGCCCAGCCCTGATCCCTCACCACCCAGCCCCTCACCGCCCAGCCCTGACCCCTCACCACCCAGCCCCTCACCCCCCAGCCCCGATCCTTCACCACCCAGCCCCTCACCCCCCAGCCCTGACCATTCACCACCTACTCCTTCACCGCCCAGCCCTCGCCCTTCACCACCCACCCCTTCACCGCCAAGCCCTGATCCTTCACCACCCAGCCCCTCACCGCCCAGACCTGACCCCTCACCACCCAGTCCATCACCACTAAGCCCCGATCCTTCACCACCAAGTCCGTCACCGCCCAGTCCTGACCCTTCACCACCCAGTCCATCTCCTCCAAGCCCTGATCCCTCCCCGCCAAGCCCTGACCCATCACCGCCTTCGCCTTCACCGCCCAGCCCTCGCCCATCACCACCGAGCCCCTCACAGCCCAGCCCTGACCCTTCACCACCCCGTCCGTCACCCCCCAGCCCCGATCCTTCACCACCCAGTCCGTCACCGCCCAGCCCTGTCCCTTCACCACCCAGTCCATCTCCTCCAAGCCCTGATCCTTCACCACCCAGCCCCTCACCGCCCAGCCCTGACCCTTCACCACCTACTCCTTCACCGCCAAGCCCTCGCCCTTCACCACCTACTCCTTCACCGCCCAGCCCCGACCCCTCACCACCTAGTCCGTCACCTCCCAGCCCCGATCCTTCACCACCTACTCCTTCACCGCCCAGCCCTGACCCCTCACCACCCAGTCCATCTCCTCCAAGCCCTGATCCCTCCCCGCCAAGCCCTGACCCATCACCGCCTTCGCCTTCACCGCCCAGCCCTGACCCTTCACCACCTACTCCTTCACCGCCCAGCCCTCGCCCTTCACCACCCACCCCTTCACCGCAAAGCCCTGATCCTTCACCACCAAGCCCCTCACCGCCCAGACCTGACCCCTCACCACCCAGTCCATCTCCTCCAAGCCCTGATCCCTCCCCGCCAAGCCCTGACCCATCACCGCCTTTGCCTTCACCGCCCAGCCCTGAACCTTCACCACCTACCCCTTCACCGCCAAGCCCTGACCCCTCACCACCCAGTCCATCACCACCAAGCCCCGATCCTTCACCACCAAGACCGTCACCGTCCAGTCCTGACCCTTCACCACCTACCCCTTCACTGCCCAGCCCTGACCCCTCACCACCCAGTCCATCACCACCAAGCCCTGATCCTTCACCACCAAGACCGTCACCGCCCAGTCCTGACCCTTCACCACCTACCCCTTCACCGCCCAGCCCTGACCCCTCACCACCCAGTCCATCACCACTAAGCCCCGATCCTTCACCAACAAGTCCGTCACCGCCCAGTCCTGACCCTTCACCACCCAGTCCATCTCCTCCAAGCCCTGACCCTTCCCCGCCAAGCCCTGACCCATCACCGCCTTCGCCTTCACCGCCCAGCCCTGACCCTTCACCACCTACTCCTTCACCGCCCGGCCCTCGCCCATCACCACTCAGCCCCTCACCGCCAAGCCCTGATCCTTCACCACCCAGTCCGTCACCCCCCAGCCCCGATCCTTCACCACCCAGTCCGTCACCGCCCAGTCCTGACCCTTCACCACCCAGTCCATCTCCTCTAAGCCCTGATCCTTCCCCGCCAAGCCCTGACCCATCACCGCCTTCGCCTTCACCGCCCAGCCCTGACCCTTCACCACCTACTCCTTCACCGCCCAGCCCTCGCCCTTCACCACCCAGCCCCTCACCGCCAAGCCCTGACCCTTCACCCCCCAGCCCCTCACCGCCCAGCCCTGATCCCTCACCACCCAGTCCGTCACCGCCCAGCCCTGACCCTTTACCACCCAGTCCATCTCCTCCAAGCCCTGATCCTTCACCACCCAGCCCCTCACCGCCCAGCCCTGACCCTTCACCAACTACTCCTTCACCGCCCAGCCCTGACCCTTCACCACCTACTCCTTCACCGCCCAGCCCTGACCCCTCACCACCCAGTCCATCTCCTCCAAGCCCTGATCCTTCCCCGCCAAGCCCTGACCCATCACCGCCTTCGCCTTCACCGCCAAGCCCTGAACCTTCACCACCCAGCCTCTCACCGCCAAGACCTGATCCTTCACCACCCAGCCCCTCACCGCCAAGCCCTGATCCTTCACCACCTACCCCTTCACCGCCCAGACCTGACCCCTCACCACCCAGTCCATCTCCTCCAAGCCCTGATCCTTCCCCGCCAATCCCTGACCCATCACCGCCTTCGCCTTCACCGCCCAGCCCTGAATCTTCACCACCTACTCCTTCACCGCCCAGCCCTCGCCCTTCACCACCCAGCCCCTCACCGCCAAGCCCTGATCCTTCCCCACCCAGCCCCTCACCGCCCAGCCCTGACCCCTCACCACCCAGTCCGTCACCTCCCAGCCCTAATCCTTCCCCGCCCAGCCCTGACCCATCACCGCCTTCGCCTTCACCGCCCAGCCCTGAACCTTCACCACCTAGCCCCTCACCGCCCAGCCCTGACCCCTCACCACCTAGTCCGTCACCCCCCAGCCCCGATCCTTCACCACCCAGTCCGTCACCGCCCAGCCCTGACCCTTCACCACCTACTCCTTCAACGCCCAGCCCTCGCCCTTCACCACCCAGCCCCTCACCGCCAAGCCCTGATCCTTCCCCACCCAGCCCATCACCGCCCAGCCCTGACCCCTCACCACCCAGTCCGTCACCTCCCAGCCCCGATCCTTCACCACCCAGTCCGTCGCCGCCCAGCCCTGACCCATCACCACCCAGTCCATCTCCTCTAAGCCCTGATCCTTCCCCGCCAAGCTCTGACCCATCACCGCCTTCCCCTTCACCGCCAAGCCTTGATCCTTCCCCACCCAGCTCCTCACCGCCCAGCCCTGACCCCTTACCACCTGGTCCGTCACCCCCCAGCCCCGATCCTTCACCACCCAGTCCGTCACCTCCCAGCCCTGACCCTTCACCACCTACTCCTTCAACGCCCAGCCCTCGCCCTTCACCACCTAGTCCGTCACCCCCCAGCCCTGAATCTTCACCACCCAGCCTCTCACCGCCAAGCCCTGATCCTTCACCACCCAGCCCCTCACCGCCCAGCCCTAACCCCTCACCACCCAGTCCATCTCCTCCAAGCCCTGATCCTTCACCACCCAGTCCGTCACCGCCCAGCCCTGACCCCTCACCACCCAGTCCATCTCCTCTAAGCCCTGATCCTTCCCCGCCAAGCCCTGACCCATCACCGCCTTCGCCTTCACCGCCCAGCCCTGAACCTTCACCTACTCCTTCACCGCCAAGCCCTGACCCCTCACCACCTAGTCCGTCACCCCCCAGCCCCGATCCTTCACCACCCAGTCTGTCACCGCCCAGCCCTGAACCTTCACCACCCAGTCCATCTCCTCCAAGCCCTGATCCTTCCCCGCAAAGCCCTGACCCATCACCGCCTTCCCCTTCACCGCCCAGCCCTGAACCTTCACCACCTAGCCCCTCACCGCCCAGCCCTGACCCCTCACCACCTAGTCCGTCACCCCCCAGCCCCGATCCTTCACCACCCAGTCCGTCACCGCCCAGCCCTGACCCTTCACCACCTACTCCTTCAACGCCCAGCCCTCGCCCTTCACCACCCAGCCCCTCACCGCCAAGCCCTGATCCTTCCCCACCCAGCCCATCACCGCCCAGCCCTGACCCCTCACCACCCAGTCCGTCACCTCCCAGCCCCGATCCTTCACCACCCGGTCCGTCACCGCCCAGCCCTGACCCCTCACCACCCAGTCCATCTCCTCTAAGCCCTGATCCTTCCCCGCCAAGCTCTGACCCATCACCGCCTTCCCCTTCACCGCCCAGCCCTGACCCTTCACCACCCAGCCCCTCACCGCCCAGCCCTGACCCTTCACCACCTAGTCCGTCACCCCCCAGCCCCGATCCTTCACCACCCAATCCGTCACCTCCCAGCCCCGATCCTTCACCACCCAGTCCGTCACCGCCCAGCCCTGACCCTTCACCACCTAGTCCGTCACCCCCCAGCCCCAATCCTTCACCACCCAGTCCGTCACCTCCCAGCCCCGATCCTTCACCACTTATTCCGTCACCGCCCAGCCCTGACGCCTCACCACCTAGTCCGTCACCCCCCAGCCCCGATCCTACACCACCCAGTCCGTCACCTCCTAGCCCGTATCCTTCACCACCCAGTCCGTCACCGCCCAGCCCTGACCCCTCACCACCCAGCCCCTCACCGCCAAGCCCTGATCCTTCCCCGCCAAGCCCTGACCCATCACCACCCAGTCAATCTCCTCCAAGCCCTGATCCTTCCCCGCAAAGCCCTGACCCATCACCGCCTTCCCCTTCACCGCCTAGCCCTGAACCTTCACCACCCAGCCCCTCACAGCCCAGCCCTGACCCCTCATCACCTGGTCCGCCACCCCCCAGCCCCGATCCTTCACCACCCAGTCCGTCACCTCCCAGCCCTGACCCTTCACCACCTACTCCTTCAACGCCCAGCCCTCGCCCTTCACCACCTAGTCCGTCACCCCCCAGCCCTGAATCTTCACCACCCAGCCTCTCACCGCCAAGCCCTGATCCTTCACCACCCAGCCCCTCACCGCCCAGCCCTAACCCCTCACCACCCAGTTCATCTCCTCCAAGCCCTGATCCTTCACCACCCAGTCCGTCACCGCCCAGCCCTGACCCCTCACCACCCAGTCCATCTCCTCTAAGCCCTGATCCTTCCCCGCCAAGCCCTGACCCATCACCGCCTTCGCCTTCACCGCCCAGCCCTGAACCTTCACCACCTACTCCTTCACCGCCAAGCCCTCGCCCATCACCACCCAGCCCCTCACCGCCAAGCCCTGATCCTTCACCACCCAGTCTGTCACCGCCCAGCCCTGACCCTTCACCTCCCAGTCCATCTCCTCCAAGCCCTGATCCTTCCCCCCCAAGCCCTGACCCATCACCGCCTTCCCCTTCACCGCCCAGCCCTGAACCTTCACCAACTAGCCCCTCACCGCCCAGCCCTGACCCCTCACCACCTAGTCCGTCACCCCCCAGCCCCGATCCTTCACCACCAAGTCCGTCACCGCCCAGCCCTCGCCCTTCACCACCCAGCCCCTCACCGCCCAGCCCTGACCCTTCACCACCCAGCCCCTCACCGCCCAGCCCTGACCCTTCACCACCTAGTCCGTCACCCCCCAGCCCCGATCCTTTACCACCCATTCCGTCACCTCCCAGCCCTGACCCTTCACCACCTACTCCTTCAACGCCCAGCCCTCGCCCTTCACCACCTAGTCCGTCACCCCCCAGCCCTGAATCTTCACCACCCAGCCTCTCACCGCCAAGCCCTGATCCTTCACCACCCAGCCCCTCACCGCCCAGCCCTAACCCCTCACCACCCAGTTCATCTCCTCCAAGCCCTGATCCTTCACCACCCAGTCCGTCACCGCCCAGCCCTGACCCCTCACCACCCAGTCCATCTCCTCTAAGCCCTGATCCTTCCCCGCCAAGCCCTGACCCATCACCGCCTTCGCCTTCACCGCCCAGCCCTGAACCTTCACCACCTACTCCTTCACCGCCAAGCCCTCGCCCATCACCACCCCGCCCCTCACCGCCAAGCCCTGATCCTTCACCACCCAGTCTGTCACCGCCCAGCCCTGACCCTTCACCTCCCAGTCCATCTCCTCCAAGCCCTGATCCTTCCCCCCCAAGCCCTGACCCATCACCGCCTTCCCCTTCACCGCCCAGCCCTGAACCTTCACCAACTAGCCCCTCACCGCCCAGCCCTGACCCCTCACCACCTAGTCCGTCACCCCCCAGCCCCGATCCTTCACCACCAAGTCCGTCACCGCCCAGCCCTCGCCCTTCACCACCCAGCCCCTCACCGCCCAGCCCTGACCCTTCACCACCCAGCCCCTCACCGCCCAGCCCTGACCCTTCACCACCTAGTCCGTCACCCCCCAGCCCCGATCCTTTACCACCCATTCCGTCACCTCCCAGCCCCGATCCTTCACCACCCAGTCCGTCACCGCCCAGCCCTGACCCCTCACCACCCACCCCTTCACCGCCAAGCCCTGATCCTTCACCACCCAGCCCCTCACCGCCCAGACCTGAACCCTCACCACCCAGTCCATCTCCTCCAAGCCCTGATCCCTCCCCGCCAAGCCCTGACCCATCACCGCCTTCGCCTTCACCGCCCAGCCCTGAACCTTCACCACCTACCCCTTCACCGCCCAGCCCTGACCCCTCACCACCTAGTCCGTCACCCCCCAGCCCCGATCCTTCACCACCCAGTCCGTCACCTCCCAGCCCCGATCCTTCACCACCCAGTCCGTCACCGCCCAGCCCTGAACCTTCACCACCTACTCCTTCACCGCCCAGCCCTCGCCCTTCACCACCCAGCCCCTCACCGCCCAGCCCTCGCCCTTCACCACCCAGCCCCTCACCGCCCAGCCCTGACCCCTCACCACCCAGTCCGTCACCGCCCAGCCCCGATCCTTCACCACCCAGTCCGTCACCGCCCAGCCCTTACCCCTCACCACCCAGTCCATCTCCTCCAAGCCCTGATCCTTGCCCGCCAAGCCCTGACCCATCACCGCCTTCCCCTTCACTGCCCAGCCCTGAATCTTCACCCCCCAGCCCCTCACCGCCCAGCCCTGACCCCTTACCACCTAGTCCGTCACCGCCAAGCCCTGATCCTTCCTCGCCAAGCCCTGACCCATCACCGCCTTCCCCTTCACCTCCCAGCCCTGAACCTTCACCACCTACTCCTTCACCGCCCAGCCCTGACCCCTCACCACCTAGTCCGTCACCCCCCAGCCCCGATCCTTCACCACCCAGTCCGTCACCGCCCAGCCCCGATCCTTCACCACCCAGTCCGTCACCGCCCAGCCCTGACCCTTCATCACCCAGTCCATCTCCAAGCCCTGATCCTTTCCCGCAAAGCCCTGACCCATCACCACCCAGCCCCTCACCGCCAAGCCCTGATCCTTCACCACCCAGCCCCTCACCGCCCAGCCCTGACCCCTCACCACCCAGTCCGTCACCCCTTAGCCCCGATCCTTCACCACCCAGTCTGTCACCGCCCAGCCCTGACCCCTCACCACCCAGTCCATCTCCTCCAAGCCCTGATCCTTCCCCGCCTAGCCCTGACCCATCACCGCCTTCACCTTCACCGCCCAGCCCTGACCCTTCACCACCTACTCCTTCACCGCCCAGCCCTCGCCCTTCACTACCCAGCCCCTCACCGCCAAGCCCTGATCCTTCACCACCCAGCCCCTCACCGCCCAGCCCCGATCCTTCACCACCTACTCCTTCACCGCCCAGCCCTGACCCTTCACCACCCAGTCCATCTCCTCCAAGCCCTGATCCTTCCCCGCCAAGCCCTGACCCATCACCGCCTTCGCCTTCACCGCCCAGCCCTGAACCTTCACCACCTACTCCTTCACCGACGAGCCCTGACCCCTCACCACCTAGTCCGTCACCCCCCAGCCCCGATCCTTCACCACCCAGCCTGTCACCGCCCAGCCCTGACCCTTCACCACCTAGTCCATCTCCTCCAAGCCCTGATCCTTCCCCGCCAAGCTTTGACCCACCACCGCCTTCGCCTTCAGCGCCAAGCCCTGAACCTTCGCCACCTATTCCTTCACCGCCCAGCCCTTCCCCTTCACCACCCAGCCCCTCACCGCCCAGCCCCGATCCTTCACCACCTAGTCCTTCACGGCCCAGCCCTCGCCCTTCACCACCCAGTCCGTCACCGCCCAGCCCTGATCCTTCACCACCCAGTCTCTTGGCTCCAAGCCCTGATCCTTCTCCGCCAAGCTCTGACACACCACCGCCCTCGCCTTCACCGCCAAGCCCTGATCATTTACCGCCCTCGCCTTCACTGCCAAGCCATGGCATTGTCGTACCCAGCTTCGCACCTCCGTCGCCCCCGCCAGGAGGACCCCAGCCAAGCCCGCTCCTCACCAGCCCTTCACCTCCTAGCCCTTCGCCTCCAGGGCCCGAGCCGCCCAACCCTGGACCAGAACCACCCACCCCTATTCTGAGCAGCCCCTCTCCACCCGTCACATCGCAGCCACCCAGCCCGTTGCCACCGTCTCCCGCACCATCACCTTTTCATCCCGTCCCCCCTAGCTTGGCGCCCCCCATCCCAATACCACCAAGTCCATTTCCTTCAGTTTCACCTCTGCCTCCAAGCCCTGCGCCCCCACGACCTTCTCCAAGCCCATCTCCAAGCCCCCCTCCATTGCCCCCTCCTGTTCCGCCTCCCCGACCCCCACCTAGCCCATCTCCACTTCCACCCAGTCCACTCCCACCCCCTCCCAGACCGCCTCCATTCATCCAACAGCCGTCTCCCTGGCCTCCAAGACCACCGCCACCCCTTCCAATCCCACTGCCCACACCACCACCGCCACCCCTTCCAATCCCACTGCCCACACCACCACCGCCAGCTCCATCACCTCCTCGTGTACCGCCTCCGGATCCGCTCAGTCCTCCACCTAGCCCACCGCCTTCCAACGCACCACCGTCACTTCCCCCTTCACCGTTTCCCCAACCCCCCTCACCTCCAACTCCACCCGCTACACCGCCTCCACTTATTCCTCCACCTCCGCCCCCCAAGCCTCCGAATCCTCGGCCCCCAAAGCGGCCATCTTCACCTCTAAAACCACCATCTCCAGCACCGCCGATACCCTATCCACCACCTCCAAGCCCCTCTCCCCCTCCGCCTTCAATTCCATTCCCACCCGATCCTCCACCCTCTCCACCTTCGCCTCCGCCAGAACCTCCGCTTCCACCACTCAAGCGTTACCGCTCACCTCCACGTCTCCCACCCCCACCCGCCCCGCCCCTGCCCTCCAGCCCGTCCCCTCCCTTTCCAATGAACCCACCATCCCCGCCAAGTCCTCCCCCGACTCCGCCAAAACGTCCGCGTGCGCCTAAACGGCCATCGCCCCCACCGCTGCAACCAGCCGCACCACCACCGCCACCACCAACGATGGTTTGGGGAAGCTCTGCTCATGGCCCATATGTGAGTATCGCCTCTCACTGCCTCAATAGATGCCGTCACTTGTTTGCGTTTCTGTTTATTGAGTTTCAATGCTAGGGCACTCTCGCATGCGTTGGGCACGCCCTGAGTGTTGTGGCTGCGGGTCTGTCGTATTGCGTTTGGTAATGTCTCCAAGGCTTCGTGAAGGCTGCATACGGGCTTGCCATGTTGCGCTTACTGTCGTTGACCACCTGGACGTTAAGTTAAGTTATGTGGCTACACTAGCTGACTTGTGGTTGTCGGCGCTTCCCAAAGAAGTGCAGCAGTGCAATTTTAAGGTTGAGGAGAGGCCGTTTCATGGCTACTACCCTTTTCCTGCCGCTTTCTGGCTGTCTGGGCTTAATGCCTCTGTCCATCTTTCCTAGGTTTCTATGGCTTTTGTTCCCTGGGTGCCTTTTGTTTGTTTGCTGGTTTTGCGGCTTACCTTGTTTCCCATGCATTGTAGGGTTCCGTTGGGTTTATCACCCGTGTTTTTGGGGAGGGAATCACCAGAACGGTCAATTATGTTGAAGTTAACAATCCCCATGAGTGCACCACGCAGGATCCCGAAGGAACCAGCGCCACCCTGGGCGACGTAAATCGGCTCCTGGGCCCTCCAAGCGAGAAGGCGCTGGCCGCTAAGAGCTGCAAGCCCGTGATCACCCTGGGGTGGGTCGCTACCATACGGGTAAGTTCATGCGACAACAGGGCATGCATTGACGGCACATGCCGATATGTACGACTTTCCGCGATGTCCCACGTCACTTAGCCCTGCGGGGGTATGTGTAAGCAGAACACAGTAAATGAAAGTGAACGGATGGTGACTGCATGAATGAATGACCGTTATAATGGTTCCCTAAACGGGAACACGGGTGATGAACCCAACCCGTGTGCGTCATTGCAGATGTCCTTCAATCACCTCTGTGCACCTTCCTATTGCTAAATGCTTGCAGAATCCCCGTTACGCGATCGTCAAGTTCAACGTCACACCCCCCGTCCTGGGGAGCCAGCTCCAGAGTGTGGACCTGTATCTGACCAGCCGTGGCAGTCTCGCACCCGGGATAACGTCCATCGAGATGCAGATGATGTCGCCCACCGATGTGCGTAGTAACTAACTATATGCTGCATCAGTTAAATTGGACGGTTAACTAGTGACAGTCCTACATCGGCGTTTAATCAGTAGTTGCCCGCATGAAACATCTTTGGACGCTTTCTGCACCTGTGCTGCAATTCTCCCCTAAATGCATGCAACCATGAGCATGTGTGTACTTCCATCACGCACTCGGAAAGGCGTGTCCTCACTACTTCGCTCGCGTTGTTGTTCTTGATATGCGTTTGCACTTAATGACTACCCTCCACGCACCCGCCAAACCCCACACACAGGGCACCACCCAGTGGCTCACCATCTACACAGCAAACGTAGAGGACCAGCTGACATGCCCGGGGTGGCAGGACTTCGGAGTAACACCTGAGACGGTGCAGTCCCAAATGGCTCTCAATGCGTACAGTGGTTACCAGGTGGTTGCCGTGAAGGTGAACGTCAACGGCAGCGATGTGGCAGACAAGACCGAGCTGCCGGTGGTGGCATCCCTTGGGCTGCACCTCTATGGTGACTCGGTGATCTCCGGTTCCTCAGGACCCAGCCCACCACCGCTGCCCCCAAGGTCTCCACGGCCACCAAGCCCACCTCCCGGCGCCCCGGGGCCCTCCCCTCCAGGTTCACCCTCGCCCAAGCCACCTAGTCCCCCACTGGGCTCTCCCCCCTCCCCGCGCCCGTCGCCACCGTCACCAGTGCCTCTCCCGCCTCCATCACCGCCAAATCCGTCACCTGTACCCCCTTCGCTGCCGCCTCCACCCTTTCTGCCACCCTCACCACGTCCTCCATCACCCTCACCCAAGCCACCAAGCCCTCCACCGCGTATGCCCCCTTCCCCGCGCCCCTCACCACCATCCCCAGCACCACAGCCGCCTCCACAGCCGCCAAGCCCGTCTCCTTCACCTCCTGCGCTGCCGCCTCCACCCTTCCTGCCACCCTCACCGCGTCCTCCATCACCCTCACCCAAGCCACCAAGCCCCCCACCGCGTATGCCCCCCTCCCCGCGCCCCTCACCACCATCCCCAGCACCACAACCGCCTCCACAGCCGCCAAGCCCGTCTCCGTCATCTCCTGCGCTGCCGCCTCCACCCTTCCTGCCACCCTCACCACGTCCCCCATCGCCCTCACCCAAGCCACCAAGCCCCCCACCGCGTATGCCTCCCTCCCCGCGCCCCTCACCACCATCCCCAGCACCAAAGCCGCCTCCACAGCCGCCAAGTCCTCCTCCTTCACCTCCTGCGCTTCCGCTTCCACCCTTCCTGCCACCCTCACCACGTCCTCCATCACCCTCACCCAAGCCACAAAGCCCCCCACCGCGTATGCCCCCTTCCCCGCGCCCCTCACCACCATCCCCAGCACCACGGCCGCCTCCACAGCCGCCAAGCCCTCCTTCTTCACCGCCTGCGCTTCCGCCTCCACCATATTTGCCACCCTCACCAAGTCCTCCTCCGCCATCGCCCAAGCCTCCCGGTCCCCCACCACGGGCGCCCCGTTTCCTGCGGCCTCCACCACCGTCACCAGTGCCTCTCCCGCCTCCATCACCGCCAAATCCGTCACCTGTACCCCCTTCGCTGCCGCCTCCACCCTTTCTGCCACCCTCACCACGTCCTCCATCACCCTCACCCAAGCCACCAAGCCCCCCACCGCGTATGCCCCCCTCCCCGCGCCCCTCACCACCATCCCCAGCACCACAGCCGCCTCCACAGCCGCCAAGCCCGTCTCCTTCACCTCCTGCGCTGCCGCCTCCACCCTTCCTGCCACCCTCACCGCGTCCTCCATCACCCTCACCCAAGCCACCAAGCCCCCCACCGCGTATGCCCCCCTCCCCGCGCCCCTTACCACCATCCCCAGCACCACAGCCGCCTCCACAGCCGCCAAGCCCGTCTCCTTCACCTCCCACGCTGCCGCCTCCACCCTTCCTGCAACCCTCACCACGTCCCCCATCGCCCTCACCCAAGCCACCAAGCCCCCCACCGCGTATGCCCCCCTCCCCGCGCCCCTTACCACCATCCCCAGCACCACAGCCGCCTCCACAGCCGCCAAGCCCGTCTCCTTCACCTCCCACGCTGCCTCCTCCACCCTTCCTGCCACCCTCACCACGTCCTCCATCACCCTCACCCAAGCCACCAAGCCCCCCACCGCGTATGCCCCCCTCCCCGCGCCCCTCACCACCATCCCCAGCACCACAGCCGCCTCCACAGCCGCCAAGCCCGTCTCCTTCACCTCCTGCGCTGCCGCCTCCACCCTTCCTGCCACCCTCACCGCGTCCTCCATCACCCTCACCCAAGCCACCAAGCCCCCCACCGCGTATGCCCCCCTCCCCGCGCCCCTTACCACCATCCCCAGCACCACAGCCGCCTCCACAGCCGCCAAGCCCGTCTCCTTCACCTCCCACGCTGCCGCCTCCACCCTTCCTGCAACCCTCACCACGTCCCCCATCGCCCTCACCCAAGCCACCAAGCCCCCCACCGCGTATGCCCCCCTCCCCGCGCCCCTTACCACCATCCCCAGCACCACAGCCGCCTCCACAGCCGCCAAGCCCGTCTCCTTCACCTCCCACGCTGCCTCCTCCACCCTTCCTGCCACCCTCACCACGTCCCCCATCGCCCTCACCCAAGCCACCAAGCCCCCCACCGCGTATGCCCCCCTCCCCGCGCCCCTCACCACCATCCCCAGCACCACAGCCGCCTCCACAGCCGCCAAGCCCGTCTCCTTCACCTCCTGCGCTGCCGCCTCCACCCTTCCTGCCACCCTCACCACGTCCTCCATCACCCTCACCCAAGCCACCAAGCCCCCCACCGCGTATGCCCCCCTCCCCGCGCCCCTTACCACCATCCCCAGCACCACAGCCGCCTCCACAGCCGCCAAGCCCGTCTCCTTCACCTCCTGCGCTGCCGCCTCCACCCTTCCTGCCACCCTCACCACGTCCTCCATCACCCTCACCCAAGCCACCAAGCCCCCCACCGCGTATGCCCCCCTCCCCGCGCCCCTTACCACCATCCCCAGCACCACAGCCGCCTCCACAGCCGCCAAGCCCGTCTCCTTCACCTCCCACGCTGCCGCCTCCACCCTTCCTGCCACCCTCACCACGTCCCCCATCGCCCTCACCCAAGCCACCGAGCCCCCCACCGCGTATGCCCCCCTCCCCGCGCCCCTCACCACCATCCCCAGCACCACAGCCGCCTCCACAGCCACCCAGCCCGTCTCCTTCACCTCCTGCGCTGCCGCCTCCACCACATTTGCCGCTATCACCAAGTCCTCCTCCGCCATCGCCCAAGCCTCCCGGTCCCCCACCACGGTCGCCCCGTTTCCTGCGGCCTCCACCACCGTCACCAGTGCCTCTCCCGCCTACGTCACCGCCAAATCCGTCACCTGTACCCCCTTCGCTGCCGCCTCCACCCTTCCTGCCACCCTCACCACGTCCTCCATCGCCCTCACCCAAGCCACCAAGTCCCCCACCCCGAATGCCTTCCTCCCCGCGCCCCTCACCACCATCCCCAGCACCAACGCCGCCTCCTTCGATGCCACGCCCCTCTCCTGTACCTCCGTCACTACCCTTGTTCCCTCCACCTCCACATCCTCCACTTCCCTCACCCAAGCCGCCTCGGGCCCCACCCCGAAGTCCCCCCTCACCACCTCCCACCCCACCTTCACCGCTGCCTCCGGCACCACCTTCACTGCCCAGCCCGTCTCCCGCACTTCCCGCGCTGCCGTCCACACCACTGTTAGCGCCACCCTCGCCCAGTCCTCCAGCACCCTCGCCCAAGCCACCATCACCCCTGCCACCTCGGCCTGCTGCTCCTCAACCAAGCCCAACACCCGTGACACCTGCGCTGTCGAGTCCGCCTCTTACCCCACCTCCACCCCCGCCCACGTTCCCGCCCTCTCCACGATCGCCTTCGTCCTCGTCAGGCCCCCCATCCCCTCCACCCAAGCGTCCTCGGGCGCCTCGCCCCTCACCCTCACCGCCGCTGCAACCGCCCGTGCCTCCACCACCACCACCAAGGATGGTCTGGGGAAGCTCTGCTCGTGGCCCATATGTGAGTGCTCCCTAATACAATGCATGCATACAGCCAAGTGCTCAACTACGGCAGCACCTTGTTTAACTGAGGGTCCATGTACTTTCCATGATGAGCGCTACCTCATGCCTGTGACACACCGCTTCTTTACATGTTCATCCTGACCCGCAGGATCCCGAAGGCAGCAGCAACACCCTTGGCAACGTCAACCGGCTGTTGGGCCCTCCCAGTGACCTGGCGCTGGCTGCCAAGACATGCAAAGCGGTCCTCACCCTGGGATGGGTCGCTACCATACGGGTGAGTCCAGTGGCATCTTTAGGATGGGGGATGGGGTCACGCAACCCTTCACTGACCTTGTCAGCAGTCGCAAGACTCAGCATTCGAAAGGAATTACCATGCATGTTGCCTTGAAGGTTACCGTAGCTCAGGATCGCAAGACGTGCGGGGTGTGGATCGTGTGACACAACACTTCCTTGCTTCCTTTCATGCTTGCAGAACCCCCGCTACGCGGTCGTGGACTTTAATGTCACGCCCCCCGTCATGGGGAGCCAGCTCCAGAGTGTGGACCTGTATCTGACCGGCCGCGGCAGTCTCGCACCCGGCATAACGTCCATCGAGATACAGATGCGTTCACCTACCGAGGTAAGTTTGGCACATGTGTCTTTGGCCGATCCTACCGGTATACAATAGGATGTACATATCGAACAATCCGTAGGTAGCCCCTGCTGAGGGTTGCATGCTTGACCCAGCAGCCAACGCATCCAACAGTTGGATGTCCACAGGTTGTCATGTACGGCGGGCTTCTGGCCCTGCATGGCACAACAAGGCTCCCTCGACGTGGTCATATCACATTTCCCGAATTTTCCTTGACCCTACCCCTTCAACCCTCTCTCTCCTCGCAGGGCACCACCCAGTGGTTGACCATCTACACGGCGACACCAGCGGACGTGCTGACGTGCCCCGGGTGGAACTACTTTGAGGCACCACCTGAGACGGTGCAGACCCAGATGGCGCTGGATGCGTACAAGGCGGATGAAGTGGTTGCTGTGAAGGTCAACGTCAACGGCACCGATGTGGCAGACAAGACCGAGCTGCCGGTGGTGGCATCTCTTGGTCTTCACCTCTACGACGACTATGTGATCTCGGGTTCCTCAGGACCCAGCCCACCACCGCTGCCCCCAAGGTCTCCCCGACCCCCAAGCCCGCCCCCAAGCGCCCCGGGGCCCTCCCCTCCAGGCCCCAAGACGCGACCGCCACCCAGCCCAAAGCTGCTGCCATCCCCACCCAGCCCTGCACCTTCACCCCGTGCACCTCCATCCCAGCAGCCTGTGCCTCCAATGCCAAGTCCACACCCGCCTCCGCCGACGCCATTCAAGCCTTCACCTACGCCGACAAATCACCCCCCGCCGTCCCCACTTCAGGCTCCCAGTGCTCCCCACCCTCCCCCATCACCCTCACCGCCTTCTCCAACAGCGGGCCCGTCACAAGCGGGTTCTATTCCACCCTCACCGCCACGGCCTTCGCCACCGCTACCAAGCCTCCCGAGCCCTTCACCAGGACAACCTGTACTACCATCACCGATGCACGGGACGTCTGCACCGCCAAGCCCAAGACCCCCTTCACCTCCATCCCCTGCACAAGCACCCCTGCCACCTCGGCCTGCTGCTCCTCAACCAAGCCCAACACCCGTGACACCTGCGCTGTCGAGTCCGCCTCTTACCCCACCTCCATCCCCGCCCACGTCGCCGCCCTCTCCACGATCGCCTTCGTCCTCGTCAGGCCCCCCATCCCCTCCACCCAAGCGTCCTCGGGCGCCTCGCCCCTCACCCTCACCGCCGCTGCAACCGCCCGTGCCTCCACCACCACCACCAAGGATGGTCTGGGGAAGCTCTGCTCGTGGCCCATATGTGAGTGCTCCCTAATACAATGCATGCATACAGCCAAGTGCTCAACTACGGCAGCACCTTGTTTAACTGAGGGTCCATGTACTTTCCATGATGAGCGCTACCGTATTGCCCAAAATTTAATTGACAAAATTAAAATGTTTTGGGTTTTGTCAAATGGGGCAAAAATGGTTTTTTGCCATGTCAAATGGGGCTGGAAATTCGCTGGCAAGGTGTCAAATGGGGGCAAAATATTCCGCTTGGGGTGACTGCAGGGTAACTAAGATGGGAACGGAGAGATAGGGGGCAACTGACTTGCCAGTGCGCTGGATCCTCACCGCGCCATGCCCAGTCAGGGTTTCCAACTGGTGTTCCACTTATCCTCCTAGGGCTGCACAGCGGCATATAGCTGAACAGCTCCTTTCCTTACCATGTTACATGCAACATGTACGGCGGCTTTTGGGGCGTTTTGGCGCATGTCAAATGGGGCTAGAAATTCGCCATCAGGAAGTCAAATGGGGCATAAATTACTCCCGCTTTGTCAAATGGGGCTGGAAAATAGGCCTCCAAACGCATGTCAATTAAATTTTGGGCAATACGGTACCTCATGCCTGTGACACACCGCTTCTTTACATGTTCATCCTGACCCGCAGGATCCCGAAGGCAGCAGCAACACCCTTGGCAACGTCAACCGGCTGTTGGGCCCTCCCAGTGACCTGGCGCTGGCTGCCAAGACATGCAAAGCGGTCCTCACCCTGGGATGGGTCGCTACCATACGGGTGAGTCCAGTGGCATCTTTAGGATGGGGGATGGGGTCACGCAACCCTTCACTGACCTTGTCAGCAGTCGCAAGACTCAGCATTCGAAAGGAATTACCATGCATGTTGCCTTGAAGGTTACCGTAGCTCAGGATCGCAAGACGTGCGGGGTGTGGATCGTGTGACACAACACTTCCTTGCTTCCTTTCATGCTTGCAGAACCCCCGCTACGCGGTCGTGGACTTTAATGTCACGCCCCCCGTCATGGGGAGCCAGCTCCAGAGTGTGGACCTGTATCTGACCGGCCGCGGCAGTCTCGCACCCGGCATAACGTCCATCGAGATACAGATGCGTTCACCTACCGAGGTAAGTTTGGCACATGTGTCTTTGGCCGATCCTACCGGTATACAATAGGATGTACATATCGAACAATCCGTAGGTAGCCCCTGCTGAGGGTTGCATGCTTGACCCAGCAGCCAACGCATCCAACAGTTGGATGTCCACAGGTTGTCATGTACGGCGGGCTTCTGGCCCTGCATGGCACAACAAGGCTCCCTCGACGTGGTCATATCACATTTCCCGAATTTTCCTTGACCCTACCCCTTCAACCCTCTCTCTCCTCGCAGGGCACCACCCAGTGGTTGACCATCTACACGGCGACACCAGCGGACGTGCTGACGTGCCCCGGGTGGAACTACTTTGAGGCACCACCTGAGACGGTGCAGACCCAGATGGCGCTGGATGCGTACAAGGCGGATGAAGTGGTTGCTGTGAAGGTCAACGTCAACGGCACCGATGTGGCAGACAAGACCGAGCTGCCGGTGGTGGCATCTCTTGGTCTTCACCTCTACGACGACTATGTGATCTCGGGTTCCTCAGGACCCAGCCCACCACCGCTGCCCCCAAGGTCTCCCCGACCCCCAAGCCCGCCCCCAAGCGCCCCGGGGCCCTCCCCTCCAGGCCCCAAGACGCGACCGCCACCCAGCCCAAAGCTGCTGCCATCCCCACCCAGCCCTGCACCTTCACCCCGTGCACCTCCATCCCAGCAGCCTGTGCCTCCAATGCCAAGTCCACACCCGCCTCCGCCGACGCCATTCAAGCCTTCACCTACGCCGACAAATCACCCCCCGCCGTCCCCACTTCAGGCTCCCAGTGCTCCCCACCCTCCCCCATCACCCTCACCGCCTTCTCCAACAGCGGGCCCGTCACAAGCGGGTTCTATTCCACCCTCACCGCCACGGCCTTCGCCACCGCTACCAAGCCTCCCGAGCCCTTCACCAGGACAACCTGTACTACCATCACCGATGCACGGGACGTCTGCACCGCCAAGCCCAAGACCCCCTTCACCTCCATCCCCTGCACAAGCACCCCTGCCACCTCGGCCTGCTGCTCCTCAACCAAGCCCAACACCCGTGACACCTGCGCTGTCGAGTCCGCCTCTTACCCCACCTCCATCCCCGCCCACGTCGCCGCCCTCTCCACGATCGCCTTCGTCCTCGTCAGGCCCCCCATCCCCTCCACCCAAGCGTCCTCGGGCGCCTCGCCCCTCACCCTCACCGCCGCTGCAACCGCCCGTGCCTCCACCACCACCACCAAGGATGGTCTGGGGAAGCTCTGCTCGTGGCCCATATGTGAGTGCTCCCTAATACAATGCATGCATACAGCCAAGTGCTCAACTACGGCAGCACCTTGTTTAACTGAGGGTCCATGTACTTTCCATGATGAGCGCTACCGTATTGCCCAAAATTTAATTGACAAAATTAAAATGTTTTGGGTTTTGTCAAATGGGGCAAAAATGGTTTTTTGCCATGTCAAATGGGGCTGGAAATTCGCTGGCAAGGTGTCAAATGGGGGCAAAATATTCCGCTTGGGGTGACTGCAGGGTAACTAAGATGGGAACGGAGAGATAGGGGGCAACTGACTTGCCAGTGCGCTGGATCCTCACCGCGCCATGCCCAGTCAGGGTTTCCAACTGGTGTTCCACTTATCCTCCTAGGGCTGCACAGCGGCATATAGCTGAACAGCTCCTTTCCTTACCATGTTACATGCAACATGTACGGCGGCTTTTGGGGCGTTTTGGCGCATGTCAAATGGGGCTAGAAATTCGCCATCAGGAAGTCAAATGGGGCATAAATTACTCCCGCTTTGTCAAATGGGGCTGGAAAATAGGCCTCCAAACGCATGTCAATTAAATTTTGGGCAATACGGTACCTCATGCCTGTGACACACCGCTTCTTTACATGTTCATCCTGACCCGCAGGATCCCGAAGGCAGCAGCAACACCCTTGGCAACGTCAACCGGCTGTTGGGCCCTCCCAGTGACCTGGCGCTGGCTGCCAAGACATGCAAAGCCGTCCTCACCCTGGGATGGGTCGCTACCATACGGGTGAGTCCAGTGGCATCTTTAGGATGGGGTGCAATTCAAGGACACGCAAACCATATCCTTTGCCAAAACGTCATGACTCAAAGGATTTACAACGCATTGGGGATAGCCATGCATGCTGCCTAGTAGGCCTGCAATATGGGTGGTATGTGGACCGTGTGGCATAACACTTCCTTGCCTTCCTTTCATGCTTGCAGAACCCCCGCTACGCGATCGTGGACTTCAACGTCACGCCCCCCGTCCTGGGGAGCCAGCTCCAGAGTGTGGACCTGTATCTGACCAGCCGTGGCAGTCTCGCACCCGGGATAACGTCCATCGAGATACAGATGCGTTCACCGTTTGCGGTGCGTCGTATTCAACTGGCATGCCTCGTTTCTGCGTAATTCCCTTGATTCTTTATCCGTTGGGTCACTTTAAGCTAGGTCTACGCCTTTCCGTACTACTTGTCGTACTACTTCTTCAATACTTCTCCTCGGCGCATATGCCTCATATATCTGGTAATTTTTCAAGACCACCAGTATGGGACTACTGGGCAATAGGATATATATAGCATTTAAAGGAAGTCCATCGCCTTCTATTTTCTTTTATTATAGACTTATGTACGTACCTCAAGACGTACGGTTGTACCTGCTCCTGCGGGTTGCATACCTTGACCGAGCAGACACAGGCATCGACCGGATGCCTCCAGAGTGACTCGGCGGGCTGTCTTGCCAGGCATGATACAAAAAAGGCTTCTGTGGTGCATGCATTGCCACCCACTATGACCCCACCCCTTCATTCAACCCTCTCTCCCCTCGCAGGGCACCACCCAGTGGCTGACCATTTACACGGCGACCACAGCGGACGTGCTGACGTGCCCCGGGTGGAACTACTTTGAGGCACCACCTGAGACGGTGCAGACCCAGATGGCGCTGGATGCGTACAAGGCGGATGAAGTGGTTGCCGTGAAGGTCAACGTCAACGGCACCGATGTTGCAGACAAAACCGAGCTGCCGGTGGTGGCGTCTCTTGGGCTGCACCTCTATGGTGACTCGGTGATCTCCGGTTCCTCAGGACCCAGCCCACCACCGCTGCCCCCAAGGTCTCCCCGACCCCCAAGCCCACCGCCTCCGCTCGCTCTAGCTTCTTCAACCACTCGCAGGCTCACCTCATCACTGACGCCGACATCACCTTCAAAGCCCACACACTCATGGCACCTCCATCCTTCTTCTTCCCCAGCACCGGACGTCATGGTTTGGGCAACCTCTGCAACCTGCTATGTAGGTCATCGCAAAAAGGCGGTCAATGCACGCTGTTCCCCTGATGTTGCTGGATCCTACTAGTTTGTCAATTGGTCCCATGCATGTACGCAGGATAACAGCTCAACGTCGGGCGCCATACTGAAGCGCATGGTGGGGCCTCCTAGTGCCAAAGTCCTCGCCATCAAGGGATGCAAGGCAACGTCAACCTTGGGCTGGGTTCCATCTATGAAGGTTAGTCAATGGAATACATACTGCTAAAACTGCTAAAAGGAAAGGGAAACTGCCCCCCGGGCTGCCCGGGCAGTGAGGGCAGTGAGGGGGGCCCGGCACCTGAGGGTTCAATTGACATCCAGATAAATGGCTGCCTCCAATAATGTCGGTAGAACCAAACGACTTATGGAGTACCGGTGCAGTTACGGGCTACGAAGCGGCTGGCAAAATCACCGGTTGTTACCGTGTCTATATGTGGCGTGTTATTAAAACAGCTAGGCCTTACTGTACGGCCTAAGTACACACGGACGTGACATCTGAGTTCCCTCGCTCTCTTTCCGTGCCGTCCAGAGTCCAAGCTATGCTGTTGCCAACTTCAACGTTAGCCCCCTCGTCATTGCCAACCGTGTGGAGAGTGTTGATGTGTACCTTCTCAGCCGCGGCACTTCAAACCACGGCATTACCTCCATCGACATCCAGTTGATGGCAACTGCCGAGGTACGTGTAAGCCTTTGTATCACCTCTTCCGCTGCTCTACCTCTGCTCGCTGGCTTGACAGCAGAACCACGGATCCTTGCTTCCTAAATCAGTAAGCTCACTCAGCGCTAACAGAGGGGATGGGAACCGAGACTTTATGGGCCTTTCCTAAGGTCGTGATGATCCTTGCCACCGCCGCTGGTATACCCCACACAGGGAGTGAGTCATTGGACAACCATTTACACAGCCAGTGCGGCAGATCGCCTCGTATGCCCGGGAATGAATCGCTTTCCTGTGAAGGGCAGCGCCGTGCAGTTGTCCATTACACAGGAGGTCCTCGGCGCGGCTCAGGTGGCGGCTGTGAAAATACACGTTAACGGCACTGCCGTTGCCTACAAGAGCCAGTTGCCAATTGTAGCCGCAGTCGGGCTCAATCTTGGCGGTGGCACGGCCTAATTCATTAATAGTGTTAGCAGCAGTAGTAGTAGACAAAATGTGGAGCCTCTCATTTCCGTTTCAGTGCGCCGACGTCAGTCCTATGTCAAGGTTGAAATCGGATGCCATATATATGCCATATGGGTTTCTGGATGTTTACCCAGTTGATGCGCATTAATGGTCATTCATTTGTCATGAGTAAGGCGCGCCGAGCGACCCTCCCCTAAGAGCATTTTTTTCGCGACTCAGGGGCGGCGTCACTCTAAGCCTAAAGCTGCCCAAGGACCCTAGTTGTCACTACTGCTGCCGTATAGTGCCGTAAGGCGCCGACACACTATACTTTGACCACACCGCCTCTGCTACTGTGTGTGTATTGAAGGCTACTAACGGGGCTGTATATCGAGACTTGTAAGCGTGCGGAAGTAGTGTAACGGGGTAATATCCAAGCACGTATGTCCACCTAAGTCTTATCAGTAGTAAGAGACCGTAGGTTGTTGTTGCCGTACCAAGTACTTGTTTGCAGTGGCAGGCAAGGGTAAGGTACAGAAGAGGGAAGGGGCTGTTGCTGACCTTCCAAACGTGCGAGAGTAAAGGGCGCTAGGGGTGCGACCCTTGTTGACAGGAGAGTAGTCTTGCTTTGCCTTGACTTGTTACCAGAAAGGGGAGAAGGGCTATCGGGCCTTTGCCGGAACTGTCTGCCTACCCGTCTCCTGGGTTAGGATCTTGGACTAGTTAACTAAAATAACACAAAACTCCGTCTTATATGTATGTATGTATGTATGTATGTATGTGTTACAAGCTTCGTACCGAGCTCGTAAGATCCGTCCGAGCCAGAAGGCTCATGGATCGCGAGCACAAAACGCGAAAACAACCAAAAGAAGAAAAGTAAACAAAAGAGACAACAAACAGAACGCTAATCATATGATAAACCCTGTCTGCGCAATCCTGCGACTTCGCATGCTAGTGATTACGCTAGCAAGCAATGCCTGATTCTCCATGCCCATGACAGCAATCATATCAGCATCCCGTGAGACACCACTTTCCCATATCTTATCACGCAAATCATCGTAAGCGGGACATTCAATGAGGATGTGTTTCTCATCTTCCACTCTCCCCGGCGACCCCTGCACGGCACACATAGGACAGACACGCGCTACTCGTTGCCTACCCCTAGGGCGATTGGCTTCAATGCCCCGCACACACAGCCGAAAACGCATCAGGTTCACATGCTGCCGCTGAGTAATGTACCCCCTGTCGACCGGGTCACCCATCCAATTTTTGTACCTGCACATCTTAACTCCAACCCCTGGTACGGGGTCTACTGGGTTGAAAAGCCGCGGGTCATCTTCCAAACTCCTATCCTCCCAATCCGCATCCATTCTATCAGCAAACTTTTTAGTGAGAGCAGACACATTTAGCTCCGTGCCAGCAATACGTTCCACACGCGCATTCAAGTCCAACTCACCCCCCAAGGCCGTCAAATCCGTCCCTAACATTTTCAGAATCTTCAACACCTTAGAACCCCAGCCATCATAATGCTCAGTACTGAGAGCCGAACGAATTTCACCTCGCAACGCCTGGTGGTAGACCGTGTCCTTCTGCTTGACCAGGTCATTCCAAAACCTCAGAAACAGTTCCAGCCAGAAGACATGCAAGGGGCGCTGGTTAAACTCCTTAAACAGCAACTTATCAGGCGAGACTTTCACACCCGCAATCTCCCGAAGAAATTCCCTTTGTAACTGCACCATTGGGTCCCGCAAGGATCTGTCAAAGTACCTCGCGGAATTCTCGCAGTCCGTCATTAGCTTCAGCACCACATCAGGCCCCCACACCTGGACACCGTACGACAAGATGGAGCGGACTTGCACGTCGAAGCACTTAACTGCAACAGCAGGGACCAAAAGACCTAGGCGTTTTAATTTACGCTGAAGAGAAAACATAGCACGTCGGCCAGAGGTCAACAGTTCCTCTGTGCAGGAAACAAACGGTGTGCCAGGACCAAAGTGCAAACCAAGGTAACGGGCTCGTTGTACCCAGGGAATAACCATAGGTACTCGCGCATTTCCCTCAATAGAAGTCCACACCACGGGGCAAAGGGCAGCAAAAGCCTCGCGGATATTGGCACGAGGGTGGAAAATCATCAATTCACATTTACGAACATTCACCCGCATCCCAAAGGCCTCACACCACTCTCTCAAATCAGCAAGCAACACCATCAGCCGTCTGTGCGTCGTAGCGAAAAGGCTGAGGTCGTCGGCATACAGTTCCAACGGGATACGCCGGCCATCCGCATGGGGAGTCTGCTGCTTAGCGCGCATAGCATCAGGGAGCCACTTATCCTTAGCGTCAACATAGTCAGCAAACCCCTCGCCAAAAATCCCGTAAAGCGTAGGGCTGAGAGGGCATCCTTGCTTGACTCCCTGCGAAGATTCAAAAGGATCCCCCGTCACTCCGTCTACCCTGACACGCATCATGACCTTGTTGTAACAAGTCTTGAGAGCCTCCAACATAGCGCCATGCACACCCCGTTCCTCCAACCTTAACCACAAGAGATCACGTGGCACCTTGTCAAACGCTTTCTCAAAGTCAATCTGACAAACGAACAGGGGGTCAACTGCATCTCGCCCCCCCTTATGTTTGTCCGTCAGATGTCGCAACAAAAACAGGTTGTGGCAGGTACCCCGCTTGCGTCGGAAACCTCCCTGATACGGCGACCTAGCTCCCACCAGCTCGCCCCAACGAGACAGCCTGTGCTCCAACATAAACGCATAAAGCTTAGACAAAACACCACCCACTGCTAAACCCCTATAGTTACCCTTCTCCATCACATCGCCTTTTTTGTGGATGGGCGTGAGCGCAGAGACCTCAAACTGCACAGGATAATCCCCCGTGCTGCGGATATGCTCTAGTAGCTTGAGCAGGTAAGGGGCTAAAACAAACATCCTTCTACCCTCAACCTCTCTCGTCGCACACTTGAAACATTCAGCCGGTACTCTGTCCAAACCCCCAGACTTGTTATTACGCAAAGACTTCAGCGCAGCAATGACTTCCGCCAAGGTGAACGGAACATTGAGCGCAGCAGCAGCGGTGACTCGTGCTACCCGATCGCCTGTCGCCCTTACCCATCCTCTTCCCCTCCCATGTGGTACACCGTTGATGGTACTAAGGATGGTGTCCGCGGAAACTTCGTTAAACGCATTGACTTCCCCATTAAACAGCGCATTAAAGTAGGCTCCCCAACTGTTGACATCCGTGATAGGGCACCCCTGACTAAATCTGCCATTCAGCCGACCCCACAGCGCCCGTGGATCCCCCCGACATTCTTCGATAACTCCTTCAAAATGCATGACCCGGAACTTGTCCTTAGCCTCCCTGCGTAGACGTTGATACTTCGTGCGCAACCGACTGAACTCAGCTCTGGCATCCTGATCCCCCAGCAGACCGTTAGCACGCATGAGCGCCTTTTGAGTAAACATGGCCTCACGGGCCTCCGCACACTCAGGTGTCCACCAAGGCGCATCCTTGTCCGTCCTGCCTGCACTAGGAATGGACCCTTGCCTCCTCTCAAGACGAAACGTGGCGTCAATAGCCTTCTTAAGAGCCCGACAGATCACTGTAACAACCTCCGTACTGTTAAGACCATGGCCCAGTTGGCTAACAGCCTCGTCAATCTTCTGTACGACAGCAGCATCTTCTACCTCAAATAGGCGCGTGTACCGCTCCCACTCACGTTTCCCCAGGCGAGAGGAACCCGTGTTGCCACCCCTTCGCCTTCCTCCTAATCCAACGTCCAGAGTGAGTGACACCGGGCAGTGATCGCTGAGCCTCGATCCCACTTTAGGCCCCTCTATAGCAATGGGGATGCCAAGCACTTGCAAATGCGACGCCCGCGAGAACAAAGCAGGCGTGCAGACAAAAAGATCAATCATACTGCAGGCAAGGCCGTGGGCGTGGTAGAACGTGAACTCACCCTCCATGTCACCGGGCACACGACCATTCATGATAATCAGTTCAGTTTCGCGGCACAGCTCGACTAAACCTTGCCCAAATGGGTTGCTGGATGGGTCCTTACTGCGCCTGCTCGGCATGCCTTGAATGAGCCCATTACCTCCGATCGACACACCTGCCGCCGCCTCCAGTTCAGCATCAGCCTGGAGATCTGGTATATCACTCAAGCTGGCTACTCGCGCATTGAGGTCCCCCAAAATGAGGATTTCATCGCATGGACGCACATATCTTCGCAACAAGGCACGGAGTCGACCAAAAACACGATCCACGGTGTCAGTACGCCTTCTACCCGCATGGTCATTGTACTGAGCAGAACCTTGGGGTGCTGCATAACAGGCTGCTATCAGCAAACTACGCCCCCCCATATTAAGAGCATGCCCTTTCACCCTTAACCAGATACTCTCCATGCCCTTAGGAACCTTAGACACACCAAGGAGCTGCACATCCCTAGCTAACATACGATTTACCCAGACAGCTACCCCACCTCTGTTGGGCGTGCCATCTACTGTGAACAGGAGCGTACCCGACGGTAGCATCTCCTTCACTACCGTATCTCCCACTAAATGCGTTTCCGTAATCACCACAATGTCATAACTACCCGCTATACCCCGTAACTCATTGTTATCAGGTTTCCAGTCCTTAAGCCCGCGAATATTCCATTGTACTACTTTCAACGCACCAGCCCTCTGGCTCGGACTCCTCTAGGTGTCCTCCATGGTGTCCGCTCCCGCCGGGGCCCCGTAGGGCCCGGTGTAGGGCACCAATCTCCCATCTGCTCCCACTATCTTGATCTCCGCTCCGCGGTCCCAGCGGGGCTGTTTGCCCTCGGCCTTGAGGCGCGCGTACGTGGACTGGCGTCTCGTCTTCGCCTCCCACCCGGCCTTGGTCAGGCAGTCCTGGACGTTGATGCCGTAGCGCTCCCGAAGTGGCTTGCCCAGTGCCGCCGCCACCGTCTTGCGTGCGTCCTCGTGCACCAGCAGGTCAACCCGCGTCATGGGTGCCTGCTGCCGGCCACCCTGCGCCGGGGCTGCGGCAGCCGCGGCATCTGCTGCGGCGCCTCTCGCTCCCAGCTTCGGCGGCACGGTGATGAGCTGCACTCCGATGACATCGTGCGGGCGTACCTCCTTGAGGATGCTGGGAACAATGGTGTGCAGTTCCGACACGTGCTGTGGTGGCACACGCAGGATCAGCTTGCGGGGCTGCACGTACTGCTTGGTGCTGCTTGCTTCCACCGCCTCCAGCCTCCCCTCCAGGGTATCCATTCGCGACTGCACCTTGGCCAGACCAGTGCACATCTCATCATGCCTAGTCTCGATCTTCTCAAGCCGCTTGTCCAGCCGGTTCTCTAAGTTTTGAATCGCCGCCATGAGATCAGAGAGGCTCGGCTGCGGGTTGCTGCCCGCAGGCCCCGATCCATTGCGGCTGCCGGACATTCCAGCCGCCGCCGCTTCTATCGCGTCTCTGGCTTCTTTAGCTCTTTCAACTAGTTGTGGAAGTGTTATTGTCTTAAAACGTGCTGTTTTGGGTGCACTAGAGCTAGGCGTCCCTGAAGCGTGTCGCTTTCTTAGATGCATGCCTCATCTCTAACATTTAACGGGAACGTAAATTCAGGTCCGTCTTATATACTAATGGGAAAAGTACGACATTTGTACGACAATTGTACGGAAACCTACTATTGGCCTGCCAGATCCTACTATGGCAGCTGCCAGAAGCTGCCAACGTAATTTTAGAACAATCCAGACACTCTAGAACATTCCAGAGGCCTTTCGCCACCTTCGGACAGCTTCCCGTACTTGGTCTCGGAGGCCAACAGACCATTGCTTAAATCCCTTCCACGAACTATAAAAGGGAACTCATAAAAGGTATAATTTCGTCCAACCGATTGCAGTATAACAACAAAGCATATTCGGGAAGTACCAGCGCATCCAGATGCCGAACCGCAAACCGAGCAAACTACTGTTAGGGCGAGATTTACCAGTCAGAAGCAAAGCACTAAAGGCTGTTTAGCAATCTATGGTAAATTCCATGACAGCTGTCATGAGTTTCCCCTGCTAGCGCGAACTGCCCCGGTTCGCTCGGCACAAAGTGCTCCGGCGCAAGCGCACATTTTGTGGCGTACAACTAATTCATAACAACAATTCTAGCGCTCTTGATCAACTCCTTCCCTAATCGTCTTGTGGTACTCGTACTAGCCCGCGGGGCTCCGAGGTCCGGGGTCCGTTTGTTCGTCCAAGGGGCTGGCACAAGCCTATCCCGATTACTAAGGCATCTATCTGAAGCTCATGCCGTGGACGGCGCTAAGTCGCAGCAAGCAGGTCTGGCTGACCCGTGGGACTCTTATAACCACGACAGCCACACACGTAACAAGAGCTTTAGATAGCTCGTAGCCATGGCATTCTCCACGCTTCAAGGACTCACTGCCGGCTCCAAACAGCCTCTCCGTCGCTGGGATCCACACGCTTGCTGTACAGACCTAGCGTCGGCTGTTTCGTATTTAAAGCTTGCATATGGCTCCTTGCAGTGATACTTCACAGCCTGCTGCCCCTTAAGCTGGGAATTCGGCTGGTGGTAGGGTTGCGGGATCGGTGTTCCCCTGCTAAGATCGAACTTCGGGTGGGAAGAGCCGACGTAGCTGCTGATAGTGAAGAGTAGAGCAGGACGTAGGGCAGAGACAGCCGCCCACATGCTGTTACTTGGAAGCGACCCAACCCCTTAACGCACAATCCTTCTTCCCTCCAGGGTCTATCACCGTAGGGGCTGTTGATGCGGTAGTCCTAGCTTCCTTCTCCAGCTCCACTGCTGCCCTTTCGGCGCTTGATGACGGGTAAGGGTACTGGGTGATTGGTGGTGAACGCCCGGGGTTGATACGCATGGGAGTCCACAGAGGGAAATCCAGTTCTTGGGTGGTTGCTGCGAACATGCTATAGTTGCTTAGCAGGCAGGTAGATGCCACAGCGTCGCTGGCAGGGGCCAGCAGCGCAGGGTCCTCCTGGTTAGCCATGAGTAGAGCCGCCCGTGGCCCGTAGCCTGCACTGCTGCAGGCTACTCAGCCACGCTCCTGCATAGAGTCGAGTACGGTCTCGTCCAGCGGGTGGAGGCTCCGGGTCCAGGTAGGTGTCGTCCGCTGGCATCGAGACATCCTCCTTAACAACCGCCAGCGGGGCCGTACACAGAAGATCAAGCGTACTGCATAGCAGTCCTAGCGGATTGGCGTACGTAACCCCAACCTCCAAGATGTCGATGTTGGCAGCACTACTGAAGTCGCTTGCAATCAGCTCCAAGCCCGACGCCGTCGCCCCTAGAAGCGGCGGGGGGTCATGTCCCACCGGGGCAAAGGGCTCGGTACCGGCCTCCGTCTCGGGCTCCGAGCTGTAGTCAGGGTCCGTTGCAATTGTAGAACCGCACCAAGCGGGTGCTGCGCCGCCGTCCTCTGAAGCCTTGCTAGAAGCGTTGTCGAGACCTTGCCCGACCATGCCTGGCGTTGTTGGCGACTCACGAATCTTAGCGTCGCACATTAGCCCCACAACGACTTGCTCCGCCTGGCTCTGCTCCTGCGGCTGCAGGTTACACAGCGCTACCCATGCGCGGTCCTTAGCGGCTGGTAGCTTAAGGGCCTCCGGCATGGCAGATCCAGGTAGGCTGCTGGTTGCTGTGCTGACGACCGTAGCTGGGGGATAGTCGTGATCCGCACCAGTCGCATGGCGGTCTTGCGGGGTTGTCAAGTTGTCGTCGCTGGTTGGCACGCGCTCCCCGTTGTTATCCGTTGGTAGGCTGGGATCCATAAGGTCAACGGGCTCAGGCGGGCACGCGTTAGCGCCCATGGCGGCAGTGAAGCTGTGATCCGCTTGCGGGTTAGAGGGTACGGTAACCCGTTGGTCGCTGCCGAAGATGTAGACGTTGGCGGGGTCGCAATGCAGAGCAGTACACAAAGGTACCAAGCCCCTCTTGACCTTGCTAAAAGTCTTGTCCTCAACCCGGTACTCCATGTCGCATGGATACGCAGGAACGTGGGCCGTGCGTTCTCGAGTGGTTGCTGAAGAACGGTGTACCCTGTACGGCAATGCGTGGCGGCCGTACAGCTGAGCGGCGTTGTCCGGACGGGCTGTAGCCGGACGCGTTGCAGCAGGCGATGGTGCCGGGGTGAGCTGACGAGTAGCCACAGGCGATGACACGTTGCGCGGGCCAGGGGTTGGCGGCGCCGTAGTGAACGGCCTAGCAGAAGGTGCTTGTGGACAGGCCTCGTACAGAAAAGGCTCAGGCTCCAGCTCCCATAAGTCCGCATACTCCGGCGCGGAAAGGCCTTGCGGACATGGGGTCGGGTTGCAGTAACGCGCCTGGGGTCCACCCTCCAGCAGCAGGGTGAGATGTGCCATCTGCTTCGCTAGGTTGGCCACCTGGGACTCGTGCGGTGTAGCAGCAGGGCTAGACGTGGACGGCCGAGGGCCATCATGCCGGTGTTGTACGTCCTGACGGGCCTGATGGTATGGCGGCATGGCGTCGCGACGGTATGGGGATTCGTACGGGCGCCTGGGACTTGAGGGTACGGCGTTGCTGTGAATGTTGCGCGTACGGCACTCTTGGTGGCCAAGCGATGATTCAACATGCCTTACGCCGGAGTCCTCTTGTACAGCAAGACGCTGAACTCCTTCATCAATGTAGACGGCATCCTTCACTGCTTGTTCGAATGTTGCCGGGCGCATGAGGTACACGCGGCTGTAGACATGAGAGGCTAGCCCCTGTAGGAAGCTGTACAGGTGTACTGGGTCTGCGTTAAGGTTAATGCGCAGACGGGCAGCCAGCTCCCTGAACCGGTCAGCATACGCACGGACGGACTCGCCCCTTCCTTGTTGACAGCGGGTTAGACGGCTGTACAGCTCCTCCTTGACCTCGCCAAACCGCTCCAGAAAGGCCGTCTTGAACAGATCCCACGTGTTGACGGTGGCCTCCACGCCATAGAACCAAGTGGCCGCAGTGTCGCCAAGCCGGCAGACAGCAACGTCCAGCTTGTTGGCGTCAGACCAAGTGTACATGCGCCCAAGACGCTCCAGCCCCTCCACCCACTGTACGGCATCTTCAGATGGCCGATAAGTCGGAATGGAGTTGACAGCAGACGGATGGAGGTATCCAGCCTGCCCTGCGCTGCCGGGGTCTTGCCCTTCCATAATCCTTGGAGGGGTTCTTCAGTCTTCCAGGCGTTGAAGAGGCGTGGGGACAGCAGAGTGGCAGCTAAAGCCTGGTCTCGATACCAAGGCGCGCCGAGCGACCCTCCCCTAAGAGCATTTTTTTCGCGACTCAGGGGCGGCGTCACTCTAAGCCTAAAGCTGCCCAAGGACCCTAGTTGTCACTACTGCTGCCGTATAGTGCCGTAAGGCGCCGACACACTATACTTTGACCACACCGCCTCTGCTACTGTGTGTGTATTGAAGGCTACTAACGGGGCTGTATATCGAGACTTGTAAGCGTGCGGAAGTAGTGTAACGGGGTAATATCCAAGCACGTATGTCCACCTAAGTCTTATCAGTAGTAAGAGACCGTAGGTTGTTGTTGCTGTACCAAGTACTTGTTTGCAGTGGCAGGCAAGGGTAAGGTACAGAAGAGGGAAGGGGCTGTTGCTGACCTTCCAAACGTGCGAGAGTAAAGGGCGCTAGGGGTGCGACCCTTGTTGACAGGAGAGTAGTCTTGCTTTGCCTTGACTTGTTACCAGAAAGGGGAGAAGGGCTATCGGGCCTTTGCCGGAACTGTCTGCCTACCCGTCTCCTGGGTTAGGATCTTGGACTAGTTAACTAAAATAACACAAAACTCCGTCTTATATACTAATGGGAAAAGTACGACAATTGTACGGAAACCTACTATTGGCCTGCCAGATCCTACTATGGCAGCTGCCAGAAGCTGCCAACGTAATTTTAGAACAATCCAGACACTCTAGAACATTCCAGAGGCCTTTCGCCACCTTCGGACAGCTTCCCGTACTTGGTCTCGGAGGCCAACAGACCATTGCTTAAATCCCTTCCACGAACTATAAAAGGGAACTCATAAAAGGTATAATTTCGTCCAACCGATTGCAGTATAACAACAAAGCATATTCGGGAAGTACCAGCGCATCCAGATGCCGAACCGCAAACCGAGCAAACTACTGTTAGGGCGAGATTTACCAGTCAGAAGCAAAGCACTAAAGGCTGTTTAGCAATCTATGGTAAATTCCATGACACATTCATTCAGGAAGACGCCTGCATAAGCGGTTTCCCTAAGTAAGGTTTCACGTACTGAGCTGCTGTGTTTACCTTTTGTCGACTCCGAAAATGCCGACAGAAACGGTGCGGTCATACATTGTTGCATTGGTGGAAGTCGCTTCCTCTTGACAGATTTGTCAGCAGCAGGCTGGATGTCAGGGAACATGTTGGACTTGCTCGACATACCATCATCGGACAATGAATGCTTGCAGAGTCAGGAATCCCTGCATTGCAGCTGTCCTATCTATGCCTGTGCAGAAGGGTCTTCATGTTTTAAACTTTAGCTGCCACGTTTGTGTTTTTGAGTGTTGCTGTGGTGTCAAGTGCCGTAATATCCCGGGGCTCGCCCAAGTACGAAGCAATGACTTGCTTGTTTGTCTTCTATGCAATGTTTGCCGAAGTTATCAGCAATGTACTTTTGTGGCGGTTTATCCTAGTGGGAACGCTTAGGTGATGTTGTGATTTTCATATGATGCCACTTCTGTAAGGAAGTATGACTGAAGAAGTAGGTTTCTTGCTAGCTGCCGTGGTGCGTGGAAGCAGATGGCGCGCTTGCATGGGTGTACGACAGCGATGGCAAATCGACCCAGCCTATCAGGGCTGTCCACGCGTTTGTGCTTTTAACTGCCGTTGTGATTGATAGTATCGGGTGGCCATCCCTCTGCCGGGATTGTGGCCGCCTAGGTGTTGCACCTCGATATAGTAATAGAGAACTTTACAATAGTTCCTGAGCAAACTTACTATTAGCATCAATGAGCACACAGGAAAAAGATCAGAATACTAGTGATAATGATGCCCAGCAGCGGGGCGCTGGCAAGGGCGAGGGCGGATCATCCGCCCGGAACTGGGATGCGATGTGGGAGGAGATGCAGAGGATGAAGGAGGATATGGATACGCAGAAACGGCAAATGGAGGAGGAGCGGCAGAAGTTTATGGTGGAGCGAGAGGAGCTTTACACCAAGTGCGATGTCCTAGCTACCCAGGTAGCTAAGAACGCCGCCATGATGCTGCCACAGCTGTGTGAACCCGCCAGCATTACTAGGAATATTACCCTTCACGAGGAATTCCAGCGCTATAGGGACATGCGCATCGAGGCGAGCTCGCTGCAGACCATGATCGGCGAAGGAGATGGCTCGCCGGAGGCTCAGCGGGCTGCGGGCTCGCTGAACCGCTTGTGCAACCTGATGGACTTGCGCCTGACGTCTATTATTGCCGCGGGCCAGTCATCATCAAACGCTAAGCAGGAGATCGCCAACGAGTACTTCCGGCGCTTGCGTGGGAAGATTGACAACCCCACTGGCGCGTGGGCCAAGGGCAACCTCTCTTTCGGGGACGTACAGCACGACATCAAGGGCGAGGCAGAGAAGGACTCCGCGGGGAGCAGCAACGAGAACAATCACAAGGGGGAGAAGCGGAGCAGCGAGCAAGCGGGCAGCAGCTACAGGCCAAGCAGCAGCTACAACAACGGAGGCAGCTACAGCGGATGCGGTTACAACGGAAGCAGCTACAGCTACAAGGGTTCCAAGAGGCCGGAGCAGCAGCAGGACAAGAAGGCGAAGCACTGATGCTTTGGTGGTTACGGCCGTTTGGGCCTATGGAGAGTCTGGCGTGTGAGGCGCAGCGCGAGCAACCTTTGGCGATTATTATTTATTTGGGCCGTTTGGGCCGTGATGGGCCGTTGGGCCGTGAATTAGCCTTATCCTCGTTTGGAGGTATGGCAGGATGGAGCGTGGCGCTGGCGACGATCGTCATCGTCTTATCGCCGTCGGACCGTTGGGGTCGCGGTATTAACGGAGAGTAACTATAATGCATTGGTATATACTGAGGTCTTCGACGTGGACGGAAGAACAGGAACTTCGAATGGTCTAAGCGGCCGTGGAGACGGTTAAGAACTTACTTACTCTTTGATTGCCAACTGTTTTATCGATTTAATTGCGCCAGAGTAAGGCGGAACCCTGGTACTGTACAACATTCGTCTATCTGGACGAGTGCTCTTTCGACTTCCCAGTTGTAAGGCTACTATGCCTTCAAGAGTTTTGGAATCTACTTCGCCGCCACGCAGCATTTTCCCTCAGTACTGATCAGGCAATACGTACGGCCTGTGTATAGGCGTCAAGCAGGTTGCAAATAATTTATCTTAACTCCGTTAGACAGTACATACACCGTCAGCGAATAAAATGTCTGGACTGAAACGCAAACCGGGTGACATTTTTCACAGCGTGGCATCGTCCTTCGCGGGTGCAAAGAGGCATGAGCCGACTACGGGCTCAGAACCTAGGCTTTCAAACACTCTAGGTACTAGTACTCCTCGCGACACAAGCAGCGTTGCGGCAACGCACAAGCATCAGCGCCTGCAGATCTCGGCGTCGGCGGTGACAGAACAGGAGGAATCTGGTCCTGTTGCCAGGCGCGCTTTTGCATACCCTTTTAAGACACTCGTTCTTGGCAAGGAGCGCACTACACCAGCCCCGCTTGCGTCGTCGGCAAAGATTCCATCCTCGCAAGTGCGGGACCGGGACAAGATCTCTGTAGCGCCTCAGAAGGCGGCGACCTTAGCGGGCAATGCGGGGCCATCTGGTTCCAAAGCTGCAGTTGCCAGTGAGCGGGCGGCGGCATCCGGTGCAAGTCAGGTGGAGGCACGCATGAACGCGGCTGCGGCTGTATCCAGCAGCGGAGCAGGTGCGCAGGGCTTGGAGGACTTGGCAGGAGAGTATGAAGGGCCGGCGCACCCGCGTGGCAACCAGCCACCGCTCATGCGCGGACGGTTGAAGGCCAAGGAAGCGTTTTGGCGATCTATCGTGCGATCCAAGCTTGTGCTATCTTTTATCATCTTCGGCTTTTCTCTCAAATGGCTGCCACATGTGGGGCCACCGTCTAGCATTATGCTGCCAAACCACCAGTCAGCTTTCCAGCACGAGTCTTTCGTGGACTCGGCTATTGAAGAACTCGTGGCAACGGGGGCCGCTAGGCAGGTCGACCACCAGCCGCACTGTGTACTACCGCTGGGTGTGGTGCCGAAGAAGGGGTCGGATAAGTTCAGGCTCATCTTTGATGCACGCTACGTCAACGAGCATCTGTATGTGCCGAGCTTCAAGTATGAGGCGTTAAGCCACTTGTCGGAAGTCCTTGAACCAAATGACTATATGTTTACTGTTGATTTGAAGTCGGGGTACCACCACATCGACATGCATCCCGATGCGTGGGAGTATCTCGGGTTCCATTGGAAGGGCAAGTTTTACTACTTTGTTCAACTGCCGTTTGGTTTGTCCCCTGCGTGTTGGGTGTTTACTAAGGTTACACGGGAGCTGCAGCAGCATTGGCGCTCTCAGGGCCATCGGTGTTCATGTTATATTGACGACAGCATCCACGCACATAGGGACAAGGAGAAACTCCTTGCCTGGCGGGAGCAGGTGCTGGCAGATTTGGATGCTGCGGGATTCTTAGTTAGCGAGTCTAAATGTTCCCTTGAGCCAGAGCAGCGGAAGGTGTACCTGGGCGCCCTTGTGGACACAGTGCAAGGGTCGTTGTTCGTTCCAGAAGGCAAACGGGATGCCATAAAAGCTGCCATGCGAGGGGCACTCAACGTGTTTCACAGCGGGGGCAAGTTCCGGGTTCGTGACTTGGCATCAATTTCCGGAACGCTTCAATCAATGTCTTACTCGTTTGGCACTATCTCCAACCTCATGACGAGGCGCATGGCCGCTTGGGTGGCGAGTGAGATAGCCTTAGGTCATACGTACAATCACCACATGTTACTGAACGCCGAGGTGGCGGGAGAATTGGAGTTCTGGTTACATTCCTTTCAACAATTTGATGGGTTTAAGCCCTTGTGGAGGCCTCCTCACATCCACTCGATTATTATTCATACAGATGCCGCCGGCCGGTCTGATTACTCATACGGCGGCTGGGGAGGTTGGACGCGTTCGGTCAGTGGCAACCTTGCAATTGCATCTGGGAAATGGGATTTTGAAACCGTCGGGCGGTCATCCACCTATCTCGAGTTACTGGGTGCCCTTAATGTGCTTAAGAGCCTTAACCGAGACGGTGGTCTCGTTGGGCAACGGGTCCTGCTGCGCACGGACAGCCAACCAATGCGTGATATCCTCGATAAAGGTGGCTCAGTGGTAGCGGCTATCCAGGACGTCTGTATGCCGTTTATGTGGTACTGTATTGAGAACAGCATTGACTTACTTGTGGAATGGGTACCACGGGAGTTGAACCAGTTTGCTGACAATCTCTCTAAGAGGCAGGACTCGTGCGATTGGAAGCTGAACCCGCGAATCTTTAATGGCTTGGCCGCAAAGTGGGGTGTACAGGGCCGTTTCGCTGTGGATCTGTTCGCATCGGATACCAACCGCCAGCTCGAGCCGTACTACAGTTACCACCACACCCCGACGTGCGCTGGTGTCAATGCTTTTGCGTACCGCTGGCCTGTTGCACCGTATGTGGCTTGGTGCAACCCACCATTTGCAGTCATTGGGAGGGTGTTGGCCCATGCCGCGGCATGCAAGGCGCGCATGTGCCTAGTGGTGCCTTTCTGGCCGAGGGCGGCATGGTGGCCGCGTATTATTGCCGATAAATCGACATTCCAATGGTTTGTGCACGCGGTGCAAGTGCTGGAGCAGGCAACGGACTTGTTCCTGAGCGGCTCAATGTGCGCACTTGTTCCCCAGCAAACTCCGGCTTGGAGAACTATGGCACTGCTTGTGGATTTTGGCACTGCAAACACCGGAAGGCCGATTCAGGTTCCTGACTTGTAATGCACCTGTGTTCGATTGGCTCGCAGATGCGGCAACGGTTTCGCTCATCCAGGCTAGCTTGGGCGACTTGCAGGGTCACCCTCGCCTAGCGGAGTCTGTGCAGCTAATAGCATCTATGGGACGGGCCTCAAAGGCCGCAAACACATGGAAAGCGTACGACCCCAGCTGGAAGCGGTTCCTGGATTACTGCAGAGAGTTGCGGGTAGACCCGTTCGCATGCAGCTTGGGCATCGTAGCCTGTTTCCTAGCAGAAGTCTACCAAGCAGCAGCCAAGAGGGGTGTGGGACCCCAGGCAGTCGAGCGGGCCAGCGCAGCGATCTCAGCACACTATGAGATTGCAGGCCTACGGTCACCGTGCCTCACGCCACTGTGCGGGGTCATCAGGGAAACAGCCAGACGGACCCTGGTAGGCAAGCGCTATGTGCGAGAAGACATTACTTGGGAGGAGGTGAAACAAGTGCTTGACTACCACTTTGCAGCCAGCTCAGTGCCTCTGTGGACGCGCATGATCCTGACGGGCGTGGTGCTGTGCTTCATGGCATTGCTGCGCTACAACGACTTGTCGCACGTGCTCGTGCACGAACGGCTGCTGCGCATCTACCCAGGCGATCGCATGGAGATTTTCCTGTGGTGCAGCAAGACGGACCAGCGCGCTGAGGGCACCACCGTCACAGTGGGTGCAACGGGTGGGCCGTACTGCCCGGTGCGCATGGTCAGCGATTTGCTCGCAGCCGGACAGTACCAGCGGCAGCCAGCGCAGGCCGTCTCGCAGACCGGCCGTGTAGTGGAGACGGAGGATGTAGGGCCGCTGATGCGCCGTGTCATCAAGGGGGAAAACGGAGTGCAGAAGCTGGAGCAGGTCACGGCGCCGCTGGACAAGCCCATCCCGCCCCTGCCTGATGCAGCCGTGCGGCAGGCGGTAAATGACCTTTTCCAAGCAGCGGGTATCAGCAAGCGGATTCGCATGCCTTCCGGGCCGCCGGCGCCTCGGCCGCCGTCAACGCGGGGGCCGAGAGGGAGTCGGTCCAAAACCTCGGCCGCTGGCGCAGCGCGGACGTGATGCAGCGGCATTATATTAAGGAGAGCACGCAGAAGAAGCGGGCCCTTACCGCACGCATTGTCGGCGCGACCCAAGGTTAAGAGCACTGTGGTCCTTTCAAGTTCTGGGTGCTGTCAGCACAATCGGCCACTAGTGCATCTTAAACATGGGTTGGGGCGTCGGGATGTGTGGGTTAGGGTAGGGTTCTTGGCGTGGAGGCGACGTACGGCTGGTTGGCTTCGGCTTACATTATCTGCTGTAACGCATCACGGCAGCTAAAGCAAGAAGATGCCACTTCTGTAAGGAAGTATGACTGAAGAAGTAGGTTTCTTGCTAGCTGCCGTGGTGCGTGGAAGCAGATGGCGCGCTTGCATGGGTGTACGACAGCGATGGCAAATCGACCCAGCCTATCAGGGCTGTCCACGCGTTTGTGCTTTTAACTGCCGTTGTGATTGATAGTATCGGGTGGCCATCCCTCTGCCGGGATTGTGGCCGCCTAGGTCCCACCCACCCGCCCGAGGTCGCGCCTAGCGAGTGGGGGTTTGCTTGCGTTTCGTCTTTAGTAGGACAACCAGTTTGGGGAGCTACTTGGACGCCGGTCTCTCAATTAAGGGGGTCAATCGGCAATCGAGGTGCAACACTGGGTGCTGTCAGCACAATCGGCCACTAGTGCATCTTAAACATGGGTTGGGGCGTCGGGATGTGTGGGTTAGGGTAGGGTTCTTGGCGTGGAGGCGACGTACGGCTGGTTGGCTTCGGCTTACATTATCTGCTGTAACGCATCACGGCAGCTAAAGCAAGAAATCCATTGTTGCCAAGTCCTCGGATGCGAGGAACGTGTGGGCAAGCCCAGGGGTCTCCTACCTTGAAGAATTGTTCAGTTCGTATTCGTGCGTGGGGCTGCAAAAAACCGCTGTGCGCCGAGCTTGTTAGGAAAAGGCTTCATAAGCAGTAAACGCATGAAGAAGACCCTTTGTAGCAGCATGGCATGTGATGCGCGTGTGACGTGAAATTGTGGCGGATCTGTGCAGTCGGAGGAACGGCTATGCCCTCTGCCGGCAGGGTGGATGTGCCTTCGCAAGCAAGTGGCCGCTGTTGTATGGGCAGGCGGGGATACCTGCGTGCATGAATGCAAGTGCAATGGCGGCAGGATGGCGGTTCCCCCGCGCATGGGTGCCGGTTTTGGAAAGGATGGGCAGCCCGCGTGTTTTTGCCTTCTAGTTCGCGATGCGTGTGTGCTACGCTAAACTGCAGCGGAAGGGTGTCGTTAGTGCAATATTTACTGCCCCCGTCTACATTGTTTCGTACGTATCTAGGGTGAGGAATAACCGCTAGAGTATCTCTCCTCGTGATAACAGAGTGCATAGTAAAAAACATTAATAGTATTTTGGGTGACGTGTCTGGCCAGCTTGCCTGCCCTGCGCGGGGACGTCAGATAATAATATGCGAATTGCCCTGCACAGAGTCCTGGTGACCCATGGGTCACATTGGTCGTAATTAACTGTCTTTACAATGTATACTTGAAGGTGTAAGGTAACTTAATAGCTTAGTGCGCTGCTCCGTGGTTGGTCGCCAAACTTCTTAGCAACTTCGAAGCACATATGGTAAGAGAAAATATCCATGCAATGTGTGGGATCTTTACGGATAGCTACTAATACACGGAATTACTGGTTCGTAGGAAAACTAGAGGAAAGGAGTGGCTATACCATATCGTGTACGACTATGGCAAAGTCCTTTCATCACCATAATGGCCTTCAGCGGGCAATTCCATGCACCAAGCAAATGCACATCGGTACACCATCATGTTAATCGGTACGATGCATGTTACTGGTATATTAAAAAGAGAGAGGGCAACATGGTTAAAACGGCATAGGACATCGCTCATAAGTATTAACCAACACCATGGTCGCCAGTCCTAAGGACGGCAGTGTCGTGCCTTTCCGGACCAAGACGCCCACTCCTGCATCTGCTATGCTTGTCACCGAGAGGCAGGTACCACTCATCCTCCTGGACCGCAGCAGGCACCAAGATGTCCTGAGGCCATGGGATTTGGGATTATTGCGATCAAGGTATAGGGCGCACACGTAGATGTCGTCACGGGCTGCTGCAGCCATAGAAGTAGTCGCACAATTTGCAGCGCACGCACGCCAGCACCAACCCCGCACTACACGTGCAAACACTCCAGCTGACATTGATGCCACATACCAATTGTCCTACTCACACTAGCTGCAATGTAGGATAATACCGGTAGCGGTTGTCATGGGTTGTCCTTGCCTTCAATTCCACGGCACTTGCAGCACCCGGCCGCTGTCCTCCGGTTGCAACGTGCTTATTGCTCAGTAGCGCCGTCACCTGGTGTTGTCTGGGGTAACAGGAGAGGAAAGGAGGGTCATATGGAACACAGGTTAGGAGGTGGAGTACGAGCAAGAGGGGGGACTCGGCAGGAGGTAAAGTGCATGTATGCGGTACACGTGCGTCAGCACAATCGGCCACTAGTGCATCTTTAACATGGGTTTGGGCGTCGGGACGTGTGGGTTAAGGTTGGGGTTCTCGGTTGGTGTGGAGGCGACGTACGGTTGGTTGGCTTCGGCTTACATTATCTGCTGTAACTCATCACGGCAGCTAGATCAAGGAGTGCATGTATGCGGTACACGTGCGTGTAGAGCTGAGATGTTGGTCAGGTGGCCAAAAGGCACACATGACTAGGGGCAAGCAAGCTAAACGTAAAGGAGATGCCAGCCGCGCTTGCTCATGCTCAACCTTAGAAGAGAAGCTTTGCAGGTGCTGGACACGACGACCGTATTGCAGGTCCTTATCAGTGTTAGAGCAAATACTCATTGCACCCCGCAGGCGTCGCCTGATGCGCGCAACTATGCGCGTCTTCGTGATAGCAACACGGTCGTTGTTGTGGCCAAGGCTATGCGGTGACTAAGATTGCCGACGGCGTCTAAGACGCCGCTACCACCGCAGATGCCGAATTGACATCGTGTACAGTACTTTGCCGAATTGACTCGCATTGACATCGTGTACTTTGCCGAATTGACATCGTGTACTGTACTTTGCAACAGCAGCGCTACGACTGCGCAACGTCATTTTATGGGGCAAAGATAGGTCCCAACAGTATTCCTTCCTGTAGCGGCGTGAAACAATCCTAGCTTTATTATGTATGTATGTATGTATGTGTTACAAGCTTCGTACCGAGCTCGTAAGATCCGTCCGAGCCAGAAGGCTCATGGATCGCGAGCACAAAACGCGAAAACAACCAAAACCAGCTTTATTGTAGGGAATGTATGCCAGCTCCGGTACTACAAAGCTCTACTGTGTGGTATAGCATTTGTCATATCAGCAAAATGGCAGGTACATCGGTACAGGGGGTTATCCCCTACTTGAAGAGGGACAATTGATCCCAATGATTTAAGTTTGTGGCATGGTCTATAAGGCCCTAAGGGTTGTGCGTCGCACTTGAGTCGTTCGGACTCCGCTGTAAAAATCGCATACAGGGGGTGATATTGCGACCAGCACTCTGTATTAAGGAGTTCGGGTGTAAGATGTTAAAGTAGAACCTTTACCTTTCTAATAATCCGTAATTGACATATTAGCAGCGATGGCATTAACTATGAAAATATTACTACGCTCTAATGCTTCATCTTGCTGGAATGTCAATGCCCTTCCGCCTGCAATAGTTACGGCCCGTCGTCTTCGGCCATCATGTTCAGCAAGCAGGGCAACCTTCCAACCCAGCTCTCGGAGGATGGAGGTCCTGGAGGTCCGGGAATGGTCTTAAACTTTTTGGCGTTATGGTGATGGGATACCGACATACCGTAGTCCTCAACCATGTTTGTGACCCCTACTATTTACCCTGCCTTTCCATGCCAAGCTCAGACCAATCATAAGCCGACATCCGACCAAAGTCCCGCTTGGGGAACAGTTGCAACACAATGCACCACAACTGGCAAGCAGTGCTAAGAGTATACCGTACTCCCTAACTAATGCACAGGAAGACAAACACGAGTTTTTCTGGGATCGCCCCGTGGCAGCAGAGCACCGTGCGAGGGTAGTACCAACAGCAACCACAACACCGGGTCCTGATAAAGCAACGCCTCGAGGCACTGATGCCCAGGGCAGAGCATCAGCAGATGCAGATGCAACATCCCCAGGACGCCAATCGGCTGTGGGAAGTCCCACAGCATGTCCTGGACCCTTGGGAGCAGCCACAGAACCACCGGCGGTGTCAGAAGCTCCTGCTAGGAGCTGCGTGAGCCTGCCACCAGAGGCTTTCCACCGGATTGCTGGTGCAGGTGGCGTTGAGGACATGCTTCGGGTAAGGAAGCCACGGTCAATGGGTTACTGCCAAGAATGGTCTGGGTTGATACTCGCTTCCATAGATATCCCAGATTCACGCTTGCTCCTGCTGGCGGACATCTCCGCACCTCCGGTTCCGGTCGACCATGGCTCCAGGAATTGCGTCGTGCCGTTGGGGAGCCTGCCGGCGGCGGCGGAAGTAGCAGCGATAGCAGCAATGGAATGTGGAGCAACAGGCCCCTGCTGCCCCTGCTGCCTGCACGCGTCTGTGAGGTTGCCATGAAAAAGTAAGGCAACGGGCACATGCAAGCTAACATCCGTGATAGTAAACCCGTAAACCAATGTGAAGATCGATGCATCAGCCTGTGAGTCTAAGAGTCCAGTTGCAACGTGCTGCTATTTATATATCTATTTCCGATGCTTCATTCAGTCCCTAGCTCCCTACTAAAAGGCCTGCTGGTCCTGTGTCTGGCCCTGCAGAACCGCGGCCTGGGTTCTGGATCCTGCAAGCCAGTCTCAGGGAAGTTCCGAAACCGCGCAGCAAATCGTAGAGCTGCTACTGCACAACATGCGTTGTAGCCAGCTCGCTGGGTTTACGCTGGAGTGCATGGGCTCAGTACTTTGGAGCGTGGGCAGCATGTGGGGCTCATCCGCAGCCCGCAGTAACCAGAAGAGGCACAGCACTAACGACAGCAATACTACTCCTGAACGTTTTCCCCATATAGATATGGAGCTAGGGTCCGACTGTAGCTGCCTGCAGCTGCCAGGTAGCCAGCAGCGGGTCATGCTGCAGGTCGTACAGAAGTGGCTGGCAAGCTCCGAAACCATGGAGTGGCTGGCGAACAAGTCTTACACTACCCGCTTGTCGGATCTCGTGTCGCTGCTGCTGCTCTGTTACTTGTGGCGACGCCAGATATGCAGCAATCCCAGCGGCAGCAGCAGGTGGAAGGAGAAGTGAGCAGAAGCAGGCGTCAACCGGGGCTTGATCCTTGCACAGTCTTTGCTTCGGATACAGGTAGCAGAACAGCAGACGGGCTCAGAGTTGACGTCGGGCCTTCCCTGGACCTTTTGGCTCGTCGTACGGCAGATTTGTTGACTACGTCGTACGGTACGGGCGCGCCGGTGGCAGCTGCAGCGGAGCTTACAGATCTGGCTTGGGCGTTATCTGTGATTGATCACAGGTAGAGTACGGATCCGGGCATCTTTTTGTGTGGGTTTAGATATACTGAGCCACGAGGGAGACCCCTAGCCATTAGAGGCAGTCCAACATTCTGCAGCTGGCATGTTGACCGTGCACCGGTTTGTTTGCAATACGAGAACACGACTCATACATGTAAGGTGGGTTAAGTGCGGCGCTCCTTGACCCGCACGGCTCCATGCAGGTCTGCTGCTACGGCTCAACTAGCCGAGGCAATAGCACATGAAGTGTACCGCCAATTGTCCAACCGCTACAGCCTGCAAGCGCCTTTCGCTGCAGGGGACATCGTTAAAATCGTACAATCCTACGCTCAAATGGGGCTAACCGATGGTAGGTTAGCAGGCGCCCACTGTAGCCCGAATCCTGCCAAGTCACCTCACTTCCTCTCAGTTCCGTACGAGTGGTCGGGCTTTACAGGTCCCGTATCATTGGTAGCCATCCACATGACTTCTTATTGTTGACATTGTCCCTAGCAGTGTTTGCTAGGTGCCGTGTTCCGACCTGTAAACCTGTCTCCCTGCCTTCCCCGACCCACGTACGTGATCCTGGATCCATCGCCTCAGGATCCATCGCTCGCATGTACGACGCGGTTGGCAGTCATGTTGCTAAACGCATTCGCGCTGGTCATGTGGGTGCAATGACGCGTCCTGCGGACTGCGCAGCACTGCTGCAGGTGTGGAAGATGCGTGGTAGACCTATACCGGTCAACTAGGTGCAGGTAGAAATGATTATTAGCCGTCCTCTGCCTTCCATGCGGCCGTAGGTGCGTGTGGGGTGTCCCGTCGGTTTCTCGGACTCCTCAAAAGCTACTTCCCTATCCAGTTGCCATGCTTATATATAGTACATGGGCTTGCGGCCTCCCATGCGTTCCTCGCGGCTTAGTTGTTGAGAACTCCTAACCGTTGTCATCGAGCCCTTTTTTTTCTCCGCCGTCCTTCCATCAGGGTTTCGCTGATGCGGGTCATGTTAGCGTGGTGGTGCCGGAGCTGCTCACAGCATGTGCAATGCAGGTGCGGGCTTGGACACTCCGTGATGCACCACATGTCCGGTTCCCACGTGTGCATATTCGAGCGTGCTTGCCGTACACGTGACGCCAGCGAGGCCGAATGAATTGTGGAGGGAATAGGGTTTAACAACAATGGTGTTAGGGCATGCGTGGATGGGCGGTTTTCAAGCATAATTTTAATCCTCGCTAACCGCCATGCGCCCTGCCGCTTGCTTTTCCTCGCTTGGGCCAACAGATTAGTCAGGAGGTAGCAGCCTTCAATGAGGCGTCGGAGGCCGCACCCGCAACAACTGCTGCTGCCGTCATTACTTCTGCCGCTGAATGCTTCAATCCTCCGCATTCGGGCGCCACAGCCGCAGCCGTCACCTCCAGCGGTAGCAGCAGCAGCGCTGCTGTTGCCTCCGCTGACGCCGACGCCGTCACTTCCCGCAGTAGCAGCAGCAGCAGCATTGCCGCCACAAGTGGCAGTGGTGTCAGCACCAGAGAAGGCAACAGCAGCACCCGCGGAAGCAGCATCGCAAGCCGTTTTCGCCAGGCACACGTGCCGTTGTGGCACCGGCAACCACCACCGCCGCCTCCGAGCGCCGTTGCACAAGCCTGGTACAATTCGTGTCTCAGCCCAGGACAAGCCATTGCCGTGCTATCCTCGTACACCGTCTTTGGCTACTACCCAGGGCCGGCGTTGCTGGATTCCCTACTGCTTGCCGTACGGCCCCAACTGCCGTACATGGCAGTTTGTGAGGTCTCGGAGCTTTTGGTGACACTGGCGGCGATGCGGCACGTGCCTGGACCTCAGGTATGACTTAAATCCTGAAAAGATAACCCTTTTATGGTATCAATATAACAGGTTCTGCGTTTTGAACAATCAGGCGCCATTGTAAAGGGGCTAGTTGCTCCCGCTGCCCCATGCGCACCTCTAGTGTTTCAACTACTTGTGACTATTCGTGCATCTCCCGACATTCAGACGCTGGAAATCATGGCGACGGCGGCTCTATTCCCGTGTACGGCAACGTGCACCACAAGCCCTTGTACGGCGGCGGCGGTAGCTACTGTCCCGGGGTCCACAAGGCCAACGCCTGAAGCTCCGCAGCCGTTGCATGGGAGGCGGCCGCGGCAAGAGCAGCAACCCGAGGTGGCGGACGTGGCTGTGCAGCGGCTCAGGTCGCTTTGGGCGCTTGTAATGATGGGCTGGCGGCCGGAGGCACAAACAGTGGAGGAGGTAAGCAGCGTGGCAGGGCGTTACCACGTAAGGGGTGGTTGATAAGCTCGAAGCATCGCGTAAGCGATTAACAAATAGCTGGGAAGGCCACACGGCTGTGTCCAATCCTTCACCGCACCACCGCTCTTCATTCGCCCTAGCCCTCAGGTACGCGTTGCGATAGGTTTGCTTACCGGTGGCATTGCTGTGCATCATGCGTTTCATGCCAACTTAGGCTTTCCTCATGCTGCAACGTGGCAGGTGTTGGCATCCGTGTTGCCCAGCTGCGACGACGACGTTGGCGACGACGCCTGCACGCCCCTTGACTGCGATGACGCGGCCCGGCTGTTCAGCCTGCTTGCCATGCTTCCCCAAGGGGGGCTGACTGTCAAGCGGTTTGGCCTGGGCTGCATAAGAGCCGCGGATGCACTTCGCAAGGCAGCGGAGATGGTGGACGGAGGCGGCAGCAGCAGCATCGGCGGTGGTGCGAGCAGTTCGGTTTTCCCCGGCAGGCGTGGCGGTGGTGGTGGTGGTGGCGGTCAGGCACCCTGGCGGCGGCACGGCGCTGCTGTGGGTAACGCGGAGATGAGCGCGGGGGAGGCCTCCGAGATGAATTTAACAACTCTTAGGAGGACAATGTGCGTTGATGATGGAAATGCTCCTTAGTGGCGGTACCGTACATGCTTAGGAGAGAAGGTAATAGGAGTATCTCCGCACGTTACTACTGTGTGCGTGTGCAGTTGTGTATGGTCTCGTCGCTCTTACTTTGGGTGTGACCAGATGCAGGAGTGTCCTGAGGTAGGGGTTGCTGAGGCGGACAATCCCGAACTGCCCCACTTACACGACCGAGCTGCCCCACCCCCCAGGAGCTGTTGTTCGCTGCGGGGGCCGCCATGGCTCTGCTGGGCTGGGAGGGCTGGCAGATGGGTGAGCAGCTGATGCCGGCAGGCGTCTTCCGCAGGGCGGCGGCGGCAGTGCGGGCGGTGCTGGCCAAGCCGTACGCGGGCGTGCAGGAGCGGTAAGTGGTTGGTGGTTGGGTTTGGGGGTAACACGGGCTCCCAAGAGGGACCCTCCGGGCAGGGAGTGCTTTCTGTGGATCACCACGCGGCATTGTTGAATAAAAGAGTGTTACAGTGATCCCGAAACAGAAGGCAAGGGAGAGCGGGCGGTATCCAGCCCTACACTGCAAGGAAGAAAGCAGAGCCCCATTGGTGTTTTGGCTGTGTGCTTGAGTGCATGTTCGGCGTGTTAAACAAGATTTGGCATGCAGGATTCCTGTAATGGCGTTCCCTCTTTTGATACGTTAAAAGCCATTTGCGTAAAAGGCCTATTTACCGCCTTTCAATTTTGGTGTTGCCGTACCTGTGCCTGATTGGAGGGGTGTAACGCGCAGGGGTCAGAGCAATTGTTTTCTGTATTTTGCAGCCTAGGGAATAGTATCCTAAGAGCCTCGGGGTTCAGTGACGAACAGCCATAAGCGTCGCGGCGGTGGAAGCAAAAGCTGAAGCTACGGTGGACTTGGACGAGGGGAAAACCAGGGGGATTTTGAGACCCTGCGAAACCCGTTGTTTTGGGGGTGGCACGCGCAGGCCCCAGACCATTCAATTTATATTATGCGTTGATGCCAGTTTTGCGCGATGTTCACTGGGAGGCACGGTACAGTCTCTTAGATTGACGTAGCGAAGGAAGGTACGATAACCTGCCTCGCCTATCGCTCGTATAATCCACAGGTGCGTCACCGAGGCTGCTCGCGCGCTTGCGGCAGTGGGCTGTCGAGACGTCACCAGGTCTAGCAACGTGCTAGTGGGCAGTGCTCACATCGGCAATAGCAGTAACAACTGCTGCGGCAACGGCAGCAGCAACTCAGGGAGGCCAGCAGTAGCACATTGCGAGGACCAGCAAGACGACGGAGGGGAAGACCTGGAAACTTACGAGCCGTTAGAGCTGGGTGTTATCAGCGGGTTCCTGCCGATGCCTGTTGCCTGTCCCAAGGCTGCTGCTACCACAATCGGCGCTTGCACCGTAGTGGCGACAAGGGTCGTGGTTGACATTTGCACGCGGCAGGATTACGCCAGCAATGCGTCGGATGCACAACCACTCTGGGGCCGGGCAAGGTTACGACAGGCGTTGCTGGCATCATTGCAAGGAAGTAGTGGTGAAGAGGAAATGACGGCAGGACGGGTGCTCGTGAGACTGCTTGTACTGGACGAGCAGAAGCTGCTGTCTTCCATGCAGCAGGCCGGCAGAAAATCTTCGACTGGGGCGGGGTTGACAACGTCATCATCACAGGTAGCGGTTGAACCGAGCTTTGCATATGTGGAATGGGCATTGCAGACGGCTGTAGCGTAGGTCGTTATCTGCGTAGTGGCTAGGTTTGCTGGGATGAGCTTTGACGGAGTTGGTATGGAGGGTACACGCTACCGGGCTGGTGGCCCCGTCCTCGTCCTCGCGAGGTGTTGTGATTCATGTAAGTAAAAAGTATCTGTTGCTACGGGGCTAGCTCACAAACAGCAGGGTGGCCTACATGGTTTTGGGCCTCATACATGCGCGGTTCGTGTGGTAGCAAAAATGGCCGCAAAGCCGTATGTGCCCCGCTCAGTGTCTTGGGAAGGGTGTATACTAATTCTCACACAAATTCCAATTACTGGTGTATAGAAGGATTCCTGGCGGACCCGCTTGTTAGGAACTTTACCACTACCACTTCACGGCCAATTACTTCTATCATGCTTTAAGGCGCATGCCGGGCCACTGCTTCGTTCCGCATCTCACGCAATGTAACTTAGTATGTGAATGGGTCATGCTGTGGGGAAGGGACCCACTGGCCTTCCCCACCGCCAAACGTGTAAGCCCATCCCTTGCCCTTCCCGGAAATGGACTCCTACATAATCACGGAGCCGAAATGACGTGGGACTTATTACGAACCTCCCCCCCTCGACTAATCCTGGGTGTATACGGGGGGTCTTTCCTTCTTCCCCCCAGACGTAGGGTTGGTTACCCGCACGTTAGTTGAGGATGGTGTCTGGGTGCTGGTTGTTGTGTGATGTGGCCTGCATGTTGTTGTTCTTTCGTCTGGCGCACAAACAGCACACAGCCGTAACCTGCAAAGTTTACCTAGTAAACTAATGACTGGAATGCAAGGGTGCGTGGGATGAAAAGTTGGACATGGAATGATGTAGTACAAACAATGGGGAGCCGGAGCAAATAACCGGCGCAAACAGGGGGTAAAAGGAGGTGAGGGACTGGTGTGACAAACGTGTGTGTGTGCCCCTTTGGACAATGCGCACAACGTTACAAGTGGGGGTTGCGCAGTATGTGGAAGCTTAGGTGTTGAACAGGTTCGTAAACCCTTTGCAAAAGCCCTAGGAACACATAGCGAAGTCTCCCACGGTAGAGCACGTTGCAATTACCGCTTTCCGGCCCATGTGCGTCAAGAACAGCCACATGCATTGTGCCTGTGCAATCAACGCTGTTTCCTTTTCGATGGGCAACGGACGCCCATCCATCAACCGTGCACTCCTACACATGGCGGGGTCTCCCACGGTAGAGCACGTTGACATTACCGCTTTCCGGCCCATGTGCGTCAAGAATAGCCACATGCATTGTGCCTGTGCAATCAACGCTAGCTGTTCGCTTTTCGATAGGCAGCAGCAACGGGCGCCCATCCATCAACCGTGCACACCTACACATGGCGGGGTCTCCCACGGTAGAGCACGTTGACATTACCGCTTTCCGGCCCATGTGTATGTGTAACAATTGCGCATGGCACATGTGCAGCTGCTGCTGCTCTTTTCTCCATTGCGAGTCAGCAACATCTATGCCAGAGGCGTTTGGCATGCACCAGGAAGTTTTGCTTTGAAGGTCATTGTATACTGATTATGGTTCTTTATTGGAGAGCCTTTCATAAAAGTGCCTTCACGGCCGCGTGCGTCCGCAATGCTTTTCCCAGACACTAACGAACAATTGACTTGCTTCGTTTCCTTGCCCACACGTATGCCGACTGTTAAATCTCTGTTGAATATGTTGTGAGATAGACGCATTGCAGCGTACAAGTGGAGTTTACTATGCACTGAAACTCGTGACGACTATATTCATGGGTCACAGAATCACCTGCAGTACAGCAGCTCTCATATCCTTGTCTTTAGACATATTCTCTTGAAGAAACTGTTGGCTTGGGGGGGTGCAGTGTTGGCGACCATGGTCGGGACCCATTTGCCAAAGTGCAAGCAGACGTCGCACAGCCGGCGCTGCTCAATATGCTTATGTCCAGTGTAAGGGCGGGGGGGCGGGCAGTGTCCATTTTTGCAACCGAGGCGAACCGTCCAAAGAGCAGCAATTGCGTTTGTAGCCGCTGGCGCGTGGGATAGCTACTACACCGCACCAACGAATTCCGGATACACCACGTAGGCAAAGGGTGGTTTTCTTTCCCTCACTGGCGCGCGTTTAGCAGCCGAATACTGGATTCCAATTCCTGATAACACCTCGGGGGGGGAACACGTATAAGCCTTAGGAGTTTACTAGGTTTGAAGAGCATGAAATCCTCTTGGTAACCTGAATGAATGACTGTTACAATGGTAACCTGGTCGTTGGTCTTACCCGGCTGGACGTACTATAAACCCACCTCAACCTACAACCGGGCATGACGGGCCGTCCCATCATGCGCAAGTTGGGGTGTTGCTTTGGAGCAGGTGCCCCATATTCCGGGCTGTTCGTGGTTGGATCCATTGCCTGCGCTGGCATGGGGCGTGCACCTGGTGCCACATGGGTACGAGGCTGGACTGATAACAGGCACCATATTGCCGCTTGGTATGCCATTGCGGGCCGTAGGTTTGTTCTGTGTACGGCACTGCGTGTGCAATCGATTTGTGTGGCCGAACAGATTATACAGGCTATGCAGCATGGCATCGTAGTTCCAGGGCAGAGGAAAGCATGATGGCAGCTAGATGAGTGGAAGTCCAGGGCCGTCAGATACGCGCTTTAGCGTTGCCATTGTTACTGGTTGGGTGTTCGATGGTCTTACCAGGATGGTCTAGCCTTCTCTGGCCTGTGACTGACCTGATGGATTAGACAGCGGCCGCCAGTTGGCAATGTAATGCTGATCACGCAATCCTAGGTCCGACGCCGACGCCCCAGAATGCTACCTAGTTGGTCCTAGCCGCAGCGGAGTTTCCACATGCACAGTCGCTCACATCCTACTACCTGGTATTCCGTTTCGCCAGCCGGGTCTGGTCAGCCTGGTTTCGGGAGGGGCGGAGGGCGGCTGCTGCGTCGCGCGCATGGATCTTGCAGGGATCGCGCCCGCAGCCCAGCCCCGTCCTATGGCGTCAGCAGAAACCGGGGCCACGGCCCGGAGTCCGCACCCCAGTGTCCTCAGATGGCCAGGCCAACGATGGGGCACGACACCCTTGCGATGTAGGCTTAACTCAGGGCAAGGCTCTCAAGCAGTCAGTACGGTGTCACAGCTGCGTGTTTCCTGGGGCTAATTCAAATTGTTGTTCTGTTGCTCTTAACTTCGTCAGAAATGAGCGAGGAATTTATTAGTCCCGGGAAGTACGCTGTCGACAGCATGTCGCAGCGCGTAGACATCCCTCTTCCGTCCAGCAAATCTCCAGGCTGCCTTCGCAAAACCGTTACGCTCGAAGTTACTGTGACGTATCCATCAAATGTGACAAAGGGTTCGGAGACGCCCTTCCCGGTTGTCGCATGGTTCAATGGGCTCATGGTAAGCCAACCCTTATTAGCCTTCAGTAACCAGGGTAGTCAGCACCGCAGATTCAGCGCACAGCGTACCTACAATACGGCCCCTCTATCCAATTGCGCTATCTTAGAGTCGCTCAACGTTTCCAGGCCCTATCATCACCACCACCGCATTCCTTACGTACAGGCACACGACCCAATTGCCTCCCCCCGCCGTCCCTATCATTCCTATCCACCCCCCTTCCCCTGGCCCGCCCGCTTCTAAACTGTCCGTCCAAGACTGCCTGGTACGGCAGCTACGTCGTACTGCAGTACAAAAACATGAACCCTCTCCTGCCAGTCGCTGATGAGGTACGGCATGGCGATACGTCATGTGCGAGAAATGCACCACCAAAGCACGCACATGCATGGCTCATTTGAAGAATTCGGGGCATCCGGTTTTTAGTTTCTTAGAACATGAGCCTCCCACCCTGCTTTGCTCTCTAACACCTCTCTCTCTGGGATTCCGTTGCTTCACTTTGACCCTCTCCCCCCTTTCCGCAGCTGGCCTACCTGCCGCCGCTGCTGCAGTGGCTGTCAGCCCAGTCGGCAGGCAACGCCGGCAGCACCGCCGACCGCCTCCCCGCCAACCCGCTGCTCGGACTCGCAGACACCTCCCGCCTGGCCACCATGGGACACAGCTGGGACGGAGCTCTTGCCGTACTGCACTACTTGGGCGCCAGTACGGTAAACGTGGCAACTGCCGCACTGGTCGACCCGCAGGACTGGACGAACAACGCGGTGGTCAAGGCGCTGACGGGCACCAATCGTACTGCGGCTGTTGTGGGTGCGACACGTGAGGTGTACGGCAAGAAAACTGGCCGCGAGTAGGAACGCAGCCATCATGCGCTCCGTATCATGTGCATTAACATGCTGTACCATTACTAGACAACCCTTCTTTAAATAGCAACCCACCAATCACATCTTCCGCGTCACCGGACTCGCCACATGTCACCACTCTACGGTCACACAAGTCCCGGCTGTCCCTTTCCCACATTCACCATACCTCCTTATGACAAGCCTTTTCCTTTTCCTTTTCCCACCCTGACTACCACCTACGACTACCACGTACAACTGTTGCCTGTACTTTTTCCTACACCTTTTCTTCAACTGTTTGTCGCCATGAGTACGTCTAACCGTCGTACGCCATAGCGAGCCAGGGCCTTGGGAGGGGCGGTGACAATAGTCTTTCCCTACTGGATACATTCATAGCCACTGCTACGGTTGGAGGCTTGGAGCGCATCCGGCGGGAACCGATGACAGTCCCGCCGGCGATCCTAGTGAGAAACTCGGTTTCGAGTTGAAGTCCGAGAGTACCGGTATACAACGTTGCTTACAAGGATACACATGCTGGAATGTTCGCTATATCCTTTGACCATGGTTAAGCAAGAATGGAAGGTTTAGCAAGTAAGGCGAAGGTTACGATTACATGGTGCACGATTACATGGTAATGCGCATTCCATCAGCAACATGGAACTCATCTTCAAAGAACCGCATCATAAAAACGGGCATAGACGCTGCTCCCTAGTTACTCGCTGCGCCCCGCTAGCAACTACGTTCATTCCGCCGTACTCGCTGTCCAGCCGTCGGCCCTCACTTCCAATTCATCCGACACTCACCCAAGCAGAGCTTCTAGGAATAACCAGATACAATATAGCTGAATGAAGAATGTCCAGCAATGCAATATACCTGGGCTCTGTAGATTCCTGCTTGGACGTACTTCTAGACCCAAGCCACAACACTCCATTACTAGGCCGCTTACCGCAGCGAACACAACTCACAAAACACCTGAAGCTGCTTACAGCCTTCGTACTTGGCGCTGTGCTGACCTGGGCCATTCTTACACAACGCTGTAAGCGCTTTAGTGAAGCACTGGAGCTGTAGATACGCGATAACTGCATGCGATGCTCTTCGCTTTTAGAGCGACCTCTTCACGCTTTCGGTGCTGGCCTTACCCTTGCCACGCAGATTACTCCTGCACTTCCCAACGACAAGCGTGGGGCACCACAGCCGGTGCCGTTAGCACTGCTCGTAGAGGAGTGTCTCCATCCGGTAAAGCTCATAGCGACCTCGTCGGAGGGAGAGCGGTTCGTTTACACCATGATGATGGACGTATGGTAAGTATTCGCGTTCAACACAGCAGGTTATTGCCTGCAGTGGCTACCACCTTAGAGCTCCCCATAAAACCTTTTTTCAATAGTAGAGGACGGCAGAATGCATATTGGTAAAGCGGCTAGGTAGACGATGCCTTGTCCCTCTTCCACGGGGCGGATGAGGCCTCGTCACAGCAATTTGCTTGTGCGCGCGAAACTGCAAAGACATCCGCCCACACCCTCAATGGCTTGGCAACTTCATTCAGTTGCTTGGCGTCCAACTTACTCCCCTTGCTTCAGCACTCCCTTCTCGACGCACTCTCAATACTCGAGCGCTCTCCCCCCTGCTGCTGCTGCTGTTGCTTCAGAACCAAGAGGAGGCACAGGCGCTCAGTAAGGCGCTCCACGTCATTAACACAAAGGACAGCGAAAGCGATGTCAGATCGCAAATGGTCAAATGGATTACATAGCTGGTGGTGGGTATAGCTTGCGCCAGACCAGCACGCGATTCGCATGCACGGTGACGGCGGCGGGTGAAGAACAGGAGTAGCTATAGGCTAGTCCGAGAGTCCGAAGGGAGAACTCACTCACCTCGGGCGCTTCTGCGATTCGTGATGAGTCCTGACACGAGAGCGATATATATATATAGAGAGAGAGAGAGGGAGAGAGGCGCGGAAGACTGTACGACCTAGATTGTTGCAGTGTTGTTGGTGGGTGTCTTCATATAGCACACACGTTGATGCCATCGGCGTGTACAGCAGGCCCCGATTGGGTGTCACTGCCTCCTATCTACACGACAGACTCCAAGCGAGTAACGGTATTCCTATGCATTTTGGATCCGTTTGCTAGGTGTCTGTTGACGCCGCATCATCTACTCTTGAACTCCGACCGGCTGTGCTGCTGCCGTACGTGATTGGTCGTGATTGGCTCGGCAAGGCTTCTGCGAGGTCATAGCCTGCATGCAGTGCAGGTATTGTCGCGGGAATAGTTGCACCTGAATGAGCCACCTGAATTGTTGCATGAGCCTGTGGATTGTTGCTTGGGAGCAGCGAGGTCCTGATTTCACATCCACGTGACTCCGGTGGTGGTCACCAACAGGCTTGCCTGTGATGTGGACTTTGAGGAACAAGATGAGAACATGGTGCAGCAGTCATGCTTGCGTGCATGCATGTGCCTTGGACACACTCGTGCGTGCATGCATGTATGCTCTCGGACATCCCTGTGATGCGGCGTCTTTGTAGGGTGTTGGATAACTGGCCGCGAGTAGGAACGTACTGCCTACTGTGCGTACTGTGCATTTCTGCGTTCGGTGCTGAATAGCTGAATATGCTACCCGAATTCTGCACGGATTTGTTTTTGTTGATTATTCAGGTCATTGAGGGGAAAGTATTGGGAGATAATGACGTGTCGTCGAAAAACAGCACTGAGTACGTGATTGGGTGGTCTAACGCAACTGTTTTCGCAACACAACTGTTTTCAACTGTTTTCGCCTAGGAGTCGAGTTGTATCGTAGTTAGCAGGCAGGCAACATGCTTGTGTGTGGTGTGGTATGTGAGATTGCTGTGGCTGCTATGTTTCGGGCAGTTAGTTGCCACCGCGATTGTGCAGGTGGTAGGGTATGTGGGTCAGAGCAATGACACGAACTGCTGAGTCACCGAAGCAATGGTAACTCAGCAGGTGCCTTCGTATTCCTTATGACGTTATAGTACGCCGGTGTGGAGTTACATCTACGAAAGGACGGTTGGTTTCCATTGTTGCGAAGCTTCCTTTGATCAGCTAGTTGGCGTGGGCACGTGGGTGGTGGTGCCCGCGCCGCTGTCACCGGGAACGCCACAGCGTGCTCCGGATGTGCTGCTGGCAAGATGGCAAGGAAGAAGGGCATAGCCCATGTAAGTCGCAGCGACCTATCCGGAATGCCCAACTAGGACAAAGCGGATAAGGATTTCCATCGGCTGGATATGCTAACCCACCCTTTGACTCTTAGATAGGCGTCGTGTACTAAATTGCCCAAATAGCGTTCGCGCCATCTGCCTCGAGGTTGGCGCCTTCGGGTTGGATGGAAGGCCAAAACCAGCTACTGGCGTTTGCAGTTTTGGTGAGCGCACGCTTTCAATAAGGAGCCCTGCCGTCAGGTCAACCTCATTTTATGTGTAAGGTGATGTGCGTTCCGCTACGGTGTTTTGCCGCTACGGTGCGTCCCCCTGGGGTCGCGGCCGAGGTTGACATTTGAACATGCTTGTATATCTTTGCAATGTTCAGGGAATCCAACACGGCAGCGTTCCAGTTAGCTACTTATATTAGTCAGTTTAAGCTTAATAAGATTCGGCTAATGGCGACTCCGGAGTCCCAGGACGTATCGTTGGGCCCCATGTGTACGATAAACAGCGACCGCAACTTCGCAAGACATATAGCAAGGCAGGAGAGCGCGTTGACGCTGTGCCGGTTTACATTGCAGCAAAGCCAATAGTACAGTAAAATTATCACTGGAAAAGGTATAGGCGCAATGGACCGTAACCCCTCGTCTACCTGCGTAGACCTGCTGTATTTTGGTAGCCAAAAAACGCGACTGCTAAGCAGGATAAGGTTAAGTACCAAATTCTTTCTCCCTTTCGCGATCATTATTCTTGGCGCTACTTTCACCTGGAGTGTCATGACTCGCCATCGTAAGATTCGTTTGAGCCCACTCTTTATTTTTGCGCTTTGCTACACGCTCTGCCCAATAATAGCTTTCTTCCGGTATAACCGAGTTCATGGTGCTTCACAGGCGGACCAACCATCATGCATGGGTCTACGGGTCATGGAGCAGCTACGAGCTTAAAGTCGTTAGCATCTGGATCAGCAGAACGTCAAGTAGCCAACCAAACGATCTCCATACGCCAACCTTCTTTAGCAGCTACTGTCAAGCCGGTTAAGAAGCTTAGGCTAAATCGACAGCCGATGGCAGGAGCTGCCAAGTCTGCTCTGCGGCTCGAGGGCGGCAGCGGTGGTCGACCAATGTTTGAAAATGAAGGCGCGAAGATGGTGGGTGTGGGTGCCCAATTTGTACTAAGGATACGGCATGTCGGTCGGCAAGCTGGAGGTTGCCTGCAAGGCTTGGTTTTCTGTGGGTAAACCTTGCACGGAGATGAGGGGCTTTCGCTACGGGGTTTGGTTTGGCAAAGCGAGTCCCCTAGTCAGCTAGCTGTCTCTGTCCATTCTGTAAACGGTAGCTTGGTAGGAAGTTAAAGCACTGTGTGCCCTACTTGTACGCTTGCCATCTTACGCCTCATGTCTATAGGTTCGGACCTAATTGCGTGCTCAGGAGTTGAATTCCTCGGTTGCTCGGTTTTAGAAACCCTGAGGACGACTTGCTCACTTTCCGACCCCTTACCCATGATGGCACCTGTTTGTCACATGTTTAGTTCTTTCCTTTGCCCCTCACCCGCAGACCAAGACTGAGGTTCTAGACCTGAGACGAGCCCTCGCCGTCATCAACAGGAAGGAGACCGACAAGGACTCCAAGCCAAATACCATCAAATGGGTTGTGTAGCAGACTAGCACTGCCTTGATAGGTAGCTCGAATGGTAGCTTGAAAGCTGTGACATCGGGCGACATAGATGTCCTGCAATCAAGCTGTAGCACAGGTGACGTAAGGCAGTTAGACGTATGAAAGCATGTTGATCCTGCATCTGCAGTGGCTTTTCCCGCCCAGTATGATGCGGCCTAACAACGTCTAAATTCAGCCGTTTCTGACTGGCGTGCGGTGTTTTGTCTCTGAATGGCCATTTGCTAGCTCGTACATTGGAGCAATGAGTTGCAGTGAGCGGCGCAGCTGTTTTGCTATTCATCTCCTTGTGGGTACTGCAGAATCGCATGTAGTTCGGAGCTTTGTAGTTTACAATGTAAATGGTGGTGTTGGGCGATGTTATTAATGTGGCATAGGAAGGGTGTACACGACCCTTGGGTCAACACTTGGCAGGATGCTGGTTTCTAATTCGTGAAAAAACTTGTGGTGTGGATTTTACTGGACAGGTGTGGATTTTACTGGACATCGTGATCGGGAACGTGAGCAACATCGCCATCTGTGTCGTATTTCCGCATTTTCTGTGTCCCAGCCTAGCTCATGGTCACAACATGTTGCAAACATGTAAAGAAGTGGCCAGGGACTAGATATTGCATCGCTGGCAGCGCCAAAGTCCGTGGGCGGCTGGGATGAGGTTGTACGACGCTTGATCGCCCGACACCTGATCATTCCAGCGGCTATCCAATAGGCTAGTTCACTTTATTTCCTTGTCACTTGTATTCCTTCTTTGGAGGGTCTCTATGCATCATAGGGCAAGCCCACGCGCAGCGACGATGGAGGAAGGAGGATGGAGCCGCTTAACGCTTCGCCGACGGGCTTGGCAGCTTGAACGGCAGCTGGGCCGATATGGTGGCTGTGCAACATGGCTTCATACCAGGTGTAGCCTGCTGAAGGCGTATGTTGTCTATTCATCATTGTAATGACTGTTCTGTAATCCATTGTCGTGCAAGTTGTGGCTTTCCTTCCAGCAGATGCGCCTAACACGGTGCTATGGGTCACCCCACTTGATGCACACGCAGGGGGATAAATGGGAAGAAAGGCAGGGGGAGGGGGAGTCCCCCCCCTCGGGGTGATGCTTGCCGCTGGGTGACAGGGGAGGTAGGGGAGTCTGCGCTCGTCTAGGAGTGGAAGTTGTAATGATTGGCACGACAATCCATCATGCTGTTCATGCTACCTTGGCTTGCTACTAACTTACAGAAAGACACACGTATGTTGTTCACGACAGGGAAGCAAAGAAGCTACCCCTGATGCATGTAATCCCTTGCATACCGCCTTAAACACCATACGCCAGCAGGCCCTCCCAAGCCCTGAGGAGAGACGAAGAGGCAAAACACAAGGGGGCACCACATCCCATCATCCCATCTCCATTTGAGGATGTCCTTGCACGCGGCCTCGTGTAAGCCATCCCACCCCCCACAGCACCGGCAACAGTGCATTACTTCACGTAGCTAGGCAGACCTCATGCCTGCGACAGCAGTGAACAGTCGGACGGCACCCGCACACCCACATGCTCCCCCGCACAGGTAGGCGGTGTCCGTCCTGCCAGCAGTCGCGTTGCGTCCCCTCCCCTCACCTCCTCCGCCCTCCCTTGAGAGCTCCTCCCCCCCTTGCAGTGTCCCCCATCGTGTGTCCTCCCCTCCCATCCCATGCAGCTGTTGCCTCACATCACCATCCAACCGCCCTTCCCCAAGTAGGCACGCAAGCAACCAACTGACACGACCACCTACCGCCCTAGTCCGTACCTTCGACCGCCACCGCCGCTATCCCCGCGCGCAATCGCTATCCAAGTCCCTTCCCCAAACTCCCGCCGCCGTACCAGGTGCACGCTGCTCCCTCCTCTTTCCCCCCTCCTCGCAAACCTCAGCGCCCAGCCTAACGCAGCTAACGGGTCGTCCCGCACACATCAGCTACCCGACACCCCCCGCGTAAGGGGCACTCGCATTCGCCCATCTTGCTCTTCTTTCCTCCTTCTCCCCCCTCCTCTTCGTCCTCCTCCTCCGCCCGCCTAGGGCTGCACCGCCCCGGCCGGGTCCCATCAGATGCCCACCCGAAGCATGACCCGCACACCACCCACACAAAAACACACACACAACCCGCTGCTAAAATGTCCCAGCAGCGCCCCAACCAACCAACCAACCCAACCCGGCAATCCCCCCACCGTAGGGTCTTCCCCCGTACCCCTCCACTCCACCCCCACCCGAGCCCCCACCCCCACCGAGAGTCCGCGACCTCACGCTGCCACCCTCAGCCGCCGTGGGCGCGTGTCGCTGTGTCCAGAAGACAGGCCACGAGGAAGTGAGGACGTACTGTGATTGTCACGGTGTGTGCAAGAGCCTCTGCGACCCCCCTGCATGCGATGCGCGCCTCTGCATTCAACCCCCCCTCAGTACTTGGGCGCCCGCCACAACCGCACGCGCTTGTCCCGGCTAGCAGTCGCCAACACAAACACCACAGCTCCCGCTGCTGCTGCCGCCCCCGCAGCCCCAGCTGCTGCCCCCCCCGGGAGCAGCTTGCGAGGCAGCGGGCACCAGCGCATGCAGGTGATGGGGCCGTCGTGAGCCGCGATGCGCTCCACCAGCTCGCCGCTGCGCAGGTTGAGCAGGTGTACGACACCCTGTCGGGAGGTCGTACGACACAGGAGGGTTGGGTGAAGTACGACGAGACAGTAAGAGAGGAACAAGGGCTTTGGCACACGTTGTGGGCGAGATGTGACGAGGTATGACATGCTATGCGCGCCCTGCACTAACTAACAAGTCGCTGCTCAGGTTTCGCTGTTCAGGTGTACGACATCTCCCGTACATATCGTACCTCATGATGTACAGGACACGACATGAGAACACAGATGCCGTACTGTCGTTCCCCTGCCATGGCCAATGCCTACTTTGGACACAGCTATCGCTGCAGTACATCCCCATAAAAGTTGACCCCCTTGTCGTACCGCCCCCACTCCTGCCGTACCTCGTGGGATGCCGCCAGCAGATCCGATCCGGGGGGTCCGAACGCCAGGTGCTGGTAGATCCGCCCCTCGGGCAGCGGCATGGGGATCTGCGGGCGGGGGGGGGGGGTGCGGGGGGGGGGTGCGGGGTGCACACCAGCTGAGCCTCGCAACAACATCACTGACAACGGATGTAGACCCAGGAGAGGTGCACTGGCGGGGTGTGTATGTTATATAGTGCAGGGAAGGAAAAGTGGGTGTGTGCATGGTATCTAAGGCGCAACGCTTTCCTTCTCACCGCCCCCTGCCTCCAGACTGCCCCGAGCCTCCCTCCCTCCCCACATTCGGCGTATGGTATGGGACTCGTTGCTACACTTATCAATTATTCTATCCCCACATTCCTTCCCCGCCGCGCCCCCCCCCGCCAGCCCCCCTTCATTCACTCACCGCAAGCAGCACCTTGGGGTCCTCACTCAGCTCGTAGCGCACATCGATGTTCCATACCTGCGTGGGTTGGGAGGGGGAGGGGTAAGGGGAGGGGGAGGGGGAGGGAGGACAAGAAGGAAAACCATGCTTTGAACAATAGTGGCTCCGGAAGAAGAGGAAGATCCGGTGGTGAGAGGGATGTGCCGTAGTAAGCAGTTGGTTGTCAATTGGTTCGCAAGTGGCAGATCCTTCTTTCTCTTCTTCTTACAGGCAGCACCCCATGGTGAAGCCGTGTCATACCGGTACAGCTTGTCCGTTTTCTAGCTACCCTCACTATCCTTCTCCTCCCCCTTCCCCCCTTCCGACTCACTTTGAGCATGCCGTCCTTGCCGGCGGTTGCAGCCCGGCAGTTGTCGTACGACAGGCCCACACACGCCACCTGCCCCCGGTGGCCTGACAGGTTCATGGCCTTGAGCAGACCTGTGCGGGGTGGGGTGGGAGTGGTTGGGGTGTGAGGGGGTAAAACATTATATAAGTGAAACAACGAGTCACTTGAGGGGGTGGGGGTGGGGGTCGTGGGGCGGGGGCTACGTCTTGGGGTTGGGATTACCGGTACGGCATCATGGTTGGCACACCACGTCAACCACCGCAAGTGTGGTTGCGATCCCGCGTTCCCTGCTCTCCCTGCTTTGCCCTCCTGACACTCCTCCCCCGCCCTCTCACCCCTGAACTCCCCCTCCCTCGAGTATTTCATCTCCCAGATCTTCACATCCGAAGAGAAGGTGGCGGCGGCGATGAAGCGGCCGTCGTACGACACCGCAAGATCGTGGTTGGCAAGCGCGGAGGGCTCGAAGGAGGCGAGCAGGGAACCCTGGGGAGGGGGTCAAAGAAACACCAAACCACAAGTGAGGGCAAGAAAAAGGGGAACCCGGGCGAGGGGAAAACATTCCGACCAAGATCAAGATCTATTTGGTAACGACAACGGCCCCGTGATATTAGGAGGGGAGGGGGAGGAGGGGAAGGGAGGGGAGGGGAGGATGACGGAGGGCAGCGCAGGGGGGCGCATGGAGCATCTCCATGTGTCATACGCCATGTGCTACTCTCTTTGCCCTTTGGCCGTACATGCATGCCGTACACATGCATGCGACTACCCTTCTGTTGCCGTACAGCGCCCCTCCCTCACCTTCATGTCGTACACCCTGCCCTCCCTCTTGGTGGAGAGGCTGACCACGTACCCGCGCCGCCCAACTGCCCCCTCGCTCGGCACGGAGGCGGCCACTGCCGGGAGGGCGGGCTCCTTGCCATGCACGTTGCCAACCTGGGGGGGAAGGGGGGGAGTAGCGAGGGCGCAGGAGAGGGAGGGGTTAATAGACTCAACAAAACACACAGAATACACATACGCATCCATGGACACGCTTTCTGCCGTACCTACCGTCCACAATGCGCCGTACGCTTATGGTGTCTTCCCCCATCCCCCCCTGATCAACCACTCTCCTACACACAGCCCCCAGCATAAACACACCAGTGCCGTATACCCAACAAAACACACATGCATGTTGCCATACCGTCCATAATGCGTCGTACACCGGCGCCTCCCCCGCCTGCTTGACCACGGGGCCGTACAGCGCCACCAGCGTGTCCGGGGCGCCGCGAAGTACGGCAGCCAGCTGGTCGGGGGAGTCTCCGAAACCCACCCCGATGGGAATGCGCGCCGTACGAATGCGCTTGAACTGCGAAGAGGCAGGGGGGTGTAAGGGAGGATGAAAGGGGGTGGAGGGGGTAAGGGTAGATCTATGCGCGGGTGCAGCGTAGAGGTTAGGGGCTTCCTGCGGTCGGCCCGGTGGGGGTCCGCAGGCGGCGAGAGAGGCGCAGCTCACCCATCCAGCCTTGCCCTCACTAACTTGTGGGTTCCTTCGAAAACACAAAGTTTGCTTTCTCCCTGACCCCCTCCCCTCCCCCGACGCATGGTTTTCCTTCTCTCCCCCACCTTGGGGTTCTTGGCCCCCACGTCCTCCCCCAGGTCGAACAGTCGCAGCGTCATGTCCTCGCACGCGCTGCCCAGCAGCCGCCCGTCGCGGGACCAGGCCAGCCCGGTCACCGTGTCACCGTGGTCCTGCGGGGGGGTTGGGAGGGAGGGAGGCGCAGGGAGAGGGAAAAAGAAGGAGGAACATGAGGGAGGGAGGGAGGGAGGGGTGGAGAGGAAGAACGTAGGGAGCAGCGCAGCGGCGCGCTGTCGTGCTGGTGAGCCGCTGGGACTGCTGGGAGGAGGAGGCGAAGTCGCGGGCGGCACCGCATTGAAACACGGGCGGCACCCTCTCCCCGCGGCACCCTGACAGCCTCCTCCTCCTCCTTCGCCCCCCATGCACGCCTCTATCCCCCCCCAAGTCAGTTTCCTAACTTTACCCCCCGGGGTAGTGTTACCGCACCTTGAGCGTGTTCAGCCACAGCTCATGATGCGACATGGCATCCTCCTTGCTCGTGGCGCTGCGGGGGAGTGGGTGGGTGTACGGCAGTTGCTTCAACTTCAGGACGCGGGTGGGAAGGGCGGCAGCAGGGCGTTTGGGCGCCTGGCGACGACGCCAAGGAAGGGGGCGAATGATTGAATGCTAATTGCATGGGAAGGAATGAAATGCCTGCAGGCGGGAGGCTGGCTGGCTGCTGCTTCCTTCTGCTATTCCTCCTTCTCCCCCCTCGTACCACAAAAGGAGGCATCTTCTGTTGCAGGACAACACCCCACCCGGAAATAGCCATTTGGTCAACCCTACCTGCCACGTATCTGCTGCTCGACAGTCGCTCATCATACCCGCCTCAGGCTGCGCTTCGCAAGCCCCCCACACAAACGTATGCCCGACAAACATGTATGCTCCTCTCCCTGTCACGCTGACGCTCCGAACCCGCGCTAGAGCCGTATCCTTTGACACCACCCTCCCACTCTTTCCTACCAAGAACACTTTCCAGGGCAACAGATTACCAGCATCACACATGCCTTCCACCGCTTAGCGGTTTACTCGAGGTCCCCCCCAACAAGAGGTTTACCCGGTCGCCCGGTCCCCTAGTAAGCGGTGTACTCACCCCTTCTTCTTTGCTGCGGCCTTCTCTGCCTTAATGAGCGACTTGAGATCCGGGCCACGCTCCTTGCCGGGAGCGACCGAAACGGAGGCCACCGGCGTACTGCGTTGGGGCATCGCAAGAACCGAGTTTGCTGGCTGAATCCCTCCTTCCTTCCCTCCATAAACAGGCAACCCAGCTGCTCAAGAGCGCAGGTGCCGTAAGAAACGAAACAGGGGAAGAGATTGGCATGAAGGTGTACAAAGGCAGCAATGTGACCGGGTCGATGGAGGGGGGCAATCACTCACTCGACATCGCTGTCCGACGTCTTATCCTTGGCTGCCTTTGTCTTAACCGGCTTAAGCCTGTGATGGAATGAAGTAACAAGTAACGTATGCCCGACCGCTTGCGTAGCAATGCTGCGCACCAAAACATAATCCAGAAGACGCGCAGAACCCACTTGGCCTTTGAGCTATGCGATGGAGCCAGTGCACGCCCCGCTGCACGGATGCATCCAAGCAGGGCGTAGACCAGGTAGCCCAGGAATACTACTGCGCTTGCACCTGAAGGAATGGCAGCAGTTCAGATCACATGATCACCGCTGAGGCATGAGGCTGTTACTCAGACTTGACATACCAGCTATAACTAACACGACTTGACTTGACTGGCTTAGGGCAACGCCCTCTTCCGTAGCTGTCATCCTGGAGGCTGTAACTTCGCAGGAGCTTCAAGTGACAATGAAAAGCAGCACGCATATACAAGATGTCTTTTTCCTTAATCCTACAGTCAATAGGTCTAAGGTTTGCCGAAGGTTAAACAGAAAGGCCTCGCCGCTGTTTTTTCAGTTCTGGTTTCGGTACCGGTGGACAGTAAATGATGCAAAGCCGCAAGCCCGCCATATGAAATTCACAAGCGGTTGGGCTCATGCTTATTGTTTAGCGAACAAACGCCGCACATCCATGTTACCGGTATCCGATGCGATGACTCCCCTTGCCCGGCTCGATGGACAGCTTTCCCCTCGCAGAGGCCCCTCGCCATTCCCGCCCGACCCCACTAAGCAACGACATATCCTTTATGCAGCCCGAACCTTATCGGAACAACTGCCACTGGTTTGACCAGTGCCTCACCACCCGCAACCTCCTGTTTTACAGTCTGCAATGTTCAGCGCAAGAGCAGGCCGCTCCCGTCCAAGTTCGCTCCCTCCCGACCCCCTGTACGCCGCAACGCTCCCGTCATCCCATACATCCATGTCGTTCACCTGCTTGCCACTTGGTACTACACACCGTTTTCTCCATAGGCCCTCCGTCCTCTCCAGGGACTTGGCATTTTTCAGCCGCCTGCTGCCCCACGACCGCTATCTAGCTGCGGTGCGGGAACGCGAGCTTCTCCGATCAACTTTAACTTGCCAAGCAGTTCTCATTCGGCCATACAGTACCCATACATTGTCCGTGTCGTATATCAATAACCCACTTGAAAAGTCATAAACAGAATTGGTTAAACCCTTTGTGTTTTCATCGGTTGCACAGTTGCGCAGCGTCAGTATTGCAGACAGTTGCATTGTGCACCCTTCCTCCACCCTGCCACACCACCTCCTCGCTTTTCACAGGCATTGTGAGGCGTTGTGAGGTAACTGCCACATCATTTCTACATGCCTGTCTAAATCTCTGGCACCACATCACACCCATGGCATGACACCGTGAACGCGCATGCACCCCCAGTCCCCCACCGCCCTGCCGGGTTTCCCCCCAGTCCCCCACCGCCCTGCTGGCATATATAACCCCCACAATCCGCCTCCTCTTCACTTCTTTGCGACCAGTGCAATAAAGTAAAACACCACACCACACCACACCCGTGCAACCCCGTCAAGGCTCCTGTGCTCCAGCCTACATAGCTCACCTGGACTGCCTCATCCTCCTCCAGCCTACATAGCTCACCTGGACTGCCTCATCCCCCTACACACGCTACCTACGCACTCTCCAGGCCACCTCGCCCACCGCTCTACACGTCTCACCTCAGCTTGCCGCAGAGAGCAGCGCTTTCCAGCCTTTATTGGCTGCCCCTGATGCTCCCGCGTTACCCATCTATGCTATTGCTTCGCCTGCCGGCCTGCATGTCAGCATGTCTACCTGCCGGGCTGCCAGCCCGGCATTCTGTTGAACCTGATGGGTATGTTTTGCTTCTCGCCCAGGAACTGCAGCAGGTTCTGAGCCAGCGTCCAGTTCCTCTGCGGCAGTGCAGCGGTAGTAGCGATGGCGGCAGGGGTGGCAGCCGGTCAGGATAGTAGCTATTGGAGAGAGGGATCAGGCCCACGGCGGCGCAATAAGATGCAACAGAGAACATAAGATACTGCATGAATCTTTACGAGAAGATTTGGATCCGCATGAAAACAAGCCCTCCTGCGCCCTCCCACCCCGCCCAACCTTGTGGCACCCTGCCGCCTCCTACTCCTATCCCCTGTGTCTCGCCCTCACTTGTGGTATGATATCTCTTTGACCCCCACCTTGCCCGCGAACTGCTGCAGCCCTGCAGCCCCTCAGTCAAACCGCTACCCCTTCACTACACACAGCTTTCCTTAGCTGACCTCTCCACCCACCTTGGGGTCGTACATGTCGCGCAGGTACACTCGGAACGCGTGGTCGGGGTTATTCTTGGTGTATTCATCGAACAGCGCGTGCGTCTGCACCAGCTCGTCTTGGAAGGTGTTCGCGGTGCGGCCGACGGTGGTGTTGTCCATGTAGAAGAGCTTGGCGTTCTGCTCCAGGGAGGGTGTGTAGCGCGTGTTGAAAATCATCTGTGGCGAGGGAGGGCGCGGGTGCGGGTGGGGCGCGGCTGGGTGGGTTGGGTGCGGGTGGGTAAGGAAGAAGGAATACCGTGGTGCGGGTTGGGTGGGTGGGTTACCAAACTGGGCCGCGATGAAACATGAGTGGCAACATTTCTTCATTTCTTCCTCTTTACCCACCCGCCCACCCTGACCTTCCAGCTGTACGCAATCCAACTTTTCCAGCCTTGTGCGGAATACCATCCCCTCTAGCCCACCTTGACCTCGCCGCACAAGCCCCGCAGGAAACGAGTGAAGGCGTGGAAGTTTTCAGTACACGTGGCTCGGTGGCCAAAGTACGTCCCGCACACGTAGCGGATCTCCTTGAAACCCGACACGGTACCTGCACGAACGAGTGTGGGGTGAAGCAGTACAAGAGCTAAGAGGGGACACGGGCGCGTGTGTCACAGGTAAGTCGTCCGGCCGTGCAATTAACCCTGGCCATGTATGTAGTAGGAGGGTTCAGGGTGCGTGTGTTGGGTGAAGTAAGGAGCACGTCAGCCAGCTTTAGGACAGCGGGTAGACGCGCTTCCTGGCCGGGTGCACCCTGCCCGGGCCCTTTGCAAGGCCCCCTAGCAGGTCGACTCCTGCATGGCCTCCTTGCACGCAGGTGTGGTGCTCGCTTCAGAGGCTTCTAGGACACAGGGCACTGGCAGCGGGATCAGGGGCAAGTGCAGGGTGCAGATGCGGGCCGGCATGCGCCTCTCCTTCGCGTACTACTACCGTACGGCAAGAAAGGTAACATGTGTGCTTGTCTCTGCTCTTCTGCTGACTGCTGCTGTTAGTATGTCCGGAGACTCCACCCCTGAATCATGTCGTACCTTCCCCGTAATGTCCGTACAACACAGAGTAGTACATGCGCGTCGCCAGCATAATGCGATCGTCCATGATTTCGCTAAACAACGGCAGCCGTGTTATCGGCGCATGTCGCTCGTACGCCTGCTTTATTTCCGAGGCGCCGTCGTTTGCATGTTTGGGCCACTCAAACAGCTCCTGCCCGGGGCCAAACTTAACCTCCTTCAGTCGCCTGCGCCAGTAGGGGCATGGAGCAGCAAGAACAGTAGTATTTACGACGCGTATGCGCGACATGGAAGTGTTGTAGGGAGTATGCATTGTCGGGGGGGAGGAGGGGAAAAGGGAGCCTAAAAGGCCACGTCCTGTATATGGGCCCCAGAGCGCAGGCTCCGTACAGCAACACAGATGAACTTACAGGTAAGCACTATATAGGTTCCAGAAAGCAGACCAGTGCTCTCCACGAATGAGGTAGTTGGGAATCTGATTCAGGGCGTCCATGAGCGCTGTTGAACCAGACCGCCCGGTTGCCAACACAAAAACGCACTTTTGAGAACCAAATGTTGGCCCAAGCAATCCTGCCTGTTTAAATAGCTCTCTTGGAGCAACTTCTAAAGCGCTGGAGACCGCTAGGTCTGGTATACTTGCAAATAGGAAGAGTTCCAGCAACAGTATCTGGGATAGCAACGAGTTGTTGATTGTCATTTATCCCAACATAGAATAACGACAAGTAACACTGCGCTGTGTATGCTGTTAGGAAGCTGCTCCTCGGTCAGTCATAGTACTGCACTCCGATTCCCGCTGACTTCGTTGACCAGATGTTTCTCATGTATATTGTTGTTCTTCCTCCACGAAATGAGCGCTCGCTTTGTGATACACCTCGATGCCGCCCAAGAGGTGCTAAAGTTGAAGAAGCATTCACTCTTCGTCTACTGGGAACACAAAACCCATTGCATCGTGTATACTTTAACTGGTTTTTATATACTTATTTTAATAGTATCTAGCAGGGTATGCCGGGTGCATGGACATTTACGGGCGTTTAGTCGTTCACAGGTACTGCACCGGCAAAGCGGCAATACAAACTCCTGCGCGTAACCATCAAGTTTTATAAACACCCGTTCAGTCCTCACGCAAGGTAGCCACTAAGGCTGCTCAGGTTGTTCCTGTAAGTTTGTGACAATTGCCGGCAATCCAACACAGTCACAACAACTGGGTGTTCTCGCGCTTACCTGGTACGAGCTTTGATACATGGTGCAATGGCAACTGCGGCAGCGCAGAAAGCAAAGGCCGTGTATTTGCGCTTTTGGACGTAACTCTCGGGGGCAGCAGAGGATATATGTTGGCGCCATCACGAGACGTGTATCATGAAATATTACTGTCAGTACGGTATGTTAGCACGGAATTGAGTGTGCTGAAGATGTCTGGATAGCAATCCTTGCATGCTGACGTGTCTGAAGTTGTTTCCGCACGCTAGGTAATTAGAGGGAACACGAAGTGGTCGCAGGCTGGCAGCGTCGTAATGTCCCTGCTCGAAAATACCTTGAGCATTACCAGCACAAGCCCGATAAACCAGAATCACCTACCGCTAGCCACGCACTCCTCAAAGGCCCTCGCAGCAACCTTCATACACCACCCGGCATAGCAATAGCAACCAAGCCAAAAGCCCCCTCCTTACTGCCCACAATCCCCGGGGCGATACCACCCAACCACAGGCTGCTCGCACCTCCTCTTACTACGTATCTAGCCGCCGCTCCTCGCAAAACGCCGCTTCCGCCGCCCCGCCACGTCTCCTCATCCCTCCCTCCGCTCTAGGCAGCAGTTCGGTGTCTCAAATACCCTTCCTACGTGCCTGGCGTGCCTGGAATAGGTAGATCAGTTCCACCAGACAGGTAACATGGTCTAGTCATGGGCAGATGCACAGGCTGCAGTGCGAAGGAAAAATGGCGAGATGGAGGAGAGAACGAGGCACCATTGTATGCCAAGCAGGGATAACCTCGCCTCTGGCAGGTGGAACCAAAAGAGCGCCACGTCGCACCAGGCAACTCCACTGCCCCATCCAACCATATAACCACAGCACCTGTTACCCCGTTCTCATGACTTCCCGGCCTTACAGGCAGAAAGTCCCTCCAATCCTTCTGCCCTCTCATCTAACTCGCATCTAGTTGCTGCAGCAGCTATCAGCTAGCCCCTCCAGCAGCACGCGCGCTATACACACCCGGACCAGCCGCAGCAGCAGTACCCTATAAGTACGACGTACGCATACACAGGTAAGCCCGGATTCCGGATATGTACTCCTTTCTATAGTCAACGAGCTGCCGACATGCCGTCGTACATGAGGTTCAGGTAGCTAGCCTACTAGCCATGCCGTACACCAAAGCTGTCGTACAACACTCAGTTCCGGGTGCCGTACGCCTCCTTGAACCGCCGTACCGCCTCCAGGATGTTCTCCCGGCTGCCAAACGCCGAGGCGCGCACAAAGCCCTCGCCCGCCGGCCCGAAGCCGCTGCCGGGGGTGGTGACGATGTTGCAGCGCTCCAGGATTTCAGCGAACACGTCCCATGAGGGCTTGCCTGCGCGGGGGTTGGGAGAGAAGGGGTTATAGAGTGTATGGGTTATTCCGCACAGGGCTTCTTCAGGCTAGCGGACGGAACCAGGCGGACGGAGATAATGCAGCAGCAGAGGGAAACAGGCGAAGAGGTGGTGAACGAGACCGGCCCCCTCCACAACCCACTTGCGGCTTTGTCGCACACCACACACAATGGCTGTTCCAACCCGCGGCCAGTTACCGGTATGTTACTACACACAGTTGGTTTTACACACACAGCGCCCCCCAATCACCACCACCACTCCATGCACGTCAGTTCCCACCTGGGAAGCCCACCCAGATGTATGGTGCATCGTCTCCGCCGTACACCTTGAAACCCATTTCGAGGAAGGTCGCCTGTGGAAGGGGGTAACAAACGGCAGCAAGGAAGGATGGCGAGCAACGAGGGTCGGAACAGGGTACTAGCGCCGTTGCGGCAACAAACAAATGCTGCTTAGTGGAGTCTGGCGAGAAGGAGGAGGAGTAAGAAAAGCAGGGTGTGTTGTTGGGGAGGAAAGGAGGTAGACCACGACCATGTAGCAGCAGCGGACCCATGGGTCACCCTCCCCCCCAACCCCCACCTTGAGGATGCGCGCGTTCTCCTTGTAGAACTCAATCATGGCCTTCATCTCCTTGAGCCCCTCCGGCTGCAGGCAGGCGAGACCGCCGGCCTAGGAGCAGGGAGGGAGGGGGGATGGCATTTGTGGAGTTACTCGGGCTGTAAACGCACAAGAGTCACCCCCAGGCCCCCACCTGCACCCCAACTTCGCCCCAGAACCCCACCTGCACCCCAGCCCCTCCCCCACCTGCACGATGTTGGATGCCCCGTTAAAGCAGGTGGTCATGACGCGGTTCCAGTCGGTGTGCACCGGGGTGCCGTCAGCGTACCTGGGGGAGGGGGGACAAGGGTTGGGAATCAAATAAACCCTGACCATAGTATACCAGAGGATGATGGCGTCCCAGGTGTCCAAGTAGGGCGAGGGTTGGAGGTTGGGGGATAAGAGGGGATGGATCCTCCGCACATGGCTGGAATCACATCCTGAGGTTTGTGCGGTGATTTGCAAAGGAGGTGTGGGTTTTCGCGCGGGTTTCAAAGCGGGCCGCAGCCTCGTCCCTGCTTTCCCCAGCTTGCCACTATCGACATCATGCATGGTACACATCGGTCTTCTATACCTTCCCCCACCCCAGCCCCCCTTCCCCTCCCTCACTTGAGCGCCTTGGGCACCACCGTCCAGCCCAGCCGCACGCCCGTGAAGCCCGCGTACTTGGAGAAGGAGCACGTCTCCAGAGCCACCTCCTCGGCACCTGACAGGGGACGGAGGGGAGGGAGATCCGAATCCTGATCCTGATCATAGTCATGGACTCATGGTAACGCAGTTGTGTGTTCTCCCAAGCTCGTACGAATGTCGTACCAGGGATCTCGTAGATCGTCTTGGGGCAGTCGGGGTTGCTGATGTACAGCGCATACGCCGCGTCGTACACCAGGATGGATCCGTTCCGCTTCGCAAAGGCGACTAGCTCGGTGAGCTGGGCGCGGGTGGCGGCGGCGCCGGTGGGGTTGTTGGGCGAGCAGAAGAAGATGATGTCGGTGCGCTTGGCCTGGGGGGGGGAGGGAAGGAAGGGGGAAAAATAAATGAGAAGTGCAAGGGGGAAGGGGGAAGGGGGGGTCGGGGAGGGAGGGACAAAGGTATACCAAACAACAGGTTAGGGGAGGGAGGGAAGGGGTAATGAGCACAGGGCAAGGAGGGGCGGGGAAAAATGAACAACGAGTCCCAATCCCATATCCCGACTCATGCAGTGAGCGCATTCGAAGGGGAGGGCGGCAGTGCAAAGAGAACATGCTGTCTAGCGACCAGGCAACCAGCCAACTGGGGGCCGGGGTAGGGATTACGGGATGGGAGGTCGGGGGTGGGGGGGAGGTTGGTATTGGGGTTGAGGGGGGTATGAAGACCCGGAGGAGGTTGCGATACCAAAATGTAAGTGCCCCACACGTTACCGATATACGAGCCATGGGATTGGGATTCCAGTGCTTCACTCCTGCATTTTACCCACCCCCCGGCCTCCCATCTCCATTGCTTCGCCCTAACCCGTGGTTTCCTATGGGTTGTTCTGTCTTTGGCCTCCCCTCCCGGCCTCTCCCCCCACCTTGGACAGGTCCGGGAAGAACGAGTTGTCCGGGTTGCACACCTGCGGCAGCGAGGAGGTGGCGGGCGGGGGGAGGGGTTCGGGTGGCGGTTGGGCACGTCAACCCCTCCTCTTCGTACCGGGAAGCAGGCAGTTGACAGTCACAACCACCAGCTACACGGCACTCCACACGCTGACATGCACCACCCAAGCTCCCCCCACCCCACCATGGTGAAGCCCAGGTGAAACCTACGTGTCATACGGTTAGCCAGTTTCTTCCTCCTTACCCCGCCTCAGTTGATGTACACGCTGACACACGCACCACCCCACTCCCCGCCCCCCACCATGTACTCGATGCCGTCGAAGCCGGTGCCGTTGTGGTCGCCCGTCATGCCCATCATCACACTCGTGTCCACGTACACGGGGTAGGAGGGATCCTGAAGGGGGAGGGGTGTGCGTGTGGAGGGGGAGGTTGGCATTGGGGTGGGGGGGGAGCAAACACCCAGGAAAGGGTTGATGGGGTTAGGGGGTGGTCGGGGGCAAGGGCTGCGACTGCGTGCTTTGACCTGTTCGCATGGGGTGCGATAGCGGAGGTTTGGGGGGGCGAGAGCACAACGCTAAACCGTACAACCGCGTGCAAATCAGCAAGCAAGGCGCCTCTCCGGACACTCTTACTCTCGCTGTGAACACACGCCCACACACCTCTACCGTGGCGTTTTGGTGGGGACATCACCGTCCAACAATCCAGTACGTTCCTGCTCGCGGCCAGATTTCAGAACACCTAACGCAAGAAACTACCCACCCACACCCGCACTCACCTGTACGGCAACCGTGGGCTTGGATCCAAACATCATTTGAATGCGAGCAATGTCACACTTGGATCCATCCGAGATGAAGATCTCATCTGCCGTACGAAGGCCAGAGTAGAAGGTGGATGCAACGGCCTCACGAAGAGCGCCCTGGCCCTGCTCCGCGCCGTATCTGGTAAGAAGGAAGAACCGATTAACGTGGCGGTTGGTTGGTTAATGGCGGTTAACAGTTTGGGCGTAGGGCATGAAGGATAACAGACGAGGAAGCCTAGTGACACCATTCAGTATTCACTGCGATGCCGTCCTGTCTGTAAACCTCCTGCCTGCCTTCGCCCCTCTCACCCACTTGCCCCCCGCCCCTTTCCCCCGGGTCCTAACCTTCGTTTTCACTTGGTTTGGTTTCTCTCTGACCCCTCGAACCCACCCACCCAACCCCACCCACCCCTCACCCGCTGTACCCCTCCCGGGTGGCCAGTCCCGCCGCGGCCTGCGCCATGGCGTTGGCGATGTACGGCGGCAGCGGCTCCGTCGTGTCACCGATACCCAGCGAGATGATCTGGGTCGGGGGGGGGGAAGAGGAGGCGGGAGGGAAATAATGATATGCGCAGCAACGGAGTCCCAATCCCGAATGCCGACTCATGCGGGGGGGGGGGTAGGAGAAGGAGAAGGGGCAAGGAAGACGGGGTTGGGTGATCTGGGTCAGGGAGGGCGAAGCTCAGGAAGGGCGTCTGGGTGGGTGCCGCACCTCGCATGCACGCATGCATCCACCCGCATATCTTTATGGGGCCATGAGCATTCTGTTGCATTCCTCTCTTGCATTTTGCAAGCTCTCTTTCTCCGGCCATGCAAACGCCCATGCGGCTCCTTTGAGGTGTGCTGGTCCCGTTCCTCCTGCTGCTGCTGCTGGTCCCCTCCTGTTACCGCTACAGCTGATCCCCCTCCTGCTGCTGCTTCAACGCCGCTGCTCCGCCGGAGCTCTTAGTTTTGCACCGCACCTCCCCTGCGCCCTCCTCGTACAAACCTGGGCTCACTGCCTTTAATCCTGTTTAGGCCAGGGAATCTCCTTCGGGGCCCTCCTTCCCTCCTTGGACCCTGCCCTTCCCCCTTCCTCACCTTGGCATCTGGGTTCTTCTCCTGGTGGGCCTTACGCCGGCGAGCGATCTGCGGGAGATATTGACAGGAGCCGGGGGGTCGAATCAGAGGAAACCACGAGGGCAAAGCAATGGGGATAGGAGGCAGCAGGGTGCCACATAACAAAGTGCGGAGCCGGGGTGGGAGGGGCTGGTCGTACGGCAACATGCAAGAGCATCTGTGACTGCAGGAGGCGGCGGTGGGTGCGTGGTGCAGTGGTGGCGATCATGGGCGCGTAACAACGTGGGACGGGATGAAACGTCCTTGTTGCAAAACCCTGTGCCCCAGCCCAGCAGGCCATTATGCCGAGTTTTACCACCGAAACCCGTGCCTCCGTTAGGCGGCCCTGAAACCCTTGCCACTGAAAGTCAACCGGCGGCATGCAGACCATCCAGTCAAGGGAATCGGCAAGCTTACCTCAGGGAAGAGATAGCCAGCACGCAGCTTGCCGAAGTTCTCATTGCGGGCCACGTTGACCGTGCCTGCAATTCATCGCCGCGAAGTATGCTTAACATGGGCCGCCAGGAACAATCCGCTTTTTAAAACGTCCAGCAAACTACGCTTGAGAAGCCACAGGCGTAAACATATCTTTAAAGGCTCTTACCAGCCTTCTCGGGCGTGGATACAGCCTTCACAACAACTGCACGCCTGCCGCTGCGTAGCAAGTTTGTCGCCAGCACCAATTTGTCAGCCGCAAACCTGGCAATTAAAGAAGTGCCCTAATAAGTTTCGTTTGGAGTGCAACGACTCACCACGACGCCCGAGCGGGCGCGGCAGGCCTAGCATTACGCATAGCCACGTTCATGTTGTCTTGGTATTCACGGCCCCTACAGGCTGCGAGACCAACTCTGTGGAATTGGAGAGGCCGCGCTCCGGGCACTACAGTGCGCTTTACGACTATGCTTGCTGCCGTGCGCAGGGCCCCCAAACGAACTTGCACTTAGCTAGGATCACCATATCCCGCTCATAAAATGTTTTCGGTTTGTGCTTGTCCATGCTGTCCTTTCTTTCCAGAGAATTAACACGGTGGGACATGCACTTGGACTACAGCTTCGTCCATGGATAGGCTCCCAAAGGAGCTGCCACGTAAGCAATTAACTTGATTTGACGGCGCAATAGTGCGTGCAGCTTCGAACAATACATGCACTAGCCTGCTTGGTTGTAGACATGCCACCGTTGCTCGAGACAAGCCAGCAGCTCCGCACGGCAAGTCCTTGCACACCGCTCCGTCAGACGTTTGCTACTGGTCGAGGAGCCGCAACCAACGCACAGCGTGTTACTCCCAGCCATGCTAACACAACATTCACGGGAAGAAGAGACTGCCCGCAAATTTACAGAAATGTCATCCACTCAGCAGCGCCACCACCCACACCCCAATCAGGAACAGCAACACCACAAGTGAAGTCGTGCTTATCACCCTCGCCCGCATCCATACATGCCGTACCATCCCTGCCCACTTCAACACATGCCGTACATCCGCTATCAGCTCCCGCGTATGTTGTACGGCTAGCTGAGTCAGGTGATGTGGCCGCCTTAGCAGCCCTGGATGCGAGCTGCGTGGCGGAGGGCTCGGCGGGATGGAGCCAAGGTATCTACCAGGTAGGTTGCCCCGCGCTCATCCTGTTGCCGTACCAACCCTATTGACATTGAACAGCAGGGGAAAGCGCTCCCTTCAGCCTTAGCCCTCTCCTCCTCAGTAGTGGAAGTAGCAGGGGGAGCCGTGACGCGGGGTTTTAGTGGGGCAGGTGGAAGAAAGGAATCGTCACGACTCGGGATGCGTTGCTGGCTGGCTGATTGCTGACCTGTGTACCTGCCCTTGCAGCCAGCACCAGCAGCCCTCCAGGGTTGCTGCTGCCTGGCAGATTGGGCGGTGGTCGCAGGACGACACGCTCACTGACGGGCCGGCGTGCCCCCCCCCCGCATGCCTTTGTCTCCAGCGGCCTCATTCCCAAACACCTCCACACCAACTCCCTTCCCCCCTCTTTCCTCTCCCTCCCCCTCCAGTCCGACGTGCGCCCCGGCGGCCCCAACCTCATCCTGCTCGCCGAGCTCCCCACCCCGCCACCACCACCAGCAGCACCGCCACCAGCAACCCAGCAGGCTGCTGCGGCCCTTCCAGGGGAGGCACCTGGGAGCAGCACCAGCTGCAACAGCGGTAGCAGCAGCAGCAGCACCACCACCACCACCACCACCACCACCACCAACAACAACAACAACCGGGCCGCGGGCAGCGAGGCCCCTCCCATCACCACTTCAACCACCCCCACCAGCTCCACCACCAGCAGCAGCACCAGCCCCATGGTAGTGGCGGCGCTGGTGTGCGGCAGCGAGGCGGGCGGGGAGGTGGCGCTGACCAACCTGGCGGTGGCGGCGGCGCAGCGGCGCAGCGGGCTGGGGGGGCGGATGGTGCGGGAGGCGCTGCGGCGGCTGGGGTGAGTGGGGGTGCTGTGGGCTGCTGCGGCCTGATGCTTGCCTCGCTGGGAGTACTGGTAGCTGGGAATGTCGCGGCTTTTCCGGCAGGTTGAGCTCCTCTGGTTGAGGCGATCGCGGCCGCTTGGCTTGGCTGCCCACCACCCCCTTGTTGCCCAGCTGCAAATGCACCACGCTACTGGGTGTTGGTGCCCGATGGATGAGCTCGATGGAGCGGTTCGTCCTCCGCTATCCCTTGCTTGCTGTTGCCACCGTTGCTTGCTTGTCCTTCCCGACCCTCGCCCATCCCGCCGCCTCCTATGTCCTATCCCCATTGCCTTTGCCCGAACTTTTGGCTTCATCTGGTTTTGTTTCTCTGTGACCCCGACACACATGCATGCTTTCTTGTCCCCTGTTCGTACCCTTCCATGTGCATTGCTGTACGGAGTACAGCGCAGAGCGGTTTCCGGCTTTCCTGGAAGTACGGCAAGACAACGTCAAGGCGCAAGCACTGTACGGCAAGTTTGGATTCCAAGTGGTGGGTGTACGGCGGCGCTACAATGCAGATGGCAGCGATTCACTCGTCATGGTTCGGCAACCGTCGCCGTTGTGAGACCACCTTTATCGTGGATGGTGGGATGAGGAGCGCAGCGAGAGGAGGTGCAGCCGCTGACATTTCCGGCCCCTACCGTGTATTGGTAATGCCTCAGATAGGATGTAGGGGGCCAGGGATTAAATGTAAGCATTAACCCCTAACGTGTACAATTTTGAGGCGACATGGGGCAGGTCGCTGCCAGGCCCTGCCGCAGAGTGGCTTATAGGTAGGGTTATGGTTCTCTGAGGGCGCTGATGACGAGATGCGTTGTGAGCAGCTGCTTGCGTACCGTATCGCAACTCTGTTGTACCATGTGGAAGCAGGCAGACGCAAGCAGAATCCAATGGACGAGCAGAGCGACAAGCCGGTAACGACCTCAGCAAAGAACAACAACAACGGAAGCCCCAGCAGAAGCCGCCCGTCCGCCCACGTCCTCGTCCGCCTGTTGTATCGCTATTTGTACAGCGCGCTAAGAAATGAGCGGTTGGGGTCGTGCTGATGTCCGGGGGTATGCTGTCCCCTTCCCCACCATGCTCCCTCACCCCGTCCACCATTGGCCCTCCAGTTGCCCGGGCGGCCACCCCCACCAACCCAACGACAACAGAACGACAACACACAGCTGGCCACGACAGCAACCGCATGCGACATGACCCCCCCAAGATGCAACGCAATGCAATGCCCCAACGAACCAACGGCAATCCCAACCGCAACACGCCGCCCAGTCTCGAGCAGACCCACAGACCCAGACTCGACCCAGATTCCTTACATTCCCAGCTCCCTTCCCCTAACGCCCCACTACCATGTCACCCCTATGCTTTGCACCTGCCACGTCCCCACTTTGCTCCCTCACTGGCGTCACTGCCATACACAGACCCCCCGCCGCACCCCCGCTGCACTCTTCCCCGTTTGCGGCACACATGCGTCGCACAGGTACGGCACACACACCTGCATGGCCATGCACGCAGCGCACGTTGGTTGGTTGGTTGGGGCACGCACCGCATGTGGACTAACTCGGTGTTGCTTAAGCTGTCATCCAGGCTGCATGAATGACACTGATCATGGTACGAGGGTGGTACGACGCGTGCGCCGCACACACCACCCACCAGGCATCCACGACGCCGGCTACCATGTTTGCACCCCATGGTGAAGCCGTGTCATGCAGCTCGTCAGTTTCCTCGTTACCACACGACGTCAATGACCAGCAACGGAGCCCAATGCCGCCTGACCGGAACACGAACGCAGCGACAGATGACGCCATACGAAGCTAGCACGCTACATGCAACCCCCTCCTCGCCACACCCGAGATGTTTAAGGAACGCCCGAGCACCCCGCACCAACAACTGTAGTCATCAGTTCACGCCAAGTCAACAACAACCCGAAGCCGCCGCCTGAGCAACCCCCACACCTGCCACAGCCGGAACGAAGCAAAACAAGCCAGGTCAGAACAGGCCAAGCTAGGCCAGAGCAGGGAGCAACATGACAGCAAGGGCAGCACAACCGGCAGCACAACCGGCGAGGAGACTGGGTGCGGGAGAGAGTCACCAGCAACGCCATGAACGGTGCTCCACGACTCCAAACGGGCCCCGCCCGTTGTTGAGATTGAAGACGGGGCGGCGCAACTGCACGTCCCGTATGTTCGTGAAGCCAAGCGCCCTCCTTGCATCCACCACATCCCTTCCTCGGCGCCCCCTCCCCCCACCAGCACAGCCCCTCTCGCACAGGGCCTCCGGGGTCACCCGGTGTGGCCTGCCCGAATACAAGCACCGTCCCAGCCAGCACCCCCCAACATCTCAACAAAAAGAGACGGTTAGTTTCTTCCTCTTTTCACCCCCAACATGCAGCGCCCACTTGCCACTCGCGGCCAGGTTTCGGAACACACCCCGCAAGCAGCTACAGCGGTCCACAGCTGTGAACGCACGCCCCTACTTCGTCCTCCCTCGCCACTGACCCTCCTGCCATCCGAGAGACCCGACAGCCGAGACACTACAGCCGAGGAAAGACAAGCCACCCCGGGGGCCACTCACACACCCGCGCCAGCTGCCTCTCGTAGCGCACACACGTGGCTCCAGGACCCAGCTCTCTGGGCTTCAACATGCAGGGTTTCCCTGACCTCAGGCACCTTCGGCCCTGCCACTCAACGCGACTCCTCCTACCCTAGCTCCCCCCTCCAGCGTGTCACCCGATGTACGGCACAGCATCCCACTGTACGGCACAACATCCCGCAAGCCATCTGCACGGCACAGCAAGCCATGTGTACGGCACATCAGCCACCCGGCGGGGGGCTGCCGAACAGGTCGCTCAGCGTGACCGAGCCCGGGGAGCCGGCGGCGGAGCTGGCGGCAACGCCCACACCCACATCGCCCGTCGCCGCCACTCCGCCAGCGCCGCCGCCGCCGACAGCGCCACTGACATTACCGCTCAGGCTGCCATTGCCCAGTCCGCCGCCGCCGCCAGCAGCACCGCCCACGCCGGCACCAATACTAGCGCTGCCGGCAGCAGGCCCCAACCCGCTGCCGCCGCCGCCTCCGTTCACACCCGGCAGGATCACAGACAGGGTAATCATGGGCGCGGACGCCGCCGCCGCCGCCGCCGTCGCCGCGGAGGAAGGTGGAGCGGCGGAAGGCTTCGTCGGCAGCGCCGTGGGTAGCCTCGGCGGCGGAGTTATCGCCTTGCCGCCGCCGACACCCGCACCCACGCCGATGCCCGGCACCTGGGGCTGCTGTTGTTGCGGCACTGCCGGTAGCGGTATGCTGCCCAAGGTACCCAGATCGATTCCCAGAGGCGCCACGATATCGGAAAGCGTGATGCCCGCAGGGGGTAGCGATGACAGCAGGCTGTTGACGTTGGCGGGCAGTGGCGGCGGCGTGGGCAGCAGGAGAGACCCCGGCAGGGGCAGGGTGGTGGTGGGCGTGGACTGCGGCAGGGGCAGGGTGGTGGTGGGCGGTTGCGGCAGGGTACTGATATGCTGCTGTTGTGGCTTTGGCTGTGGCTGCGGCTGCTTAGGAAGCGGGGAAGGCGTGCGACGCGGTGCCGACTGTTGCAACCGCCGAACCGGCGGCGGCGGCGGCCGTTGAATGATCGCTCCTGGGTCGCGCTTTGCGGCCAACTGCAACCCCGCAGCGCCCCTCATGGCCGCCCTTTCCCACCACATGCCGGAGTCCACCAGCAGCTTCACCATCCGCTCCCAATGCTGCCACTGCTCCCTAGCCGCTGGTGCCGCCGCAGCCAATGTTGCTGTTACTGCATCGTCCTGGACTGAGGCGAGTGGTGACCCATGGGTCGTCCCCATGGCCGTCGTCGACGTTTCCGGTGCAGCTGTCAGCAGGCTGCGCCTGCCATACCCGGTGCCCCGCGGGAACATCAAGTCCGTCAGACGCAGCGGCGGAGCGCTGGAGAAGGGGAAACCTGCACCGTCGACCCCTGGATCACTGGCACGGCCCGGGCCGTCGTTGATTACCGTTCCGCCGTTAGCCGCACCTGCTAGAGGGAACACAGCAGGCGGGGTAACGAGGGAAGGGCCTTTTACGAGACACACCGGCCAATCAGGGGACTAGTCTGAGAAGGCACAAGATAGCAGGTGCAGCGCCAGCTTGCCGCTGGGCCGTATGGAGGCCTCTCCATGCTCTCCACGTGTTTGCGCTTCCTGTGTGCCCTGCCCCGCATATCGTTAATAGCCCACCGATCTGACGGTTCCACCCCCTGTTCCTACCAAGGCCACACGCTTCAGTCCCGCTTTGTACTCGCTCTAAACTCACCGTCAGCTAGTTGCTGGGTGGCTTGTGGCTGACGTTGCGGCGCCAGCTGCTGCAGCCGCCGCCGCCGCCGCTGCAGCCGGGACGGCTGCATCACTGCCCCCGCAGGGCCGCTGCCCCACCCAACCTGGGAGGGCAGGGCGCCGCTCTGATTGCCGCCGCTGCTGCTCCTCACCGCCACCGCCGCCGCTGTTGCCTTAGCCGCTGCTGGTATCCTCCAATGCATGGACCAGCCATTGCTGCTGCTGTTACTGCTGCTACCGTCGCTGCGATCAACCCCCCTGGCCACGCCGTTCCTGCTAGGTTGCTGCCCCACTGGCAATGTCGATGTCAGTGGCGGCCGTTGCTCTAATGATGCCGCCGGAGGAGCAGCCGCTGCAGCTGCCAACCCCGAGATTGGAACCGCCGTCCCGCTCGTGGCTATCGCATCGCTCGTGCCGTGTTTACCGCTCGCGGCAGCATTCGCAGTGCCGACTGACCCGTGGGTCATCGGTCCCGGCCACAACGGCCGCAACTGCGTCCCCTGCTGCGGCTGCTGCTCTGGGGGGCCATGCGGTGGGGAGTGCCCCCTGCCTGCGTGCGTTGCAGCACCCCGGTAGCTTGGGTAGCTTCCAAAGCTGCTGTTTGCATCTGCTTTACTGTGAGCAATGTGCTTGCTGCGGGTCGGCTGTTGCAACTGCCTTACTACTGATGCTGCTGCGGTTATGGCCGCGAGTGGTTGCGACGAGAAGGGATGGGGTTGTGCCGTTGCTGCTGCTGCGTCTGAGGAGGCCGCTGAAGGCGGCCAAGTGGCAGCAACCAGCAATAAGACAGCTAGAAAATACGAGGCGGAGAGCGGGGAGGAAGAAGAAGAAGAGGAGGAAGAAGGAGAAGCGGAAATTGTGCCGCTGCGAACGAAGCGAAGGATCGCCCACTTGCCTAGAGATAGCTGTCCTACTTTGCGGCAGGAGCAACGCTCAGGATGACCCGCCATAAGGTGGACTAGGAGTTGTGTACATAAACTGGTAAAGCGTGCGAGCAAGAGGCTTGCGTCTTCCAACGAGGACTTTATGCTCCGTGGGTCGTTTATCTGCGAAGCGATCGGCGTTTAGGCGAGAGCTCAACATTTGTGGAGGTACTCTTCCAATGCTCCGCGGGTCATGCAGCATGCCATGGAGTTGCTGTCGATCTCAATCGTTACTAGACCTTAACGGGACTAGCTGGCGAGAGCTCAACTAATAGCCTCGCATCGTATGGGGGCTGACTGCAGCTTGCAGCTACTCCAGGCAGGCTACTGTACATATATATGGAAGCAGTGTTGATTGTATGTTGTGTTGCTGCCAAAAGGTGCCTGCGCACAGTGAGTACGCGGCGTGACTGTTTTGTCACCCTTTGAAAGCAAGCCCTCAAAAGGCGGCAAGACAAGGCAGCTCACAACCGGCAGTTAGCTTCGTAGTATTGGTTTATCAACCCGAGCTAGCAGAGTACTTGATTATGGCCTTTTCTGCGCATTCGTACTATACACGAGTATCCAAGACCTTGGACTTGATCGGACTCACACCATCACATGATTGTGCCGGCAGGGCCGCTATACCGAAAACCCCGAACGCTTCTAGACAGGTCCTACACTTCGGTAATCACGTCGACACTTTGGGGAATGAAGGCCGCAGCTGTCCCATCCACCCAGCACCCACCCCATGGTGACATCCATCCGCTGGAGGCGTTGCCAGACATCGCACCATCCCCTGATTCTCCATGATTACCACCTCCAAACACCCTACCAAGCCCCAGGATTTCTCCTCCGCGGAGGTATGAGGCTCCGCCATGATGGGCGGGTGACGAGTGTAATGGATCTCAACCAGCCCCCCATTAACGTCATATTCCCAAGCCAAGTTCGCCATGGGGGACAAATTAGCTGTCCTGCGTACTGGGAGTGAGCTGCGGGAGGAAGCACAGGTAGGACATGTGCATGGAAGAGATGCTGATCTTACGCATGTAGCGCCGCTGTGATCATAGTGTTCAAGACTCAGCTGCTAGCGGGCCTAGAGAGCGAGGGCAACTTTGCAAAGAACCGAAAAATACAACATAGCTAGGGCTCACAGACGGCAACCAGCGATAACGGAAGTCTGTTCCTAACGAAGTCCTAAAACATTCTGACGTTAAAACATGTAGCAATTGTTCATTCTGCAAAATCCTTCGCCAGAGCTCGTTAAATGCTTGCCGAGAAATAGGCGCCTTGCTTCTTTTCACTTTCTTGCGGGGCTCACAGTACATTAGTGCTAACTAGTGGCAACTCGGTATGCGGCAACGTGCCTGGAGGCCATCAATGGTGTTTGTACGGAAAAAGCGATCAGAAGATCCGCGCGACGATTACACGTACCGAACAAATGTGGAATGGCCTGAACCTAACTAAACACGCCCAGCTTAGGTGCTGGCTGGAGAAAGACTTGGTATTACCTGAATTCCATAGCCTGCACAGCCAACATGCAGCTCACGGCCGGTTCCGTTCAACAGGGTGCGGTCCAGAATGGTCGCCGACCATCGACGGCGTTGTCCAGGGGTCCATCACATGTCAATTTGCGCCCGCGACAGCTCCAACACCAGCTGGCTCCGTCGCATATGGCGGAGTTCCGTGCCGGCTGCCCGGCACCCCTGCGGGCCGTGAAGGCTGACATCTCCACAGATCAAATGGACGCTGCTATGCTGCGTGCAATTTCGAGCGTATCACAGCAGGTGGACGAAGCAGTTGCTGCCACGGTTTTCAGCAACAATGAAGCTGCGAGGCGCATTGAGTTTAACCCAGACTCAGAGCTGCGGAAGCGTGTCGTGGCATCCATTCAAAAACTTGCAAAGGGACTGCTGGAGAGGGATGTCGAGGTAGGGGCGGTTGTCGACATATGGTCTGCAAAGTTCGAGCTCCCGTAAACGCAATTCTGCAGTTGCTTTCCTGTCACGCCCCGCCTGGACGTTATTGTACATCACACCAAACTCAATTGGACAAGTATAAGATCTCGACTTGGGATTAAGGCGACAATGCAACTTCCCTGATAAAGCTTGCACTTGCCGAATCCCTTCGTAGGTCCGCTTGCTGTTGCTCGCTGCGCTCTGTTGCGAGCACCTGCTGCTTCTGGGTCCACCAGGTAAACAATTTGCAAAGCATCCTGACAGGATGATTCCTCCTTTCGCGACCATGTGTGCCTGCTCTGCATTACCGCCCCGACATCTCGACTCAAACGTCCACTTTGCACCTCAGGTACCGCCAAGTCGGAACTCTCCCGGCGCCTCTCCTCGCTGTGCGGTGGCACCTACTTTGAGCGGCTGCTGACGCGATTCTCGGTCCCCGAGGAGCTCTTCGGACCGTTGTCCATGAAGGGTGGGTGCCGGTGGCGTTTGGATGATGCGTGGGACACGGGCTGAGGGCGAGGGTTTTGGGATGGGTGGATTTGGATTTGGAACCGATAGTCAAGGCAAGTTAGTCATAAATGGGACCATGGCGCCCCAAGTAGCTGCCCTTTTGGATCTAAACCAAGAGCTTTCAGAATTCTATGTAGCCCGAAACCTCCCATGTCCTCCCATGTACATATCTGCATGCAGGCCTGGAGAACGATCTGTATGTACGGCAAACCGAGGGCTACCTGCCAACTGCCGAGGTGGCTTTTGTGGACGAGATCTTCAAGGTGAGGCGGTTGGGGTGGTTGGCGGTTGGGGTGGGTTGGGGTGTGTTGGGAGTGGAGGGGCGCTGACGAGGTGCCGTGAAGAGGTGCATCACAGGCGGCTGCTGCGGCTGCTGCTGTCAAATGGAGACCGTTGGCTTGGATTGCGTTGCGGATTGGACGCGGTTGGAGGCCCCTTTCAATTCCGCATGCAACCCCTTCCGTTCCCCTTACCCCTCTCCCCATCCTGCTGCCCTAGCGCTCAAGTCGGTGTTGAAACCGTGGCACTCCCTTCGGTACTCCCTCCCTGACCCCTTCCCCCCCTCCCCCCTCCCCTCCCCCCTCCCCTCCCCCCTCCCCTCCCCCCTCCCCTCCCCCCTCCCCCGTCTCCCTCCCTCTCCCTTTCCCCCAGGCCAACTCCGCCATCCTCAACGCACTGCTGACGCTGCTCAACGAGCGCCTCTTCGACAACGGCAACCAGCGGCTGGAGGCGCCGCTGCTGTGCCTGGTAGGAGGGGAAAGGGGGGGGCGTGTGTGTTTCGGTGGGACGTTATGCGCGAAAGGAAGTAGTGGGGCGAGGAGCCGGCAGGGAGCTGGGGAGGGGCGACGGGGATATGGATGAACGTCTGTGTCGTACAACCTAGTTCCTCTCCAAACCCTCCCCCCTTCCATTCCCCTCCCATTTCCCCCCAGGTGGGTGCTTCCAACGAGATGCCGGAGAGTGAGGAGCTCGATGCGTTGTACGACCGCTTCCTCATCCGCCGTACAGTGTCGCAGGTGGGGCGGGGCGGGGGACAGGTAAAGACGAAGAAACCAACTAATCGTGAAAAGGCGTGGGGCGGGACGGAGGCCGCTCTGGCTCGACGCCATAGGCCCCTAGCTTTCATAGGCCCCTGAGTGTCTTTTTGAGGAAAGTAGATTCGTCAGACAACAGCGCTTGCAAGGGTAAAAGGGAACCACCTTTGGGGCGCAAAGACACCATTACTACCACCACCCTCACCCGTTCCCCTCACGCCACCCATCCCCCGTTCATCACCTGCCCAACAGGTGTCCAACAACCAGCTCTACAAGCTAGCGCGCCTGGCAGCAGGACGCAAGGACCACACCCTAACCGGGGTGGCGGTTGCCGGCCACAACGGTAACGGCAACGGTAACGGAATCCAGGCAGAGGGAGCGGCGGCAGAGGTGCTGAGGATGGATGATTTCCGCGGTACGGCAACTGACGCGTACGGATCGGTTGACGTACCGGATTCCGTTATCGACTTGCTGACGTCGCTCCGGAATTACCTGCAGGTTTGTTGGCACGGCTGGGTGGCTGGGTGGTGTGGTGGGGAAGGGTGGCTAAGATGAGTCTGGAAGGGGGAGGGGGTTTGGCAAGTGGAAGCCTGTTTGGCAGGAGGAGCGTGCAAGTAAGGAGAAGAGGGAGGCAGCGAAGGAGGTTCTGCTGTTGTTGTGCTTGGGGTGCAAGTAGAGGTGCTTCTGGACCCCTCCCCACACCTCTTGGAGTATGCTCTGCCCGCTCTCCGCCCTGCCCCCCTGCCCCCTGTCCCCGAAACCCTGACATCCCCCTAACCCGCCCTCCCTGGGGGCACCTAGTTCGCCACTATCACTCAACGCACTGGGTCTTCCTCCCCCATGGCTTTGCCCTAACCTGTGGTTTTGGTATATCTCCCCCCCCCCTCCTCCCCCCCCCAGGACAAGTGCGAGCCGCCCATGTACGTGTCCGACCGGCGCTTCATGAAGGCCGTTCAGATGCTGCAGGTGGCGGCTCACGCAGACGGCAGGGAGCAGGTGGGGTGAGGAATGAAGGAGGGGCAAAATGGGGGGAGGAAGGCGGGCGTGTCGCCAACAAATAGGTCGCAAACCAACCAACCAACCCAACCCAACCCAACCACCCCCAGGTCAACGAGTACGACTGCCTGCTGTTGGAGCATGTGTTCGGCAACCGGCCGGATGACGGGGCGCGGGTGCGGGGGCAGGTGCTGGACATCATTGCGGCGGACCCGGGGCTGCAGCAGGTGGGAGGGGGGAGTGGGGGGGGCGAGGGTGTATTTAGGAAACTGGCGGCGTGTGTGTGTTCTGGAGACTGGCGGCGCGAGTCGTAACGTGCTGTGATTGCCAAATTGTGTGTTGTTGGGTATAGAGGCGTGTGCGAGAAAGAGAGGGGACAGGGAGAGGCGGGACGCGCATGTGCCTTGGGGTTTAAGAAGGAAGGGACAGCAAAAGGTGGCGGGAGGGGAGAGATGACGGCAAGGGTGTCGTTCTGACCCATGACCCATGGGTCGCTATGCTGAATCCTTTCCTTTCCCCCTTCCTGCACCTTTACACAGGCTGAGTTGGTGCTGCTGGGCCTGTTTGGGCGCACGTGCCGCATTCTGGAAGGTGAGGCCAGGGGAGAGGAGATGAGGGGGGCTGGAAGAGAAGCAGGAGAGAGCAGAAGAGGGCTACATGGGGCTATCCTCTTGAATCCCTCAGTGGTCGTATCTTTCACTCCTTCCCCTCCATGCCCGTGCCTTGTGCCCCAACTTGCGGCTTCCTTTTGTTTGGCTTCTTCCTCTTTACCGCCCCCCCTCTTACTGCTACGTATCAATACCATGACGGTTAATAATCCTTTACACATTACCCCTTCCTTCCCCCCCACACGTCCCTGTTCGCAATCACTCTATGTTCTCCTTCGCGGCTTCCAGTTCTCTTAACAAACGTTCCCATTCGCGACTAGGTTTCTCAACCCACACCTCCTCCTCTCCCCCCCCGCCCCATACACAGGCCCCTCCGAGCCCGCCGACCTGGCGTCCGCCGCCTCCGAGGTGGGGCAGCTGCTGGAGCTGCTGAGTGCCAGGCATGCGGGGCTGGCTGCGAACCTGGAGGTGAGGGGGAGGGGGAGGGGAAAAGAAGAATATTCAAGGTGTTGTATGACAGTGGTAAAGTGGCTGAAGTGGGATGAGGAAGGGAGAATGGTGTGTGTGTGGGCTGTTGATGTGGGGAAAGAGGGAGGAGAGAAGTGACGTGGGGCGTTGGTTCCGTGGGCCAAGTGAGGAGGGGAAGAGGACTGAAGAGGGGGAGGGTAAGCAGGGTATAGAAGAAACGACGAGACAAGGCTGCACCATGGGTTGGTCCCCCCTGCTGCCTCACTTCCTCTTCTTCTTCTTCACCCCCTCTCCTCACCTCTTGCCTCCTGTCCCACCCATCCTGCCCGGTGGCATACGCACACACGCAGGGTGAGGGTTTCCCCGAGTTGCGCGCCACGCTGTGGCAGGCGGAGGCGAGTGTGGCGGCGGCGGTGCAGGCGCTGGTGCCGCAGATGACAGAGAACCGGAAGAAGGTGAGGGAGGCGCGGTGACCCGCGGGTCAGTGGGGTGGAGCGGGGGGTGATCGCTGGCGCAGGCGCGGATGGTCACCCTCTGCCCCGGGGACCTGGGCTGCTCCCAGCTCCTCCCCCTTCTTGCCCCTGCTACTCTCAAGGGCCTCCTGCCTCACTTCCAAGTTCCAACGGTTTTCCCAGTTACAGTTACAGTCGGCACGCGTGTACAGTTTGTCCGTACGAGCCAGGGGGGCCAAGGACACAATCGTGCCAAACCCAAAACCCCTACCCCCCCTTCTTCCCCCTCTCCTCCTCAGGTTGAGGACCTGCTGCGGGAGGCGCACACCCTGGCTGCCGTACTCCGCACCCCCGGCGCCTCCGCGCCCCTGCTGGAGCGGCTGCTGCCTAAGCGGTTCAAGCAGTACCAGAAGGGAATCAGCGCCAAGGTGTAAGCGCATATGCGGAGGGGGGTCGGCGTGACCCATGGGTCACTGGCGGGGCCGAGGAGGAGGAGGAGGAGCTAGGGCTGACGGAGTTGGTGGGGTGTGGGAAGCAGTGGAGAAGAATAAATACGCTGTTTATGCAGGTCGCAGGGGGAGAAAGCAGAAGCGCGTGATTGGTGAGACTGTCTGACGGTTATACGGTTTTCTGTACGACAAGGGAACCGGGGATATGTGTACACAGGGACCATATTGCAAATTCACGCAAGCAAGCAGTCGTATCCCGTCCAGATGCATCAGATTGCGGGTTCTTGGAATAAAGTTGTGCCGATGACGTAGTTGGGGCCGCATGTTGGTCAGCTGCATGCGTGGACAGGTGCAAGGATGTCACGTTTGGCAGGGTACACCAGTGCTGGGCGGAGCTTGGAGCGGGGTTTGCGCGGAGGGCTCGCTGCGGCCGCATTGGCTGCGCAGGGCTGATGCCGCACCGAGCGGAAGGAGGGGGTGTTGACAGTGAACACACACGTGAACGTTCATACCACTGCACTGCACCACATCACACACGGCCGTGCCCCTCTGCTGGCCTTTGCCTGTTCGTTGCACGCATCCCATTGCACCGTCGTCTTGCTCTTAGACAACGCTACAGTCGTCTTGCTCTTAGACAACGCCACTTCTCAGTGCGGTTCTGCTGACCGCTGCAGCCACAGCTCAGTGCCTGCTCGACCACTCGCGCCGGTTGTGTTGTCTTTGTTTTCTGCATTTGCATTCATGTTGTGTTGTGCTTGCGTTCGTCCTGTCTCACATGCCATCCTGCTTTGCCGTACATTTCGCACTTCGATCTAGGTCCATTTTGTCTCTAACTCTGTCCCCCTTTTCCTCGCTCTGGTTCATGTTCCTGCGCATGGCATTACTCGCATTACTGCAGCTGCTGGTACTGGTGCTGACTACGGCGCTTTTGCTCGCAGGTACGCAATGCGCGTTTGCACGCACGCATGCACAGCATTGTGGTGTCTCGTCTGCGTGACCAGAGCGGGGGCTCCCGGCGTCGAGTTGGTCAGCGGGCTAGGTACTCAGCAGTAATTAGTTTTTCCCGACACCATCAGCATCACCGACATGCGTCGTCAACCCGCCACTCTTCTTACATCCAGCACCCGCGTTTTAAGCAGTTATTGAGTTACGTTTCAGGTTTGTTAATCTCTGCTTTGCCTCTGTTTTGACTATACTCGCGGTTCACATGCGAACCTATCCCAACTGCTTGCTCTTGTTTCTACTCAACTACACACATTGCGTGGTCTACTTCCACGCGCAGGGGGCCTGTTTGAGCCGCGCTCGCTCTCCCCACTGCCATTTTGCTTTTGCTCCCTTCGCCTGTATCTCGCATTTCGGGTTGCTGAGCCTGCCTGGCCTCGCAGGACCGCACTGTGCCTCTACCGGGTGGACGGTAATCGCTGCCACCGCTCCTCTGGTCCCCTCTGCCGCCGCTGTTCCTATGTTTCCGCATCAGCAGCAGCCACTGCAACCACAGCAGCAGCCGTCGCTCCCTCTGTTGTCTCTTTTGGTTGCTCCGTGGCAGCACGAGCGGCACCGACGACAGAAACAGCAACAGCTCTGGGCCTCCGGACGCTTTGGGCTTTCGGACCTGCGCCGTCGCTTTCGTGGGCCGTGGCGTCTGTTTCAGCGGCGGCAGGGTTTGCGGACCTTAGGCTAGCGGGTTGGCTGGTGGTTATGCGGTTCACTGACGGTGGGTCGTGCCGTGGCAGTCTTAGGTTGCCCTTGTCGCGGTACGGCCCGGGGCACGGTGTGGTTGCGTGGTCGCGTGTTTTGGGTTTTAGGTTGTCTCTTCTGCAGCCGGGCAGGCTGAGCAGGGTCGGGACTATATAGGCCGTCTCGTTTCGGTGGCGTACGGGCGTGGGGGATGGGCGGGTTTTGTTTGTGCTTTTTTCGTCTCCCCTGTTTTTGTGGTCGTTGTGGTCGTTGGTTTTTGTCGTGGCGCTCGGTTGTTTCTTTTGGGGTTGTTGTGGCCCTGCCGCCTTGCCTTGCCCTGTTGCATGTCAGCATCTGGGGCGCTCTCCTTCGAGCCCGGTCACTCACCACTGCACTGCACCACATCACACACGGCCGTGCCCCTCTGCTGGCCTTTGCCTGTTCGTTGCACGCATCCCATTGCACCGTCGTCTTGCTCTTAGACAACGCTACAGTCGTCTTGCTCTTAGACAACGCCACTTCTCAGTGCGGTTCTGCTGACCGCTGCAGCCACAGCTCAGTGCCTGCTCGACCACTCGCGCCGGTTGTGTTGTCTTTGTTTTCTGCATTTGCATTCATGTTGTGTTGTGCTTGCGTTCGTCCTGTCTCACATGCCATCCTGCTTTGCCGTACATTTCGCACTTCGATCTAGGTCCATTTTGTCTCTAACTCTGTCCCCCTTTTCCTCGCTCTGGTTCATGTTCCTGCGCATGGCATTACTCGCATTACTGCAGCTGCTGGTACTGGTGCTGACTACGGCGCTTTTGCTCGCAGGTACGCAATGCGCGTTTGCACGCACGCATGCACAGCATTGTGGTGTCTCGTCTGCGTGACCAGAGCGGGGGCTCCCGGCGTCGAGTTGGTCAGCGGGCTAGGTACTCAGCAGTAATTAGTTTTTCCCGACACCATCAGCATCACCGACATGCGTCGTCAACCCGCCACTCTTCTTACATCCAGCACCCGCGTTTTAAGCAGTTATTGAGTTACGTTTCAGGTTTGTTAATCTCTGCTTTGCCTCTGTTTTGACTATACTCGCGGTTCACATGCGAACCTATCCCAACTGCTTGCTCTTGTTTCTACTCAACTACACACGTGAACGTTCATCACTCGCCACTCTTCTTACATCCAGCAACAGCCATTTAAGCAGTTTTCTGTATTACGGTTCAGGTTCGGTCAACTTTGTTTTGCCTGTACTCGCGGTTCACATGCGAACCTCTCCCCATTGCTTGCTCCTGTCCTACTCAACTACACACGTGAACGTTCAGGATGGCTGAAGCTGGTGATATTGGGGTAAGGTGGAGAGGGAGGTTGGCATCAATAAGCAGAGCAGCAGCAGCTGCGGTGGTATGTGCCAGCTGTATGCAACACACGCGTGAGGTCAGAATTGGGATGAGGATGGGATTAACGACGGGATGTGGGACGGGACGACACCCGAAACTACCGCCGTACACAGTATCCTAGTAGTGCCATCGTCTGACTGGTACATAGGGATCATGTGCAAGACAGGATGACAGGCGCCTCTGCCATAGGGGAAGTCAACTTTCCGATCGCGTCTTTGCTAGCAGTACGTTGTAACAAGCAACACATGATGAAAGCACCGCCTCATCTCATCGATGCTTAGGGGGGTTGCACATTGGATACGCTCCGAGCCCAGCGCCTAAACCATCATCCACGACCTGCCCCATTGCCTGATTTGGATACACCTCACCGAGCCGTCTTTCCACCCATGCACCCAGCCCCAGCCCCAGGTGCGCCTGTTGCAGGCTCTTTCACCGCTACGGGCGCTTCGTCTTCAGCTGTATGAGCCTGATGACTCGATCCCCGCCTCGTCAACCAACTACCAACGGAATTCCAACCCTGGAAGGAGGGTTCCAGGACTTACAAACCAACCACACGTCAGCATCACACCGAGACACGCAGGGGAGCGGTTGATTGCAGCTCCCACTCCCAACTCACCCCTCCCCCCCGCTCAAAGCACATGGACAGTGTTTTTCCCTCTCCAGCTGCGTGCTGTAAGCCACTCACCAGTCGCAGAGCGCAGTGCAGCGCACGTAGCTCCCCTCTCGCACAAACAACTGCCCCTTCCCCTTCCCCTCCCTCGGTCGGTTGGTTGGTTGGTGGTTAACGCAACAAACGCCAACGTACACAAAGAAACAACAACATCAGCAAGTGTCCCCGATATCGACTCGGAACTCTATTCTGGACCGTAACGTACATCCAGCAAAGCGGTTTGTTGTTCCATCTCCTAGGACGTAGGTCTTCTCTATCTACAAATAAGCCTCTACACAGCAACTTTGGTCTACGCAACGTGACATGATGTGAAAGCACAACACACACCAGCTCTGTCAACATAAACATTTTGAGCTGCAGGATATTCGTACATTCAGGATTCCGCCACCCCCACTGCTACCACCGCTACCAGAACCAGTCCACCTTCATCGCGTTCCTTGCTCTCGCTCTAGTTCTTTAAGCCACATCACTAGGCCGGCATACGCAACATAAGTACCCTCCCTTCCTAGCACACAAGCCAATCCAATCGCTACAACTCTTCTTCACCCCAGGGCATCTACCCTCTCCGTGTCCTATTCCTCTTTTTTCTTCCTCCTCGCCTTGCTACTGCCCTCCTGCCACTATCCACCTCTTCCACCCGCCCGCGCCTCTCTCGCCTCTCCACTAACCGGACCGCAGCCCTATGACCTAATCAACTCAGAGCCGCCTCCTCCTCCTCCTCCTCCTCATCATCATCATCATCATCATCAACTCCAGACCACAGCTCGACCCCAAACCCACAGTAACCCCCCTCGTCCTCTCTCCTGAACCACCTCTTCACCCCACCTCTACCTCCCCCTTCCCCTCCCGGGGTGGTTCCTCTTCCACCCTCTCCCTTCCCCTAACCCCCTCTACCCCACCGCGTCCCCCCACTACCCCACCGTGCCCTCCAGCTTGAGGCTCATCAGCTCGTTCACCTCCGCCGCGAACTCCAGAGGAAGCTCGTTAAACACCTGGGGGGGCGGGGGGTCAAGACCATACCAAACCATAGGTGACCACAAGTTAGGGCAAAGCAATGGGGGTAGGAGTTGGGCGGGGGGGGGGGCGGAATAAGTCAGAAACGAAACACAATCCCATGTCCCGGCTAATGCATTAAGCACAACAACCAAACCTAGGAGGGGAGCGGAATGTGGAGGGGAGAGGGTCGATTAGAGGCTGGAGGAAAAGCGGAACGGAGCATGCAACAAGGCTCCCCCAAGGAGAGCCTGGCTGCCCACCCGTCCCTCCCAACCCGAGTGGGGAAGAAGAAGGGTGCCGGGCGGCGAGGGGTTCATGGTGGAAGCCCCTGGCGGGGGCATGCAAGCTGGCCGAGCCGAGTCCGTACCTAATGTACGATGCAGGGGGGGAGGGGAGGAGGGCGGCGTCATGGAGCCCTCCCCTGCCCCCAACCCCCTGCCCCCGCGGACTCGGTACCGGTAGGGGCCGCTAGCCCTCACTTGCCTGTTGCCTCCTATGCCCCCTGCTTTGCCATGACCTATGGTCTAGTCCAAGCTTAGCTCCCCTTCCCGTTCACCCCCTCCCCCCGCTCTCACCTCCCGCACCCCTCCCCCTCGCCCCTCACCTCCCGCACCCATCCCCCTCCCCCCTCCCGCTCTCACCTCCCGGCAGAACCCCCCAATGATGGCCCCCACCGCCTTCTCCGCGTCCACCCCGCGCTGCTGGAAGTAGAAGAGCTGGTCCTCCCCGATCTTGGAGGTGCTGGCCTCGTGCTCCACAACCGCAGTAGGCTCACGGACCTGGGGGGAGAGGGGGGGAGCAGGGGGGGAGCGGGGGGAGAGGGGCGGATGCAAGGTATTCCACACGAGTGAATTGTTAGGAACTAAGCCTGGCACCCCTGCCACCGACCCCTGCTGGTGTGCAGCTGGCCGGCATGAACGGCTGATGGACGGGCAGAAGAGGTGCTGCCCTGCAGTCCTCCTATGACTCCCGCATTCCCCTGGAGCTCGGGTTGTTACCGGAATAGCTGTTCAGCTCCTCCTCCTCCCTCCCTTTGTCATATGGCATCCTGCAGGCTCCTTCACCCCATTGCTTAGCTCTAGTTTGTGGTTTCCTGTGGTTTCCCAGGTCTATTAAATCCCCCGGGAGGCAGGAGTCTTTTTCCCCCCCCCCGGTCTACACCTTTCCATGTCCGCACACCCCCCCCCTGCTCCTGCTCCCACGCTCCTACCTGGATGTAGGGGTAGGTGTTGGCGGCCGCACGGTCCCCGATCAGCATGGAGTCGCACTGGCTGAAGTTGCGAGCGCCCTTGGCACTGGGCTGCACCTGCGCGTGCACATGGGCATACACACACATTCACACATAAAACACAAAGGTAACGGCCAGTTGTTTTGGCGGGCGGGTTTTTCTTAAATACACATAACCAGCTGTTGATGTAACACACACGTCGCCATGAGGGAAGGTCGTGCGAGCACACGGCTCAGTGGTTGCGGTTGGTGCGGTGACATGTTGATCATGTCGTCATGCATGCATGGCAGGAGCTGGCAAAGCAGGCAGCAAGCAGGCAAGCTATCACGTACCTCCCACCCCCCGGGTACCGGATATCTCATTATATAATTTATACCCCCCGGCCCCTCACACGCACCTGCACCAGTCCTCGGTAGCAGTTCCGGGACCTGCCGGCGGAGATGCCCTTGGACACGATCCGCGAGCGCGTGTTGCGACCCACATGGATCATCTTGGTGCCCGTGTCGGCCTGCGCGTGTGTGTGTATGGGGGCGGGGGGAGGGGGGGGGGGAACCGAGAAACCGCAAGTGAAGTACTGTGCATCGCCTCGTTGCGACAGGCCGTCCCACAGAAGGGAAAAGGGCCCTTTGAAGGCAGGCAAATATGCCTTCAACGGCTGCCCTCAGATGCTTTCACGGGGCCCCTCAAGTGTTAGCAGCGGCAGCAGCAGCAGTTAGTGAAAAGGGGCAGGGGGGGTAAGGGAAAGGGAAGGGAGACGGAGGCGCCACAACGCTAACCGTAACCGTACCGCATCGCACAGTACGCCCGCAACCAGCCTCTCTCGCCCCTATCACACGGTAACTGCTATCAGTCGGGCATGCTGAGATACCAACCGTCAAGGGTAACCACCCCAACTAACCAGGATTACTAACCTGTTGGCAGTTGTTCGTTAGCGCGACGCTGTAAAACTCCCCCACGCTGTTCTCCCCCGCGAGTACGACAGAGGGGTACTTCCAAGTGATGGAGGAGCCCGTCTCGACCTGCGTCCAGCTGATCTTGCTGTTCGCTCCCGCGCACATGCCGCGCTTGGTCACAAAGTTGTAGATGCCGCCCTTGCCGGCCGCGTCGCCCGCGTACCAGTTCTGCACGGTGCTGTACTTGATCTCCGCGTCACGAGCCGTGTACAGCTCGACAACAGCGGCATGCAGCTGCAGCGCGGCGGGCGGGGGTGGTGGTGGAAGGTGGACCAAGCCACAGGTTAGGGCAAAGAAATGGGAAAAAGCAATGGGGGGGAGGAACATATTACCACTTGAGTTCTGAATGATACAGCATACCGGTAGTAGCAGTCTAGCGGAGCCCCTGACGAATGTGGATGCAATGTGTACTTGTCGTACGTAGGCATGTCGTGTATACGTATATTGGGAGCTGGTATACGGTATTATACGCTTAATTATGCGTATAATGCGTATTATACGCGTATGCGTACATGGCTGACCGTAGGCATACCGGTCTAGGGCCACGCTCATACCGGTTCCACCATACACAACGTAGATGGGGTTTAGCAGGGCAAACACCGCATGTACCAGCCTCTAGGCGCCCACAGCCCCCCTACACGCCAACTGCACGCCGGGTTTGAAGCGTTTTCCTGATGTACGGCATACACGACCAGGCTTCCCCGTATACGGAATTGGGCTTTTGTACGTATTTCGCATACGCTGCCCTAAAACTTTATACGTGTATTATACGCATAAATATGCGTATACGTAACGTATAGTATAATATACGCCGACATGCCTCGTCGTACGTGCTCCGCCCCTCTTCAACTTCCCACCGTTTTCCCTTCGCCCCTAGTTGCTGCCGTACGCTGCGTTTTGTCTTGCGTTGTGGTTTGGTCTATCCTGTACCCCCGACCCCCTCCCTCCCACCTGGTTGCTGTCGTACGCGGGCGCCGTACATCCCTCCAGGTACGACACGTAGGAGCCCTCCTCCGCCACAATCAGGGTGCGCTCGAACTGGTGTTGTTCGTGTTGTTGTTGGTGGTGGTGCGCAGAGGGCGGAGGAAGCAGCGGAAGGAGGAATGGGAGGACGGGCAGGAAAGGCTTAGTGCATTGGTCAACAGCACGCATGAATGCGTGGGGCGTAAAGCGTACCCACACACGAGGGTTGAAGCTTGAAAGACAGCGATAGACAAAGGTTGGGGAGGAGGTCCGCAAGCAAACCAGGCAGCCGCCTGCCACACCCCGCTGCACTGCGACAGCCCCTTTCCGTTCATGAGCTGCCCCTCACTTCCACCTTCCCTCCCGTGCATTGCCCAGGTTACGTGGGTGCTACCCCCCGTCCTGCTGCCACTTGTCGCGCCGCACCTTCACACCCACAACCGTTCCATGACAACATGTCATACCGTACCATGCCACCTTAACGCCAAGCTAGTCAGCTGCACATGCACGTTCCCCCGTGCTATTGCCGGCCAGTTTTTTAATAAACAAGAAACAGCTCGACCCGACCCATGGGTCGCTTCCTGCCGATCCAGAGAATCCCTCAGCAAGCCCCTTCCCTGGCCCCTGCCCACCTCCCGGCTTTTGGTCATCCAAGCAAGTGCATGGATGCAAAGTGCATGCAAGCAAGGCTCTCCACTTTCGTTCACAGCATGATGCAATATTGTAATATTCCTTCTTCTTCTTCTTTTCCCCACCTGCCCTGTCTCGCTGGCGTTGATTCGGAAGTATGTGGAGAGCTCCATGGGGCACTTGACACCCTGCAGGCAGGCAGAAAGGCAGACAGGCAGGCAGGCGGGGGGAGGAACGGAGGAGCGAACGAGGGGGAAAGGGGTTAAAGCACAAGCGTGCCGCGGTACAAGCGGCATAGCGGGGTTGCCGCATGAGGTGCCGTACAAAGGTGTTGGTGCCGTACGGTCAGCAGCAGCAGAAGTCCGTAGGTTGACAGCACCACTCGCATCTGGGTCTGGCTGATTTGGGTCGGGTGCAGTAAGCTGATTTGGGTCGCGGCTCGTTTGGGTTGCTCGTACCATTGTACGATGGTAGGTATGGTAAAGCCGCATGACACGGCTGAATGCGGCTACCAGTGCCCAGCAGCCGTGATGGGTCTACACAGCAGCAACTATACGGCATCTACAAGGACCCACAATCAGCAGCATTCACGCCGACCCACATGAAAGACAAGGAGGCTTGTCTTCTATGTGGGTCTTGATGAATGCTAATTCCGGTGCTGCTGATGCTGCTGGCGACGAGTCAACGCCGTAATGTAACGGTCAAAGTGCTTGAACCGGTCACGAACACGAGGCTCATTGGGAAAAGACCAAGACACGTCTTTGCTTCTCCCAGTACCCACCTCGGTACTCCCAGGCACATTTACCGTGTCTTTTCCCGCCACCCGCCACCCGACAATTCCGCTTCATAAACGAGCCCGACCCACATCAACACGGCAAGGCTAGGGACGCAAGCTAGATTCCCAACCCGCCCGTCCGCCCTAACAACTGGGTAACCCCGCCCTGCAGCCCACCTTGGGCACGAACACGAAGGATCCGTCGCTGAACACCGCCGAGTTGAGGGCCGCAAAGTAGTTATCTCCCACGGGCACCTGCAGGCGGGAAGGCGGGGAAGGGAGAGGCAGGGGGTAGCGAGGGGGGAACTCGTGGGCGGGCAGGAGGCGGGAGCAACAGGTATGTGGTGCAAGTATCAGCGTGAACGCAGGGTGGTGAAATCCCAAACTGAGAAAGTGAGGAAAGGCACTAAGGGCGGCGGATGAGAAGAGGTATTCGGGTTGCTACGCCGCAGCAAAGCCAAGGGCAACACACCGTCATCCTGCGGTAAGTAGCCCGGAGATCAAGCCCCAGTCCCGTGGGTCACCACGTCCCAATCCCTATCCCAAAGGTCGGCAAAGCCCTCCACACAGACCCAGTTTGCCGTAGTTCGCAGCACAGGAGTACGTCGTAGAAGGCTGTGAAGGGTGCTTGGATGGTAAAGGGCAGGATGATGCAAGCCGGACTCACCACACTGCCCAAGTACTTCTTAACCATCTCCGGGTATTCCTTGACGGCCTCGGAAATAGAGCAGAAGATGACGCCGTGCTTCTTCAAGTCCTCCTTAAACGTAGTTGCAATGGACACTGAGTCGAACACCGCGTCCACGGCGACGTTTGCCAGCCGCTTCTGCTCATTCAGCGGAATGCCGAGCTTCTCAAAGGTCTTTAGCAGCTCGGGATCTACGTCATCCAGGCTGTTGAGCTTTTCCTTTATTTTGGGCTCTGAATAGTAGCTGATGCCCTGGTAATCAATCTCTGGATAAGCATTGTCCGACCACCTAGGCTCCTCCATGGTGAGCCATTTCCGAAAAGCCTTAAGCCGGAAGTCAAGCATCCACTCTGGCTCCCCTTTCTTCATCGAAATTGCTCGCACAACGTCCTCGTTTAGGCCCTTCGGGAAAGTGTCGGACTCAATTATGGTCTTAAAGCCGTATTTGTAAGGACGGTCCAGGATCTTCTGAATATCGCGCTTCTCATCCGACATCTGCACATCCTCGACTGTCGCTGTTCGGCAGAGGGTTGTGTGCTGTCCTGGCTGTAACTGGCGCCGAGCGAAAGGGCACCTCGCGGCGAAGGCAGGATTGCGCCGCCCACTAGCGCTAGTGCTAGCACCACAGCATGTGCGATTGGGCAGCAATGTTGTCATGTCTCAGAATAGGCTTCCCAGCCAGGATGCCAATTACTACTACTGTTGTATGTAGGCCAACTAATGCGAAAGACAATAGCTCTCAGTGTGTCCCAAGTACAAAAAGTGCGATTTAATTAGCATGGCTTACACGTTGATGCATGGAATGTTGAAACCACACATGGGTATCGGAGCCTGTACAGCAAGCTTCCATGGCCACTCAACATTAACCAGCAAGCGGGCAATTGCAAATTGCAATCACCTCTAGTTTAAACTCAATTCCTTAGCACTTTGGTTGCATTGCTAAAATGGCCACCGAGAAGGGTACTTTCGCTGTGAAGGTGCGAGGCGGCGGATTGAGGCCAATCCTCTTGTCTGCCATGCTCAGCAACATGTTTTTGCATTACAGGTGGGCTTGGCCCAGATGCTTAAGGGCGGCGTTATTATGGACGTGACTACGCCGGAGGAGGCGCGCATTGCAGAGGAGGCCGGAGCCGTTGCTGTCATGGCTCTTGAGCGCGTGCCAGCCGATATTCGTCGCGATGGCGGTGTTGCACGTATGAGCGATCCAACTATGATTAAGGCAATTAAGGCGGCGGTCACCATCCCAGTGATGGCCAAAGCACGCATCGGGCACTTCGTTGAGGCCCAGATTCTAGAGGCTCTTGGGGTTGACTACGTTGATGAGTCAGAGGTGAGAGCTAACTATGTTTGTGTTATGCCTGTGACTGCCAGTCGCTCCTAATGTGGAGCTGTCGTGGCCTGGACCGCCGCCTGACGTCCTCAGTACGGTTGAAAGGGCTTACAAACCCTGTTTATGTTGTTAAGCTTTTCTGACTAACTTGTTTGTAAAAGGAATTGTCGTTTACCACTCCGGCGTTCGTCGGCCGTAGCTTCGTGTGGTTCCATGCCACCATGCTTGACCCTTCCCAATTACAACCCGGCTCCCATTCTAGGTTCTGACGCCTGCTGACGAGATCCACCACACCAACAAGCACAACTTCAAGGTTCCGTTCGTGTGCGGCTGCCGTGATCTAGGCGAGGCTCTGCGCCGTATCGCTGAGGGTGCTGCCATGATCCGCACCAAGGTAAGAGGTTGCCTGTTTGATACTCCAGTCGACGGCACCCAGACAGTAACACCCGCAAGCGGACAATTCACGTTTACATGGTAGCCCTAACGTCCTGCCGCCCTGCCCGATCTCCACGGCTAGCCTTGTCCGAGCCTAACCCCTTGTCCCCTCGAAAACCAGGGTGAGGCCGGCACGGGCAACGTTGTGGAGGCTGTTCGCCACTGCCGCGCCGTCATGGGGGCCATCCGCCAGCTGCAGGTGGGCTGGGAGCGTGGTTTGGTGGCGCGGGTTGGTGGGCCAGGGAGGGAAGATGGTTGGTTGGCGGCCAGGGAGGGTGGGCCTGTGGGATTGATCTGGGTCGGATCAACGGGGCTGGGAGGTCGACCGTAGAGGCGAGCAGGGTTGGAACAGGGTAGGTGCGTGACGGGATAGAGCTGGACAACTGGGTAGTAGCTGTTGAGTCCGCCTACGGACTGACTGGGTCGGGGCTGATTTGGGTCGGAGGTTTTTGTTTGCGTGAGTCCCACTCAAGCTGTAAACGAGGATGTGCACCGTCCTGGGAACAGGCGCTGCGTAGCTGCAGGCGTAATTAGTTGGGACCCCAGTACGTTTGCCGGTACCAGGCTCACCGCCACCCCTCTCACCTCTACCCTCCCCGCCTCCCAACCCTTACCGGCTGACCATGGGCAATGATACGGCTCTGTCGCCTATTACGGCGGCCTTGCGCACCGACCCAGCCCCTTCCATCTCGTACAAACCCGCAACTAACCCTGCTACCTCCCCCCTCTCCCTCTCCGGTGCATGCAGACCATGGATGACGACGAGCTGTACGTGTACGCCAAGGAGATCCGCGCGCCCGTGGAGCTGGTACGGCAGACCAAGCACCTGGGTCGCCTGCCCGTCGTCAACTTCGCGGCTGGCGGTGTGGCCACCCCCGCTGACGCCGCGCTCATGATGCAGCTCGGCATGGACGGCGTGTTTGTGGGCTCCGGCATCTTCAAGTCCGGGGACCCCGCCGCTCGTGCGCGCGCCATCGTGCAGGTACGAGTGTGGTGGGGTGGTGGGTGCGTTTGCTAGGGTAGAGTTGGGGTGCCTGGTCTTGAGGGTCGACGGCTGGGTTTGCATGGGGCACACTTTGCACGTCCACACCCCACCACAAAAGACGACAAACTCACCCGCCCGGATTGCGCGTAGTTTGAACAGACATGTCTACCAACCCGACCCGTTCACAATGTTCACATTTCATGTACAGCCTACTTACCTCCCCTCTCCTCTCCCGCCCTGTGCCTCGCAGGCCGTCACGCACTACAACAACCCCGCTGTGCTTGCCGAGGTGTCGTCCAACCTCGGGGAGGCCATGGTGGGCATCGACATCCGGGAGAAGGGCTTCAACTCGTACGCGCAGCGCTCCGAGTAAGCGCTCCCGAGTAGCGAGGTGCCGAGTGGGGTAGGAGGACCTCTTGGTTGCCGTGTGTGGGAGGGCGGTGCATATGAGCAGGGCGCCCGTGAGGGTGTCAGTGGTTGACAGTGGTGCCGGTGGAATAGTGTTGGCAGGAGTGCATTGGGGTCAAATAGGTCACGTACGTCGGGGCGGGCCTGTGTGTTTTTGGCTCACTGCCTTGCTGACGTTTCTTCCTTTGGGAGGACTTAGGGAAGGAATATTGAATGTGTGTCTGGGGACCATGCAACTGTCGTGACGGTGGGTTATGACTTGCGGAACTTTTCACCTGCAGTGATTTTGCTGAATTGACGGTGCCGGCCGGACAAATGTACATATACGTCGTGCCGTTACGCAAAATATGCAGACGTGCTCCGTTTTTATGGTTAGCCGCGTGTGGTGTGAGAGGGGATGCTAGCATTGTTTTTAACGAGTGGCTGTGACACGCCGTACACCTTGAGCTGCCCGGGCGCTGCCGTTATCGTCATCTGCATCGTACGGCAGCACTTTGCTGTACGGCATGCGAGATCCCTGGCAAGCTTTGTTTCGCGGTTGTGAGGCTATCTTTGCGTGTGAGCGTATTAGGTTTGCTGGTGAGGGTGGATGCGGCCTATGAAGAAGGGCCTGGCGGGTTGAACGAGCGTTTGTTAGGCTGTTTGCGCAAAGGGAGGAGGATACCCTCATGGACGGGGATCTTATCATCCTGAACTGCACCTGGGGCTTTTGTCCAGCGGATATTCCGCTGAGGCTGTAATTGGCTCTTTCTCCTTCTGTGGCTTATTAGACGCCTTCAAGCGAAAGACACACTTCGGTTGGTCCATAACATAAAGCAGCATGCCATCGCTGGTTTCTTCGAGCGGAAGATATGACACCATTGCTCTACCTACAAGGGTCCTGGTTCTCCATCAGTGGCTTGTAGGTTTCATTCGTCGGCAACAGTACCGCGTTAGAAGCTCTTTACGTAAAAGCGGCCACGCTAAAGGGCTGCTTGCATTATACTGCCATGCTCCTACAAGTACGACGCACCATACCGTGTGGTTCAATCCATACACCGCGCGGCATTGCCATGTTACAGTAGAACATAGCAGCCCCAGCTAAGCGCTTAGGAGGCTCCGGCAAGCTTCAGCTTCCGAGTCCATTACATGTCAGCGTGCGGTGTGCCAAAGGTGTTGGCAAAGGCAACGGCATTTGGCATCACAACTGGTACATATCGTTCGTGGCTCGCCAACATAACGTCAAACCCAAAAGCTCCAACCATGCTTGGCACCATTCCGACTTTTATCCGTGTGCCGCCATGCCACATGGCCTTGCGCGCATGCATACACCGTAACGCCAGCAACCCGCTCGTACCACTCGCCTCCGCTGTAAGCCATGCAGGACATCAGCGACCACCATCACGCGGCCCCGGAAGGCTCCGAAACCCCGCCGCGCTCCCCCCGATGCCGCCCCCCTCAGCAGGCCCACCCCGGTACGATACTCCTTCGCCTACCTAGCCGCCCTGAACAACTCGCACCTGCACACTTTCTGGAGCATGAGCCGCAGCTAAGCTAATCGTCTCGCTCTCGCCCCTACACAAAGAATATCCAGCGACTTGGACAGGCCCACAGCTGCATCTCGTCGCTTGCCCCCCTGCCAACCCAGTTCCCAACCCCTCCCACAATCGCGACCGTAACAGGAGCTACTCTGCGCAAGCGTGCCGCGTACCTCACCCTACCGCAACAGAATCCACATGCCACCGTACAGCCAACCACCGGCAAACATCCATTCAAACGCTTGAACCGACGCCAAGCCCCTGTCGAGTTTTCTCCACATGCACAGCCAAACGCGATCCCCTTAACGCTTGACCCAGGTGTAGCCACGGCGAGCCTTCTCCCGTGCCGGCTTCTTGCGCTCCACCACGCGGCCATCCCACCGCGTCAGCTCACCCAGCTTACCCGCCAGCGCCGGCCGCTGCACGCACAGCGCACGTGCCACTGCCGTACGCACCGCCTGCGCCTGACCCGTGGGACCGCCGCCGTGCACCTTTGCGGTAATGTCGTACGCGGTTTCGGAGCCGGCCAGCGACAGCGGCTCCAGCACGTACCGCCGAGAGGTTGGGTCACGGAAGTACAGGTCTAAGGGCAGACCGTTCACGGTGATGCGGCCGCTGCCGGGGACAAGATCTAGCGTGGCTGTGCTGGCCTTGCGCTTGCCGGCCGCGTGGGTGACACCCGCTATGTCGATGTGCGGGCCGATGCTGCTGCGCTTGCCGGGCGTGGTGCCCGCAGCCGCAGCACCCGATGAGGGGGAGCTGGCGGGTGTGCGCAGCTGCCGCAGCAGCTCTGCGGGGTCAGGCTTGGAGAAAATGACCTCCAAGGGCTGCAGGCGGGGCGCGGTGCGGTAGGGATCGTGGAAATGTCTGGCGTAATGTTCCCATGGAGATGCCTCCCCATGAGCTACGCGCGAAAACTCGCGTGCAACCGGATCGGACCGCAGCGCGGAAGCCTCCAGCGCGGCACAGTACGCAGGTGCGTGGGCTGGTGTGGGGCAGGAAAGGCTGGTGTTCTGCGACCTGTCATCCAGCAGCAGCCGGAGCTGGCTGGCAGTCCTCTGGATGGATTCCACGCGCTTGCGGACCATGCGAGAGACAATTGCTTCGTCAGTGCCTCGAAAGTTAGAGGACAGCAGGGTATGAGCTCGCATTAGGGCCAGCAGATGGTCGCGACGGCGAGCGGACTGACGCGCATTATCCCAAACGGGAAACAGCGGTGACAACACCGACGGACGCAATGAAAACTGCACAGATGGGCGTGGAGCTTGGTCATTCTGTGCTGGCGCGGCAGACGTGCTAGCCTCCGGCGCTTGTTGCGCTGATGATTGTAGTGAAGTTTGAGCCGCAGAGGACTGAGGAGACGACCACGAAGCTAGAGCCCTTTCACATGATAGCAACAAGCATGAAGGCCAATAGCCAGCTGCACGATGAAGCCCCGCGTTCGAAAGCGCCGCAGATGCCGCTGCCGCAAAGCTGGAGGGCCCCAGCGACGCCGCGCCGGAGGCCCCGCAGCCTCGTAACATGTCTAAAAATGCAAGTGTAGTAAAGTCACTGTCTCGTAGGCGTGTACAAAATGCTGAACAATATACTACGCCACGTCCTATGCAACAAGAGGTGATGCAGCAGATTCAGAGTGTTAGAAGCAGGAAACGCGAATACACAGCGCTTTGGATTAGTGACACCTTGCGCGAGTAGAGTGTCGTACTACTGGTGCTCCATCTTGTTGAATCTGGGCGTTATTAACAGGTTACACACAGTCGCAATCTATGCAAATTCACCCATGCCCTAGCGATCAACGGTCAGTTACTGAAGGTTGTGGCTGAGTATTGTTGTACAAAAGCTGTTAGCCGGACCCCGCTCAAGGGCGCCGGAAATGCGCTGTATGAACATGTGGGGGCAATAGATACTCCTGACCAACCTCCGCGTCATTGCGCACATCGTCTGCCTGATTCCGTTCGTGCAATTAAGATAAATGCAAGCCAGCGGCGCCTCAGTTGGATACACCGCACGGGCATCTGGACCTCATAGCCGCGCGTGTCGCCAGCGAAATCGATTACCGGCCGCCTTCATACCGCTCTTACGTGCAAGCGCCTCCCACATCCCGTCCACGGCCCTCCAACGCCGCACCACCAGTGCCAAGCTTGCACAATCTCGTCAGCCCCAACCTCCCTCTGACCCTACCTCAACCACTTTCTCCAGACCCTCCACCACCACCTACACCGCCCCTTCCAGCGCCTGGCAAGTGCCCTGCAGCAACCCAATTTCCTTCCCTGATGCCTACCCAGACCTCCGCTCCTTCGCAGCGGCCGTACGGCGGTACGCAGCGGGCTGGCACCCGGTGGTGATCAGCGCCGCGCTTAACCATGCGGTGAAGGTGAGAGGAGGAGGGCGGAAGGAGGGAAAGCAGAATTGAACAGAAATGGAGAACATTGGTGGCAGCCCGTGATGAAAGTCGAGGGAGGGCAAAGAAAAAGAGACCGAGAGAGGGAAGGATCCGAGGGAGGGAGGGACAGGAGGCAAGCAACACGCCAGTACAGCACTAAGCAGTACGGCAGTAGTCCTCCGGCATCCGCTACGGTCGTCATATCAGCGCATCCAGCAACCATGCAGAGAAGGCAGGTGCTTGGTAGTTTGTGGGTTCACCCTCGTCCTCGACCTTCACTCGGCTGAATGGGAGGGAGGGTAGCTGGGAAGACGGAGGGGAAAAATGGAAAGTGAAGCAACGGAATCCCAAGGGAAGGGACGGGAAGGGGCCTGTGGGAGACAGCCTGGGAGGCGCGGAGGTCAGGATGATGGCTCGCCGAGGCGGGGCTCGGCGAGGGGTGGCCGCCCCGCAGCAGCAGCAGCTGGGGGGAGAGGCAGCTGGGAGACGGGTGCGGGCGGTGTAGCGTACCGGTGGTGTGGGCGGCGGGGAGAGGGTTGCCATGGATGCGATATGTACGACAGAGCGTGGGGCCCTGGTGGTTGGGATGGTTGGTGGTTGGGATGGTTGTTACTGTGGCGCATGGGGCTTGGCTGCATGGGGCTTGTGTCTCGTCGTTGCCTCGCTGGCACCCGTCTCGCCCGCCACTGTTCTCATCCTCCGTATTGTCCGCTGCTCCTGCTGTCCGCCACAGCCCTCCTGACCCACGCCTGCCTAACACTGTCGTACAACTTGAGCCGGCGTTCCCTTCCTCTCTTGCTCCCCCTAGTCTTTTTCCCTACCTGCAGTATAACAGGAGTTTGGTTTTCCTTATCCTCGCAGTCTTACCACTCCTCTCCCTAACCTCACTCCTTGCCCGCTTCTCTTCACTCCTCCCTCCCCTGCCTCATCACGTGGTGGCTCCTACCCCTATGGTGGCATGTTGGCGGCTTACAATTGCGACTCCCGTACGACAACAGCTGTACGACGAACTACGATTGTACGACAAAGGATCAGGCGGCGCTCATGTTCCAGCGGAGGCGCAGCTGTTGTTGTACAGCACCTTGGGCCGCCTACAGGTGCGTGTGTGTGTGTACTGTGTAGTTGAGCGGAAACAAGAGCAAGCAGTTGGGATATGTACTGTGTGTTAAATAAACTGTGTGTTAAGAAAACTGGAGGAGAAAACTGTGTGTGTTTGTCGTGCATCTCGTACGGCAGCATGTCCCGCCCATGGCTGCGGCAACGGGCGCACACGATGTGCGTATGGCCCCTTCGTTGCTCGCCTCACCCACCCGCCTCCCGCCCCGCTACCCTCCTCCCACACATCTCCCTGAACCCTCCCCTCTGCATGCTGCTGTGAGCACTGTCCCCCCAACCCATCCCTGCCCGCCTCCCAACCCGCCCCCTCCCTGCCCGCCCCTCCCCGACCCCGCAGGCCGCCTTCATGCCGCACATCCGCTCCATCCCCTCATCCAGATACGCTGTCAACGCGCTGTGGGTGTGTGCCAAGACCGGCTACTGGGGCCGCCCCCCGCCCGCCTCTTCCTCTCCTTCCTCCTCTCCCCCCTCCTCTCCCCCCTCCTCTCCTTCCTCCTCTCCTTCCTCCCCCTCCTTGCCTCCCTTCCCCACGGCGCTGCTCCACCGCCTGCGGGCTCGCGGGTACCAGCTGCTGCGCTCCGCCGGAACCGTGGGTCAGTCGCACAGCAACCTCTGGTGGGCGCTGTCAGAGTACGACAACGGTAACGGTTGCAACGATAGCGAATTGTACGGCAACGGCAGCAACGGTAACAGGGAGGGAAGTGGGGAAGAGGCCGAGGGTGGGAGAGGGGAAGAGGAGAGGGAGGTGTACTCCACCTCCTCTTCCTCCCCCTCTACTTCCTCGTCTTCTCCACCTTCTTCCTCGTCTTCCTGCTCCTCACTCTCCTTTGCGGGGCGGGCGGCAGCTGACGTCCTGCGGGTGTCAGCTGAGGCGATCAAAGCAACACCGCACCTGCATCAGGCGTCGTACAAACCACAAGTGAGTCGTACGAAAACCGTAGGTGGGCCGTACAGAGCAGGGGGTGGGCCGTACAAACCATACAAGTAACGCAATTGCCTCAAGCGCCTTCCCTCCCTTTCCCCATCAAGCTAGCTCCAGGCTCCCTTCCCCCTCCCTGGTGCTCCCCTACCCTTGGTTAGCTTCTTACTCTTTATTCCCCTCCCTCCTCCCCTCCCTCCTCCCCCCCGGCTCGGTATCGCTAGAGGCCACTAACCCTCTTTCATTCCACGACAAGGTGCTTCCCTCCCTCCCCATTGCTTTGCCCTAACCTGTGATTGGGGTACATCCCCTCCCCCCTCCTCCCCTCCTCCTCCCCTTCCCTCCTCCCCCCACCCTCCCCCCCCAGGAGCTGGCCAACCTGCTGCTGGGCGCCGCCCGACTGGGCTACCGGGCCGACCCGCCCCTCACCGCGCACCTGCTGGGGCACCTGGCGGCGCACCCGGGGCCATTCAAACCGCAGGTGGGGGCAGGTGGGGGGAGAAGGAGAAGGAGGAGTAGGAGAAGATGAAGGTGAAGAAGAAGGAGAAGCATGCGTTGAATGATGATAGTGGCAACGCTGGGCGGCAAGGTCATTGTGAATGGAACCAAGTTGGCGGGTCCGGTCGTACGATGGTCCTGGCACTGGCCGTTACAACGCACTACTACACTCCGCGCGCCACCTCTCCCTTCCTCTCCCCTCCCCCCTCCTCGCCCCACTCCAAAGGCCATCTCCAATGCCCTGTACGCGCTGGGGGAGCTGTTCTGCGAGGATGGCGGCGGGGAGGCGGCCGCAGCAGCCCACAGCGCAGCAGCAGCAGCGGGAGGCCCAGATACAGCCCCTGCCGTGGCGTCGTCGTCGTCGTCAGCAGCAGCAGCAGTTGATGGTGGTGGCGGGGGTGGAGGTGGAGGTGGAGGAGGGGATGTCGTACATCGGCAGTGGCGGCTGCCGGCGGCATTTGCCGTACATTTACAAGATCTGACGGCGCTGGCGTTACGAGTCGGTTTGCGCAACTTCAAACCCCAGGTGCGATTTGAAAGCGCGTGCGGGGCGTGACAAGGTACGGAGCAGCAAAACGCAGGTATTATGTAGGAATGTGTGTGGGAAAAAGCGAAGGAACGAACGAACGGAAGCGTTATAAAAAGGCACGAAGGTGCGTCTGTGCTACCTCCCATCAAAGCTACACCCCCGCCCGCTGCCCCTTCAGTCGCTCCCCGCACGTCACCCCTCCGCTTGCTGCTTCTTGACTCCCTATTCTCATCTTCCCTCGATCATTACCACCTGTCATGGTGCAATGAAGCCTGCCCGCCTCCCGCCGTTGCACCCACCACCTCCCCCCCCTCTCCTTGTCATACAGCTCGTCAATTCCCTCCTTTTTACCCTCTCCCGCCCATCCCCTGGCCCCCTCCCCTGGCCCTCTCCCCCCAGGAGCTCTCCAACATGGCGTACGGCTGCGCCCGCCTGGCCGTGCAGCTGCAGCCGCCCTCCGCCCACATGCGGGGGGCAGGCACGGCGGGGGCGGGGGGAGCGGGGGCGGCAAGGAGTGAGGCAACGGGTGCAGCGGGGGCAGGGGACCGGGCGGCAGCGGGTGCTGCCGCGGCGGGGGCGGGGCCGGGTGGGGGGGAGCCGCATGCGGCGGTGCAGCAGTTCGTGGTACTGCTGGCGGAGCACGTGCGGGAGCGGCTGGAGGTGGGGGAGGGGGGGAGAGACGGACAAGCTGGGGGGGTCAAAGACCAGCCCAAACCATAGGGAACCACAGGTTAGGGCACAGCAATGGGGGTAGGAGGCGGCAGGGTGCCGAGAAACAAGGCTGGGCGGGGGAGGGTGGGGGAAGGAGAGAGCTGGGGGGGGGAGGGAGTGTGATAGGGGCCCTGGTGTAATGAGCAAGGGGTGCAAGGCTCGCAGTCACGCGCACGCAGCCTCTCATGTCCGCCGGCCGCACAACTCTCCCCATATCCCCTTGTCCGCACGAGGGGTAGAATAAACCAAACCACAAAGTTAGGGCAAAACAATGGGTATTGTTGGCAGGGAGCCACAAAACATGGGAGGGTTAGCAGTCCTTACCGATACCGATGCTCCAGAGGAAGCGATTTTGCTGCATCCGGTGTGCTGTAACTAGCCAAAAAATGGAGTAGTCTATGCGTCGCTGAGTGTTGAGCGTCGTCACCAAGGCCCCATGGGATGTCGCTCGGACATGGCAAAACAAGTAGGGTGAAACGTGTGTGACGTGGTAAGCAAACAACAACAACAACAACAAACGGATCACGAGGCGGATTTACCTATATACGGAAGCGAGCGCCACAGAAGCCGCCAGCAATGTCGCGACAGAAGGGCCACGGGAGGGGATAGGGACAGGCAACACGAATGGTTAGGATGGGTGTATAGAAAAACTGAGAGTTGTGAGGAAAGCAAGAAATGCGAAATGAATGTGTGAAATATGCGAAGGGGAGGTTGTCCGCACGAGGGGGAGGTTGCCTCACAGTCTTCACTGCACCCTGCCTCCTCACTCTCCTCTCTTTCCCTGCCCTCTTCTTCCCTGCCAAACCGTACTACACCGTACCAATTCTTGCCGTACATCCCTCCCTCCTTCCCTGTGCATAACTTCTTTTTTCACCCTCCTTTCCTCCCTCCCCTGCCGTACATCCCTCCCATGCCGTACCTTGCCGTACACCGCACCGCAGTGGGATCCATCTTCCTTCAGCGCCCAGGCCGTCAGCAACGCCACGTGGGCCCTAGCCAGCATGGGCTACCGCGAGCAGTCGTACTTCAGATCTGCCGTACAGGCGGTGCTGCGGGGCTGCGGCATGGAGCGAGCCAAACCTAGGGCAAGTTGAAAGTCTTGCAACTACCTGTAGTAAAGCCCTCCGCTAACTAATCCTAACTACCAACTACCACAGCTACCATCTGAGTACGTGTATGTGTGTTTTACAGCAACCTCTTGTTGTGTGTTTTACTCCTCCAACACAGGAATGGTCCAGCTTCTTCGTAGCTCTCGCCGCCGTACAGTACCGCCCGCCGCCGTCGCTCGTCGCCCTCCTCCGTCGCAGCGTGTGCAGCGACCCATGGGGCGCCGACCGAGTGCAGGCCTGGACCAACCTGCTGTTCGCGCTCAACGCACTCGGCATCTACGACGAAGCCGTACTGCAATGGGCCACGTCATGCACGGCTGCGACGGGCTGGCGACCCATGGGTCACCAGGGGCTGACCAACTGCCTGTGGTCGCTCGCGGTGCTGCCGCCCGGGTCGCTGCTGCGGCATGCGGAGCTGGTGGGCATGTTGGTGGAGGGGTTGGAGCGCTGCGGGGCGGAGGCGCTCAATGAGATGTGGGTGGGGCGCGGGAGCGGTGCTGTTCCAGCCAGGCCGTTAACGGTTGTGTCGCGGACCTCTGGCAGTAAGGGGATGTGTTAGGGAAGGAGGAACAGGGACAGCAGCGGGGGCCCTTGGCCCAGTGATCGCGGCGTTTGCCGTTCGTGACCCTCTCGTGCCCTTTCCAACGCCTTCTGCCGCAAACCCCTGTCCCCGTCCCTGTCCCTTTTCCCCCTGCTCGTCCTCCTCACAGAAGCCGAGTGCAGACGTGGCAAGCCCATCTCGAGATAGAGTCTGCCCACCAACTGTGGGAGGAACAACAACGACAAGAGCAACAACGAGACCAACGACAACAACAACCGCAAAAGCAGCGGCAGCTGCATCTGGGTCGCTCCGACCAGCCCTCCTCGGCCCTTCCTGCCGCCTCCCTCCCTAGTAACGTCCTCCTGCCCCGCACCAGCAAACGCCGCTCCCCTCCCTCCCCGCCCTCTCCCCCCACATCTCCGCCGCTCCCCTCCTCCGCGTCCTTTCCCCTTCCGCGGCTCAGTCCCGACCTGGCTGCCTCCGTCCGCCAGACCATGTTGGGCGTGTCCGCCAAGGTGCTGCAGCAGCCCGTGACGGCGCTGCAGCTGGACGTGGCGGGCTGTGCGACGTACCTGCTGGTGGCAGGGGAGCGGGGACGGGCGCAGGGGCAGCAGCGGGGACAGCAGCAGCAGCGGGGGCAGGAGGGTAGCGCTGGCAGCAGCAGCAGCAGGTTGTCTAATGGAAGCATTGCAGGCGGAAGCGGCAACAGCTCCAGCAGCATGCCTAGCAGTAGCGACGGCAACAACAACAGCAGCGGCACCGGGCCCTGCAGGATTACCCGTGTGGAGCAGGAGTGGCTGGTTCCGGAGCTGGGAGTGCGGGTGGACTTGAGTGTGTGGCTAAGTGACGGGAGGCAGGTGGTGGTGGAGGTGGACGGCCCCTCGCACTACTTCTGCAACGAGCCGAGGACCAAGGAGCCGCGCGCGGCGCTGCGGGACAGGCAGCTGGCGCGAGTGTTCGGGCGGGAAAACGTGTTGTGTGTGCCGTACTGGGATTGGGACGAGATGGCGGGGAGGCAGGAGGAGAAGCTGGCGTACCTGGCTGCGTTGCTGCGGCTGGATTGAGGCTGTCAGTGGGTGTTGCGGACGGTAGCGATGGTGATGGTGGCGGTCGGAAGAATGGGAAGGAGAAGAAGGAAAGCCGGAGTGGTGGCAAGCGGATGATGTGAAGCCCGGTGTTATCACGTAATGGCCGTACAGGCATGCACATGGCCGTACAGGCATGCACATGAAATGCTTGACACGCCCGGCCCTGACTTCGAGGCGTGATGTCGTACGCCCTCTCCATCACCTGCTTGTTGCCGTTGGTGGCACTACATGATGGTCCTGGGGGACCCAGATGAGGCGCCCGGGGAGCCCTAGCATGGTGCCAGGCAATAGCGGAGTATAATATGGTGTTTTAACGGTAAGTACAGATGCCGAATGGGTGGCAATACAAGAGGTGTATACCTTCACGGTCGTGCGGCACGCTCGAAGACACAAAACACCCGTGCGGAAAGAGCCCGGCGTGGGATCCATCGAGACGGTTGCTGTCCCATCCTGGTTGCTGTCCCAGCCTTAGTAACAACCACACACAAGGTACAGACCCGACCCATGCTGCTGGGCATGTGGTCGTCCGTACCTGGCAGCAGGCATCTGCAAGTAGCATAATGATTATACCGTACCGAAGTCTACCAATTTGCGCTAGACTGCCAACTCTACTCTGTTTCTTCAAATGCGTCTGGCGAGTCCTCCACTTATTGTAGGAGTATTACTGTTTGTCGCACTATACTCTTTTTGCCTCGCGGTGCACAGTCCAGGACGTCAACAAGATTCTTCAAACGCACAACTTCATAGCGGTAGTACGCGCAAGGTGCTTCTTAACGGTTTCCATGCATGGGACAATGGCGAAACCGTGACAAACAGCGAAGCCGCGGGCGGAGACTCACCCCATTCCTTATTGTCCAAATCGACAGAGCTGCTATCGGGTGGCAGATATGAGGCGAGTCTCGTGCACTTCGGCCCTGTGCTGCAACAGGTCATCCGCATGACCCTCCAAGTTCTTACACAATTGCTATAGTAAGCGTTTACCTTTTTGCTAATACTATCCACAGCTGTTCAACGGGGCTGAGACGGTGTGGCAGCTGCCGCCCGCGGACAAGCCCCGCAAGGGTGTGCTGTTCATCGCGCATGGCTGCAACCATGGAGCCATCGACTGGTGGCCGCAGTCCGCCTCCTGCCCGCAGTGCATAGGCCTGCCCGAGGAGATGAACGTGACGCTGCACTCCCTGCTGCGTGGCTACGCGGTGGTGGCGGTGTCGTCGGTGGCACGCAGAGGATCCAGGTGTGGGGTGGGAGGATGGGGCTGCTAATGAGGCGTGCTGACCAGGCTTTGACCAGTAAATGAGGCTGACAGACCCGGCTCGGTCCCAGGGAAAAGCCCCAGGTCAGCCTTCAAAACTTCCGATCAAGCCAACCTGTCACTCATTAAACTCAAACCCCAGCTTGCCTCTCTTCCTTGGGCCTTGTGCATGCTTAGCTTGGGTACTCTCTCCGTCCGTACTGACTCCACCGCCCGCGATCCGTCCGTCTGTCGCGCTGTTGTCGTCGTCAGGTGCTGGCAAACCCCTTTTGGCGGCGGGGACCCCGCGGACTACTCGGAGGCGGCCGCCGCGCCCTCCAATGACTACCTCAATGTGCGTGCGTGCGTGCGTGCGTGTGTCCTGAAGGAGGGAGGGAGGGCGGAAGACAACAACAACCCATTTGTCCTATTGTTCGGTACATGTTGGGGATCAGCGGGAGTCAGCCGCGCGTTGTTGTAACGGCGGCAAGTTGTAACGAACATGCATACTGCTTACATGCACACGGGCAACCCGCCTCTGACCGCGCTGCTTACCGGTACCATACCTTCGCACTCTTTGCACCCATGAGAACCCAATACTGGCAACCAAACCACTCATTCCGCATACACATACACTACTGTAACAGTCAATCCTCTTTGCACCAAGGTCAGTGTCAGTTTTGCCAGTTTCGCGGCCAGTTGGTTTACGGTCATTACCCCACATCCCGCCATGCACAGGTGCAACACGTGCTGTCCACGCTGCTACCGCGGGAGGGGCTCTCCTCGCTGCCGCTGCTGGCTCTGGGCGCCTCCTCAGGCGGTGCCTTCGTGCTGGGGCTGCCCAGTTTGATGCCCGGGGCGTTCGCGGGGCTCGCGGTGCAGATCATGGGCGGTCCGCCGGGGCTGCTGGCGCAGTACCGGTGAGGGCTGGAGGGTGGGTGGGGCAGAGGGTGGGGCTGGGTGGGGGAGAAGCCAGCTGAACCCAGAGGCTGGGGATTAAAAGGGGAGTAGGAGGGGAAGCTGGGCTGGCAGTAAAATAAAGAGGAAACAGGAAGTCCCATAGTGTCCTTGGCTCCCTTGGCTCGTACGGACACACTTTACACGCGTACAGACGTTAACTTTAACAGGAAACCAGGTTGTGAGACAGTAATTGAAGATGTTGGGGTTTTGGGGGCGTGTGTGTTAAGGAGACTTGCCGCCAGCTGGGACGTGTGTAGTTGAGTAGGACAAGAGCAAGCAATTGGGCGGCAGGGGTACAGCCAGGAGGGCGAAGGGTGGTCTGTGGGTGTTCAATGCGGACCGCCCCCCCGCCCGCCTCGTCATACAGCTCGTTCGTTTCCTCTTTTTGCCCCCGCCCCGCCCCCCCCCCCCCCGCCGCAGGTCGCTGGGTCACACCGCTGCCTGGCCCCCCACGCTGTTCGCGCACATGCCGCGGGACAGCCACATGGCAGCCCTGGTGGAGGCGAACCTGGCGGAGATGAGGCAGGCGGTGAGGGGGGGCAGCGGGGGGGGGAGTGGGGTGTGCGGTGGGTGGCGGGATGTGGTGGGGGCCCTGCTTAGGGTATGTCAGGGAGAGTAGACGGGGACGATATCCTTTGTAGTACCACTCAGTGCTGCCACCCGGGGTGTTGTGGCGCTACTTGCGTGCATGCATGCAAACCCAACGGCGAGCCATGCATGCGTATACCGAGCGTGCATAACCTGTGAGCTGGGGGCCTGCTGGGGTAGACATGGAAGCCACGTCCATCGGACAGACAGTGAGCTGGGCCTGGGTGGGGCCTCCAGCGTACGCATTTGTTGTGAGCGCTGGAAATGGGGTCTGTGCGTGGCGCGCGTCTTGCTCAGCGCGCACGAAACCGTGTGTAAATTCAACAGCGGCGTGTGCATGCGGTGTTTTGGATGTACTCAGACGCAGCGGAAGTGGCTGGCTGAGGGCCCTGGGTGGGTGTGCGGCTTACCGCTGCATGCGCCCCCGCGGCTGCAGGGCGTCCCCGCTCACGAGCTGCTGCTGCTGCCGCGGCCGCTGACGCCGCTGTACCTGGTGCAGCGCTGTGCGCCGGAGGTTGACGAGCGCACCAGCAGGGCCATATACGAGGCGTTCAGGTGGGGGTGGGGGAGGAGGAGGAGGGGGGCTAGCAGCAGCGGTCGCCACGTCCTGCACTGCAGGCTCCGGGGCCCTCCGAGGAAGCCGCTAGTCAGCTGAGGTGGCCCTCTCAACAGAGCCCACGGGGCTCATGAAGGGACTTTGTGTTGGCTTGGCCTTGCAGTTGGTGTCCACACACCTCCGCCACCACTGCGCACACACGCAGGAGGTTCGACTTCATCGACGAGCGCGGGTTCCTGCGTCACAACCCGCGCGGCCCGCCCTTGTGGCAGCACCTGCTGCGGCTGGCAGAGCTGCCTGGGCTGGAGCGGCTGAGGCTGCGACCCGAGGTAGGAGGCGGCGGCGGCGGAGCGGGCGGGATGGGAAAGAGATAACGCTGAGGAGGAGAGCTGGATATCTTTCGGGTGGTTTTGGTTTGAGGGTGATAAGGTTCAGGGCACTTAAGAATGCCCTTCATTGCATACCGGTGCATTAAGCTGCCAACCCTAATCCTGGTGTATATCATCTGCTCATCTCGCGGCCCAGTCCATTGACCCTGGCATGTGTCACGCGCCGCCCCCTTTATGTGTGCCGACCGCTACACAGGAGAGCCCCATTGCGGAGGAGCTCAACCTGCTATTCGCGGGTCACGAGCTCAGCTCTGAAACCACCACCGACATGCTCAACTGGTTTGAGAGCAGGATTGCTGCTGCTGCCACTGCTGGCGAGGCTAATGCTGGAGGATGAGGACGTGCTCCTCGCCGACCCATAGCTGTATGCCAGCTGAGAGACGCGAGGGTATTCCTGCCCAGGCTCCGCCGCGTATTGTAAGTGACGGCCTTTGCTACTCTTCGTTACTAGCTGAGGTTAGGGAAGGCCCATATACCGGCGTTCCTGCGCACAGCATCGCCCAAGTGCGGCAAATGGCAAACCGAGAGGAAGCGCGTAGTATAACATCTACAACCCCCCATTGCCGCAAAGGCAATGCATGCCCTTTCAGCGTCAACCCAAACACCCACAGCGTTCATTTGAAATCTATCGATGCCCCCGCGCGCCGTCATTACCTCTTTGCATACACCTATATTTGAAGGTAACGATCTTTGGGACAGTACTAAAAAGCTCGTAAAACAGGATGTGCACCAGTGTTCTGATATCCCTGCAAACAAAATATTAATGAACGGCATGGAAGCCTCGATTGGCGCTGTGCTGCACAGTCTGTCCGCCAGCACAAGCAGGGCCCCGAACTCCCCCCCGCAACGCCACAACATGCATTTCACTGCATGCCATCAAGCCACGGGGGTAACCGCAAACAGCATCTACAAGCTGCCACCGCATTCACCGCAGCCATCCCCGCAACATCATGAACCCACATCGCTAGAGCAACGTTTCGAACACGCTTCGCAATCACACCCCTTGTCCAAACATCCGCGGGCAACGTAAACACGGGTCGCATGCACCCGTTTCTGTCACGTGCACCCAACGCCCTACCCAGAAACATCCCATCCGCGAGAAGAGAGGCAGTGCAGGCGCTGCTGCTTAGTGCTGGCCCTGCGCAAAGGTGCCAAAGAGCTTGGCGCGCACGGTGGGTAGGTTGGCCTGGTAGGCGATCTTGAGGCGGTCGTCCAGCGTGTTGTTGCAGGTGATGCGGCCGTCCGCCGAGGTGACCACCAAACCGCCGCAGCTTCGCAGGGAAAGAGGAGAGGAGGGAGTTGTAATGGTAATGGGTTTTGCAACAGGAACATTAGGTAGTAAGGGAGGTGAGCGCCGCGCCACTGCAGCTGTGCAGCAGAGATGAGGGGAGGGAGGGGATGAGGAGAAGGGCGATATCGGCAGAAGTGATAAGGGGAAAGGTGGGGCGGGGACATCGTCGCGGGTTCGTAAGGATCAGGGGTTGCTTTCCTGGGCTGCGCAAGGCTACACAAGGGTCGGTATGCACCTCTCCATACGTCAGCACGTGGCCATCAAGTCACGGCGAAAGCTACGCGATTGGTTCGCTTGGCTCCTTTGGATGGGGCCGAATGGTCTGTATAACTACGATAACGTGCGTTGAAAGGCATTGTCATCGCACCCCATCATCATGCCCCATGACCCCAAACCCTGGCCGCAGCAGCACGTCCCCTTTTCCCATGCACCCCATGCATGTGGGATTAGGATCACCTGCCATTCGGCACACCAACCCAGTAAAGTTCACACCATCGCCTTAAGCCTACGCCTCACCACCCCTCCCGCTATTACCGCCAAACCGGAACCGGGTAATCCCTGGCCCCTGGTTGCATGCCTACTTACCAGGACTCAACGTCCTCGCCGTCCGTGGGCGGTGGCGGCAGGAACTTGGTCTGGTCCACCGCCAGGGCGGGCGCCTCCGCTCCGAACATGGCGGTGTACGCCTTGCGGGCGGGGTCCATGACCTCCTTCACGAGCAGCAGGTCCACTTGCCGGCAGGTGACGGTCATGGACTTCTCGTTGAGCTTCCGCATGGCCTGCAGGATCGAGGAAGGATGCGTGCAGGAAGATGCAGGATGGCTCCGTGGCACGGTTGCATGTAGACCCGACGATGGAATGGCCTCCGTCGGTGAAACCCAAAACCCAGTAGGGACATTACCCCCCACCGCATATAAGATGACCTTCACCAGCACTAATGTGGCTTCCCCCAACTCCCCGATCACGGAGAGTGCCGTGCAACCCCCGAAGCCCGCTGAGGAGTAAGGGGAGTGGGGGGGAACCCACCTGCACGAGGAGATCCTGCAGCAGCTGCTTGTACGTGGTTGGGTTCTTCGAAACGTCCCGGAGCCGTGCTTTAGCCTCCGTGATAATCTCCTGCACAGCGGCCTCCTTCGCTGCCAGCACCTTAAGACGCATTTCGTTCAGCTGCTTGGAGTACTCGCTGCAAGCGTCGGCAGTGAACATAATCATGTTTGCATGCTGACACAATATTACAGCCTGCATTCGCTCCGCTAACGTATATACCTACATTTTCTTCTTGACCTCGACCTGGCCCTCCTTGCGCTCATACTCCTTTCTAATCTTCGCCTTCTCCTGCTCGAGGAGCTGCAACTTCTCCAGGTTGAACTCCTGCAGAAAACATGCATGCGGAACCACCGTGAGGAGGTGCTGGTGTGATTGGTTCGCGAGCTTGTAAGGAACCCGCCACCCATGCATGGCCCGCTACTCGCCTCTTCAGCAGATACTTTGATCTCCGTTGATTTTTCCTCCGCCTCCTGCTTGATGAACCGCACCATCTGCTCAATTTGCCGCTCAACCTGTGCGAAGCGCAATACAAAGCCTCCATTTTAGTAGCGTTGTTTTTGGTACAAAAGGTTAGAGTAGTATTCACCTCCGCCTCGTTCATCTTTGCTGGAGTTTGTGAAGTAAGCTCAAGATCGAAAGGAAGCTTTCCTTGCAGCACTAGTCAGGAGCTAACTACCGCAATGTGCTAGAGGCAAAGGACCAGGCTCGGTCGGGAACGTAGAGGTGCAGAGGTAGCCTTGATGTGTTTCCTGTCGTGCACGAGTGTACGGGTTATGCGGCACCGCATGAGGCACCCTGACACCACAGAGCACCCCACAACTACTCCGAGTAACTTTGATACAAAATGCTTGCCTCACGACCAACTGTGCGGCCCTTTGTGGCTGCTAGGCGCACTGTGGCGGTGCAAGCCAAGTTGAGCTTGCATACGCTCACCCAGGATATTGCTAGGTCGCAGTTGAAAAAGAACCTTCCATCTGTAACTGTGGGTGACAGCGTTAAGGTCGGTCTGGCTGTGCAAGAAGGAAATGGCAAGACGCGGACGCAGACCCTCGACGGCGTTATCATCGCTGCCCATGGCGCTGGGACTAGCAAAACGCTGACCTTCCGACGTGTGTTCCAAGGCGTGGGCGTCGAGCTGGTCCTGCCAGTCCACTCACCGGCTGTTCAGCAAATCGACTTTGTGCGTCGCGGTCGTGTTCGCCGTGCCAAGCTCTTCTACCTGCGCGACCGCGTAGGCAAGGCAGCTAGGCTCAAGGAGGTCCTCGGTGTGCGCAAGGAGGACGTGGCCGCGCCGAAGCAGGAGCAGTGAGCACCGCGCTTAACAGCCTGGAGCCTGCAGCAAATTAGCATCTTGACCATTCGTGGGCGCGGCATGAACAGCGTTTCCGTGCGAGCACGGCAAGTTTTCAAGTTTTGCCGTTCCCATACGGGACAGTGTAGCATTTATGTGTGTGTATGTGGAGGGCTGGGGGGAAAGAGAGGTTTGCCATATAGGCGATGTATGAACAGTTGGCATGAGCTGACTATGTGAGCGTTGAGCGCTCTGAGCACCTTCGGTTGTGGCTTTGGGCACGTGTGGTTTGTGGTATGGACAAGGTCTTTACGATGTAACATCCCTGGACAGTCGCCCAGCCTGCCGTGTAACGCCTCATGCTGTGTGGTTAGGACTGTGTATACGCGATGCGTTGCGGCCAGCCGCTATGAGCTTAACAAAGAGCGTTGCGTAAAGAAAAAGCTGTGAGGACGGCTTTGCAACAACAATCCTGAACAGTGTGTGGCAGGAAACCAGTCGTACACATGCTTATAATGCAGAATGAGGGCCAGTCCCATCGAGCCTGCCGTGCATGCGCTCGCTGTAGTTGTCATGCAGCGATGTGCGGGTATGGTTGCGTAAACGGTTTCTTGTACATGCAACAGTCGGCAACAGGACGTTCTTCACGTGCGAATGCAGAGGTCGGCGCGAGCCCAGCCCTAACAATCACTTAATGCCCCGCAATCAGCGAACAGTTCTTGTAGAAGCCCGAAGCAGTTGCAAGCCTCCGTTGCATACATCCCCTGGTACACAACGTTATACCGGTAGCAGCAGCTCCCCTCCACCAGCACACTCCTTACGAACGTGGCTGAATACATTTGGCCATCCAACGTCCTCGAGCATTCAATGCATAAAAGGTCTGCCTTGTTACTAACCTAGCACCTGTAGCATCGCACCCTACACCTAACCCGGCACCTGTAACCACAAGCTATGCACGCATGCTCCAACACTCCCTGTCACTGCGCGGAGAATGTTGCGCTTTTGCGTTTACGCCCCTCTGCCCAACCTGCAGATCCTTCCATGTTCTGCCGTCAACCGCCATCACGCCAACAGCCGCCGCTCGCACGGTAACACCCCAAACCCACCAGCCTCGCACCAACCTGGCCTGACCCGGTGCGCTATGGCGCTTCCTAACGCCTTCCAAGCTACCCTACGACACAACCAACATCGCTCCTGCCTTCCTCCCCTTCCGCCACCCAACCCGCTGCAACCCGTCCTCAAACCACCATTAGAACCTACCCTCCAGGGCCTTCATCATTGCAGCCACGTCCGTCGCCTTGCGCTTCGTCCCCGCTGCAGCAGGCGCGACAGACCCGACCCCAGCACCGCCGCTACATGCACCACTGCCGCCACCTCCAGCTGCCTGCTGCTGCTGTGTTGTCGGCTGCTGCTGCTGCGGCCGCTTCTGCTGCTGTTGCCTGTTCAGGACAGCAGACAGGGACTCCAGCTGCTGCCGGCGCTCCTGCAGCAGCTCCGACATGCGGCTGGCCTTGTCCTGTGCTGACACCTGCGGGTCGCAGAAATGACGAAAATCGCGTTATTCAGTGTAAGCAGCCTTCCTAAACGCATAGAAACAATCGGCAAATGGACACCTCGTTCACAGGCCGCTTGACAGCAAGCGTATCCAAGCTATCACACCCACGGACCTGCGTCAGGTTCAGGCGGCCGACCGCCACCGCATCCGTGTCCGCCGCCGCCGCCGCGCTGCTGCTGCCGGAGGCCGAGCTGGCTACCGCCGAGCGCGGACCCATGGGTCGGTACATGAAGAAGTCGGGCATCATGGAGTTGGGCACCTCGTCGCCCGGCTCGGCTCCCCCCGCGGCCTTGACTGTCGTACGGAGCGTGTCCACCAGGCGCTTTGAGGCGGCGATGCGGCCGACTGAGGAGAAGTGTTGCAGCTGCGGTGTTGCAACAGCCAGGGCAGTGGAGGCGAGTATGAGTACATGTAGGCAATACATGAGGAGTATGGATAAATGACGGCAGGAACGGCGAGCACATTCTCTCGCACTCGTGTGCAACGTTCTCGTAGGCAACGGCGGCAGGACAGATCTCAACAGGACCTGACTTCACTGCATGAGTCGGGATATGGGATTGGGGCTCGTTGTTTCACTTATTTAATTTTTCCCCAGTCGTTGGGTAGCCGCTGTCAGGTTTCTTTCTACGGCCGCGTCGTACGCCCTGGGTCTTACCTCCAGCCTGCGCTGCACTAGCGCCTCCAGGGCCGACCGAAGCACGGGTCGCGACAGCGCTCCCGGCGTGCACCACAGCAGGGCCTCCCACACCACTCGGACCTGCGGAAAGGTTCGATTGCACACGTTTGTTGAAACAGAGCAACATCGCAGCAAGGCATGTTACGGTCACGGTGTCACCAGCACCCAATCGGACTGTCAACGGTACCCTCCTGCAGTTCGACGCTTTCGCCACCCCGCCCTGCCAAAACACCGACCCCCATTCGCAGGCACGCCTCCAACCAGCCGCCCCGAGCGTCATACCTGGCCTCGATGCATCTTCAGCTCCCGTGTCACAGCTGACACGAACGCCGCACTCGGAACCAGCGCGCCGAACACCGGCCCCTCGGCGGCATCATCCCCACCCGCCTGGCCGCCTGCCGCCTCCGCAACCTCCGCACCGCCGGCGGTCGCAGCAACCTCCGCGGCGCCTGTGCCTGCGGCATCTGCGGCTGCTGCATCGGCAGCTGCAGCCCCATCTGCCGCCGCACCCCCCGCTCCCCCCGTCTCCGCCTCTGTCGCCCGGCTTCTGCAGGAGCGCAGTCGCTCCGCAGCCGCCGCCGTCGCCTCCGCCAGGACGGCCTCAGGCAGGCTCTGCGACTCGGGCGGCACTGCGCCGAGGGCCGAGAAGAAGGCGTGGCTGGCCAGCAGCGGGTGCTGCGGGCCCTGCTGCCGACCTGCCGCCTCCGGCTGCCGTTGCTGATCCTGCAGCTGCTCATCTGGTGGCGGCTGGTCGGTGTCTACGTCCATAGCGGTTGAGGAGGTGGTGCCGCTGGTGGTGGTGGTGGTGGTGGTGGCCGAGGTGTCCGCAGCAGCCGACGTGCAGGCAGCGGGTGCGGCGGCGGCGTCCGCGGCGGCGAGGGAGGCGGGCGGCTGCCATGCAGGCCAGGAGGTCTCCCCGCAGGCCGCTGCCTCTAGACACTGGGGGGAGTTGGCAGAGGGGAGGAACGCACGGGGGCATGACGGTTGGTGGTGCGCGTCATGCGGCCATCATATGGAGGCAGAGTCAGGAGGAGGAGGGTTCAAGCGCGGAGGTTATAACCTTGCACTCTGGCTGGCTTGGCTTGCTGCACACGGAGGAGCACGCGGCGCACGCAGCAACAGCGTTCACAGGCGGGGAAGCACGTGTCATGCGGCAGCAGCAACGGCAATGCAGCAGCAGTACACCGGTACCTACCTTGCGTGCCTGCGCCCCCAACCAGCAGCATACCTTGTGTGCCTGCGCCCCCACCCAGCAGCATACCTTGCGTGCCTGCGCCCGCACCCAGCATACCTTGCGTGCCTGCACCCCCACCCAGCATACCTTGTGTGCCTGCGCCCGCACCCAGCATACCTTGCGTGCCTGCACCCCCACCCAGCATACCTTGTGTGCCTGCGCCCGCACCCAGCATACCTTGTGTGCCTGCGCCCGCACCCAGTCCAGTCCGCGCATCATCTCCACCTCCAGCTTCTCACGCACCCGCTGCAGGTTGGGGGTGGGGTCCTCCACCTGCGGGAGGGCGGGCAGGAGGGTTAAGAGGGGGTTAGGTACACTGAGCCGCGAGAAGTACTGAAGGAATGGATATTCCGCACTGGGCTGGAAGTTTGGATTGGGCGGGAGGGTGGGGGCGGGAGGATGGTCAAGAGGATGGGAAGGAGGGTAAAAAACAGAATATACACCATGATATGAAAGAACAGAACAAGAAGGTGGGCAGATAGGTGGGCAAGAGGGGGCATGGATTCATCTACAGGCCCAGCGCATCCCTCACAGCCTTTGCAGCACTGGGGCGCATCTCTTGCCGCCCCAGCGTGCCTGCTCCCCCGAGCTGCTGTCGTCTGGGGACCGACTGTGCGACTCGACTCACCGTCAGATCAGCGCAGCCGCGAGCTTGAGCCAGATCGTACGACAGCTTCAAAAGGGCCTTACCCAGCCCCAGGCCCTGAGGATCGGGGGGGACGGCGGCAGCAGCAATAGGCACACACAAGTTCGTACGTCGCCTGCAATGCGTTTCCAATGGCAGTAGGGCGGAGCCACAAGCGGCGGAGACACACGAGACACCGCAAGCTGGTCCCAAGCATCCAGAACGAGGGGTTGAGACACACGCAGGGATGCCCCCCGCCTTGCATCCCTCGCACGCTCCACCAGACGCCGCCCCACAGGACTCCGCGCCCTCGCCCCTGCCAGAGGTTGCCCTCACCCCTCACGGGCTTGTCACTTAGTTTACCATTGTCAATCAACACATTGGGTACTCTCCTCCTTCCTCACGGGTACCTCCCACTGCCCTCCGCATCATGGTGCCAACCTATACACCACCATCCGCAGCCCCTCCACCGCCCCCACCCCCTCCACCATGAGTCGTCGGGACATGGGATTGCGCTTCACTCCTCATTCACTTGTCCCCCCCCCCACCCCGCCCCACCTGCCAGGGGCTGAGCACCAGCACCTGGCTGACCCGCAGGCGACACGAGGCCGGGTAGGCGTAGAAGTTGAACAGCGTGGTGAGGCCCATCTAGGGGAGGAGTGGAAGTGCAGAAAGGGGGCAGGGCGGCGAAATGGGGTGCAAAGGACGCTGTTTTGTGCTATCAGGGAAGGGGGCAGAGTACAGGAAGCGGCAGGGATGCGACGGAAAAGGGCACCTTGCCGAGCCGGCGTTTCCCCTCAGACGCCCTCCGCTACATTCGTATCATGCACTCGGCGGCTGCGCTTGCGGTGCGCCAACTCACCACCAGACACCCCCCGTCCGCCGCCCGCGCCACCGGCAGCAGCAGCTCCCACTGCGGGTCGTCCGCATCGATGAAGTTGGCGCCGTCAATGGTGAAGAGCAGCAGCGGCTCCATGCGTGCGTGCAGCGCCTGGGGGGGGCAGGGGCGCGGTAGGCAGTGTGCAGGGGGTACAAGGGGGGTGGTGGAGCGGATTAGGTGTGGGGGGTGAAAGGAAGGAAACAAGCTACTCATCCGAAGGTGTAGGGCATGGTACAGCCGTAAAGCGCCGGAGAGGAGGGTTTGGTAGGTGAAGGTGAAAAAGAGTAGAGGTTCCTACTTCCAAGATTACGCTCACCATGCCCTCCTCTCCCTCCCCCCTTTCTATGCCCTACCGCCCGGAGTCAACTTATCCTTTCCACTCCCCATCCCCTCGTTCCCACTGCCGTACCTTGACCTCCGGGGGCGCCGTACTGATCTGGAACCGCCGTACGGACACCTCCACCCCACCCCTGCTGCTGCTCCCCTCTCCAACACCTCCCCCCCTGCCCCCCGCCGCATTCCCCGCTCCTGATCCCGCCTGCGGTGGCTGCTGCGGTGGCTGCACATCGCCGCTTGCTGTTGCTGCTGCTGCTGTGGAGGCTGGGGCCGGGTCATGCGGGTGCGACGAAGGAGGCGGCGGAAGGGTGCCGTACACTGCGGGTGTGGCGGATGCGGGCAGCGGTACGGCACCCACGCACTCCCCCAGGGTAAGAAGGTCGGGCAGGGCGGCGGCAGTGGCGACCGAGGTGGAGATGAACTCCTCCTGCAGGAAGGGGGAGGGGCACCCGGGGGGTGGGGGCATGGCGGCATGCGGCAACATGGAAGACCGGCATGCGGCAAGGGGGTTGCCGAGCATGAGGCATAACGAAGAAGAAGGAAACAAAGGTTTCGTTTGGGTGAATGGTTGAGCCGAGCAGCAACCACTTTGACCTGTTGTTATGACCTTTCTGTCAGGACACAGCAGTACTCCCCTTGTCGTACGATCCGCACCATCCACAAACCTAGGCGCCTTCCATACCCATCCACGCACACTTACCCTTGCCATGTTCCCTTTACTCTGCACGCGCCGGGTCCCTACCATGCCTTTGCACTACAATGTACACCGTCCACTGCCCCCTGTACGACAGTACCGTACACCGTACCTTTGTACGGCAGTAGCCCGAGGGGAAGGCGCCCTCAAACACGGAGCTCAGTTTGTCAGCACCGGGGCGCTTGGCGGCGTAGCGGATGTCCACCCACACGTGGTAGGTCTGCACGTGGATCCAGATCGTGATGACGAGCCCCGAGTAGCCGCGGATCTGCTCCGCATCGCCAAAGTGCTGGTGGAGGAAGTCAACTGTCACCAGCTGGCCTCCAGCGGCGATTTCAGCGGCCAGCGCGGTTGGATCCCGGCCGTACACCGCACGGAAGCGCACCGCCTCATGAGCATCTGCGATGAAGTTGTTGGATGCTGTGACAGCTGGCTTGGGCTTGGTGGCAGCGGCAGGAGCAACGGCGATGGCTGGGATGGGTTGAGGAGTGGATGCGGACGAGGTGCTTGGAGGTGGAAGAGGCTGTGGTACATGGGGTAGACTTGATAGCGGAGCTGATGCAGCCGAAGGCTTTGTGATGTTCTGGAGCTGTGAGGGATCGGTCGTGGGCGGAGGAGCCATGGTGGTGCCGGTTGCCGACGATGGGCCCGCAGTCGCAGAGCCGCTGGGAAGCGGCTGAGGCTGTACTGCTGAAGGATTTATACGAACCCGTTTCACCTGCGGTTGCTGTGCCACCGCCTCCTCCGCGTTAGAGCTCATGGCTGAATGGCGCGCTTGCACCGGTTTAAATTACGGCAAGCCTTGTAGCCCGATTCTTCTGCAACTGACGCGACTATCTAGCAATTGTATCTCCTTGCCGCTGACACTATTAATTGTCCTTTCGTAAATGGCCAGGCCTTCCACACCCTAACTGCTGTATATCTAGGAAACCGGTAACCGGAGAGGCTGCTTGTCCATCCAAGCAACGCCTCCACGGATGGATAATGCTGTCAGGCGTTCAGGACTGAAGTATACTTATATAGGCAAGCTAAAAGGCTAAACATGCAAAAGGGTGGAAATATGGCAATCTGTTCGAGTTTACGTGGTACGCAAGTTTTACTCGGGCTTCCTGATGTTTAGTGACAATGAAAACGTGCCGCCGTGCACCTGGGGCTAACTGCTGCTGTGCCGGTATAAATGCACATACCACAGCAAGCTATACGCTATTCCAGCTTACGAAGTATTGTTTGGTAAGCATAAATTCAGGTGAGGAAATTCGTTGCGAGTCTGTATGTATGTATGTGTTACAAGCTTCGTACCGAGCTCGTAAGATCCGTCCGAGCCAGAAGGCTCATGGATCGCGAGCACAAAACGCGAAAACAACCAAAAGAAGAAAAGTAAACAAAAGAGACAAACAAACAGAACGCCAATCATATGATAAACCCTGTCTGTGCAATCCTGCGACTTCGCATGCTAGTGATTACGCTAGCAAGCAATGCCTGATTCTCCATGCCCATGACAGCAATCATATCAGCATCCCGTGAGACACCACTTTCCCATATCTTATCACGCAAATCATCGTAAGCGGGACATTCAATGAGGATGTGTTTCTCATCTTCCACTCTCCCCGGCGACCCCTGCACGGCACACATAGGACAGACACGCGCTACTCGTTGCCTACCCCTAGGGCGATTGGCTTCAATGCCCCACACACACAGCCGAAAACGCATCAGGTTCACATGCTGCCGCTGAGTAATGTACCCCCTGTCAACCGGGTCACCCATCCAATTTTTGTACCTGCACATCTTAACTCCAACCCCTGGTACGGGGTCTACTGGGTTGAAAAGCCGCGGGTCATCTTCCAAACTCCTATCCTCCCAATCCGCATCCATTCTATCAGCAAACTTTTTAGTGAGAGCAGACACATTTAGCTCCGTGCCAGCAATACGTTCCACACGCGCATTCAAGTCCAACTCACCCCCCAAGGCCGTCAAATCCGTCCCTAACATTTTCAGAATCTTCAACACCTTAGAACCCCAGCCATCATAATGCTCAGTACTGAGAGCCGAACGAATTTCACCTCGCAACGCCTGGTGGTAGACCGTGTCCTTCTGCTTGACCAGGTCATTCCAAAACCTCAGAAACAGTTCCAGCCAGAAGACATGCAAGGGGCGCTGGTTAAACTCCTTAAACAGCAACTTATCAGGCGAGACTTTCACACCCGCAATCTCCCGAAGAAATTCCCTTTGTAACTGCACCATTGGGTCCCGCAAGGATCTGTCAAAGTACCTCGCGGAATTCTCGCAGTCCGTCATTAGCTTCAGCACCACATCAGGCCCCCACACCTGGACACCGTACGACAAGATGGAGCGGACTTGCACGTCGAAGCACTTAACTGCAACAGCAGGGACCAAAAGACCTAGGCGTTTTAATTTACGCTGAAGAGAAAACATAGCACGTCGGCCAGAGGTCAACAGTTCCTCTGTGCAGGAAACAAACGGTGTGCCAGGACCAAAGTGCAAACCAAGGTAACGGGCTCGTTGTACCCAGGGAATAACCATAGGTACTCGCGCATCTCCCTCAATAGAAGTCCACACCACGGGGCAAAGGGCAGCAAAAGCCTCGCGGATATTGGCACGAGGGTGGAAAACCATCAATTCACATTTACGAACATTCACCCGCATCCCAAAGGCCTCACACCACTCTCTCAAATCAGCAAGCAACACAATCAGCCGTCTGTGCGTCGTAGCGAAAAGGCTGAGGTCGTCGGCATACAGTTCCAACGGGATACGCCAGCCATCCGCATGGGGAGTCTGCTGCTTAGCGCGCATAGCATCAGGGAGCCACTTATCCTTAGCGTCAACATAGTCAGCAAACCCCTCGCCAAAAATCCCGTAAAGCGTAGGGCTGAGAGGGCATCCTTGCTTGACTCCCTGCGAAGATACAAAAGGATCCCCCGTCACTCCGTCTACCCTGACACGCATCATGACCTTGTTGTAACAAGTCTTGAGAGCCTCCAGCATAGCGCCATGCACACCCCGTTCCTCCAACCTTAACCACAAGAGATCACGTGGCACCTTGTCAAACGCTTTCTCAAAGTCAATCTGACAAACGAACAGGGGGTCAACTGCATCTCGCCCCCCCTTATGTTTGTCCGTCAGATGTCGCAACAAAAACAGGTTGTGGCAGGTACCCCGCTTGCGTCGGAAACCTCCCTGATACGGCGACCTAGCTCCCACCAGCTCGCCCCAACGAGACAGCCTGTGCTCCAACATAAACGCATAAAGCTTAGACAAAACACCACCCACTGCTAAACCCCTATAGTTACCCTTCTCCATCACATCGCCTTTTTTGTGGATGGGCGTGAGCGCAGAGACCTCAAACTGCACAGGATAATCCCCCGTGCTGCGGATATGCTCTAGTAGCTTGAGCAGGTAAGGGGCTAAAACAAACATCCTTCTACCCTCAACCTCTCTCGTCGCACACTTGAAACATTCAGCCGGTACTCTGTCCAAACCCCCAGACTTGTTATTACGCAAAGACTTCAGCGCAGCAATGACTTCCGCCAAGGTGAACGGAACATTAAGCGCAGCAGCAGCGGTGACTCGTGCTACCCGATCGCCTGTCGCCCTTACCCATCCTCTTCCCCTCCCATGTGGCACACCGTTGATGGTACTAAGGATGGTGTCCGCAGAAACTTCGTTAAACGCATTGACTTCCCCATTAAACAGCGCATTAAAGTAGGCTCCCCAACTGTTGACATCCGTGATAGGGCACCCCTGACTAAATCTGCCATTCAGCCGACCCCACAGCGCCCGTGGATCCCCCCGACATTCTTCGATAACTCCTTCAAAATGCATGACCCGGAACTTGTCCTTAGCCTCCCTGCGTAGACGTTGATACTTCGTGCGCAACCGACTGAACTCAGCTCTGGCATCCTGATCCCCCAGCAGACCGTTAGCACGCATGAGCGCCTTTTGAGCAAACATGGCCTCACGGGCTTCCGCACACTCAGGTGTCCACCCGTTGCGAGTCTGAATCCAGCAACTTGTACGGTGCCGTGTAGAGATACTAATGCCCTGGGGATTCCCTACGAGGAATGCAAATACTACCCATCGCCATCGCGAAACTCTCAGTATACTTTTACCATTTGGAACTGTCTCCGTTGGCGCCGTCGTTAACCCGGCCGCAAACCTTGGTTACTTTTGTATGCGTTAGATGTGCATAAGTTGAAAAGTAACATCTTCAAACGCGCTTTTTACTGATACCCAGTATTGTAGGTGTTACATGCTACTTACACAACATAGCTCTACTTTCTCGTGCGACAGGGCGCGTTAGGGACTATGGCTAAGGGCAAGGGCAAAAGCAAGGCTGCCAAAAAGAGCGGCGGCCCTCGTGCACCCGCCGCCCAGCTGACGCCTCGCCAGCTTTACGAGCGCGCATTGCTAGCCCTCCGCTATGACGATTTCGATTCAGCACGCACGGCTATGCGTAAGGCTGTCAGCCTAGACCCGGATAACATCGAATACCTGGACGCCTTTGGAGCGCTGCTTGCGGAGGTCGGGCCAGCGGAGGAGGCCATCCAGGTAAGCAAGTAGGTGAAGGTACAAGTAGGCTCGAAAGAGAGGGCCGCCAATACGTCATGCGTCCGTCCGCTATGCACAACGACAAGAAGACCTTTCCCACATGCCACCACCCCACTCGCCTTCCTTAACCGTCCTCACCCCCAACCGCTTCCCTCTTAACCCACTCTCCTCCCCATTCCCCTTCAGGTTCTCCGTCGCGCGGTGGCTCTGAGCCCCGACGCCGGCTTCGAGAAGTACCTGTACCTGGGGCAGCTGCTGGAGGAGGAGCCTGATCAGGCACTGGAGGCCACACGGAGGGGGGTGGGGGTGCTGCAGGTGGGGCAGAGGGGGAGGGAGGGCGGGTGGGGCTGGGGGCGCTGCAGGTGACATGGGAGGGGAGCAGCTGACATGTCTCCCTCGTGTGCATGTGGCCCCCTCGTGCGTGTGCGGCCCCTACCCCTACCAGGCTACTGTGTGGCCCACAAACTGTCTCGTGATGATGTGTTGTTCCTACTAAACTGAAGATATACCCCTGGATAGACAGCCTGATATAGCCGATGATTCTATCAACACCACCACCCCCCATGTGCCCTACCCCACCGCCCCCATCAGGCCCAGCATGCGGCTGCAGTGGCCGCCTCCTCCCCCGACGTCCGCTCCCTCAGCCGCACCCTCACAGGGGCCCTATGCAGCCTGTGTGAGATGATCATGGGGCAGGGGGCGGCGGCAGCGGCGGAGGCGGCAGCAGCAGCAGCAGGGGGTGGTGGTGCAGAGGCGGGCGGGGAGGGGCTGCCGGCGGCTGCGGCGGCGGAGGTGGAGCACCTGTTAGCGCTGGTGGGTGGGGCGGGGAGATGGGGAGGTGCGGCGGGGCGGGCGGTTGGATGGCATGGGGATAGAGGGCGTGGGGGCCTACGGCGTTGGTTTGGGGGCGTGGGGCGTGAAGTGTGTGGGCTTGTCATTTACTTCCTCACCCCCTCCCCCTCCCTGCCCTAACTTGTGGTTTGGGTCTCTCTCCCACCCCACCCCCTGCAGGCCAGCACCGCCGACCCCAGCTCCCCCGAGCCCGCCCAGGCGCTGGCGGCGCTGCGCTACCAGCAGGGCAGGTCGGCGGAGGCGCTGGAGGTGGGGGGAGGGGGCTGGGGATGTGAGGGGGGGGATCACGAAACGTGTGGAAGGGATGGGGTTTGGGGAACAAGACGCAGCACACTACCTGCTCGCCTCTCCTGTCTCCTACCGCCTTCCCGCCCTCCCCTCCCCTCTGACCCCTTCACCCCCTCTCGCCCCCCGCCAGGCCCTCCGTCGCTCCATGTCCCTCTGGTACACCCCCTCCAGTAAGGAGGCGGAGGAGGGGGAGGAGGGGGAGGGGCAGCAGGCGGGAGGAGCAGGCAGCAAGGGTAAGCGGGAAGGGGGGAGGGGAAACTCTCTGCTTGGTATAGGTTGGGTTTGGTGGATGGGGTTAAGTATGGGGTAGGGTGTGGGTTAGGATCGGCATGCTTTGCACATCTTCTTCGTCCATACCTACTGGTCTAGTAGGGACGCGGGGAGGCGGAAAAGCGGGCGAGGGGGAGGGGGGTCATGTGCGGGTTGGGTAGGGCTGAGGCGTGGGGGCGGGGAGGGAGGGCGGGAAAGGGGCGGAAGAGGGCTCTCAACCATTATAACTCTGCGACATATGGCTCCCGCTTGACGACCCAAGTGGCCCTCCCTCTCCCCAGGCGGCGACGATGAAACCATGGAGGACGCTGGGGAAGAGGGTGACAACGAGGAGGAGGGTGATGATGATGAGGAGGCGGAGGAGCAGGGCGGTCCCAGCTACGAGTTCCGCATAGAATGCGCCAAGTTGCTGTTGGAGCTGGAGGACACAACCGCCACCGCCATCGACGTGAGGGCAGCGGGGGGGCACGTGTGTGTGTTTGTGTGTGTTTTGGGGCGGGGAAAACCCCCGTGTGGTGGACGGGGGAAAGGGAGCATGGCGGGTGGGTGCCCCTCTCTCCCTTCTCCTCCTCCTCTCCCCCCCCCCCCCCCCGCGTTGTCACCGTCGTCAACACCTTGCTCTTCTTTCCCCTCCTCGCCCCCCCCCATGCAAGGTGTTGGAGGGCCTTATCGAGGAGGACGACCGGGTGCCCGAGACCTGGCACCTGCTGGCGCTGGCCTACTACAGCGGGCACCAGTACGGCGAGGCGGCGGAGGTGCTGGGCCGGGGGCAGGCGCTGCTGGCGGCGCTGGGGGCGGAGGGGGCGGAGGAGGAGGTGGTGCAGGTGGGGGCGGGGCGGGGGCGGGGCACATGGGGCCAGGGAGGTAGGGGAAAATGATTGATAAGTGCAGCAACGGAGTCTACACGGAGTCCAGGGGAGGGGAGGGAGGGAGGGGCGGGGAGGGCAGGCCGTGTGAGGGTGTTCGTCGTCTCGCCAATGTGGATCAGCCTAGGTAGGGGCTGCTAACTCTGCCTAGACTTATAGCACTCACCTGCCGCCTATCATGCGGTTCCATTTGGTTAAGTTTTCTCTTTGGTCCCACCCCTTGCGCTGCTGCTCCCTCCCCTCTGCTGCCGCCTCCTGCCCTCTGCAGGAGTTTGCCGAGCTGGAGTCGGCGATCAAGGAGGCGATAGCGCTGCAGCAGCAGGGGGGGCAGGGGCAGCAGCAGGGGAGCTAAGAGGGGGCTAGAGGGCAGGGGAGCTCACAGGGAGGTGAAGCGAGACGAGGGGGGCGGGCCAACAGGGGGAAAGGGCGAAGGAACACAGAAGGGGAGGTAGGGGATTGGGAGGACAAGGATGAGGGGCAGGGAGGGGCGGGGGTGGAGGAGGCTGTCCTCCTCTGGAAGGCCATAGCACTGCGGCTGAAGGGGGGGAATGCGTGGGCACATGGATGAGTTGAGGCAACAAAACTGTAACAATGGATGTTGAAATGTGGCATAAGATAGAGTAATACCTTGTTGTGTAGGTGGGAGCGGGGAGCGGGTTGGGTGATCAGGGTATTTGCATGGAGGGGCGATAGGAAGAGGCCGGATAGCCAGCTGCTGCCGGCTTTGGAGGACCGAATGCCGTACGTGCAACATGCACGGCCTGTGTTTTGCTGGTAGCTTCATTGTATGTTGGGTGTCGTACGTACGACACCCTGTCACTCGCACTGACGTGTGTTTGTTAGCGCATGCAGTACCGCGGTAACGAACTACCTAACTTGGGGGCACGCTAGCTAATGGCATGATGGCACGTTTGCTGATGCCGGTTGTTGGCTTGATACCGGCTGGCTGTGCGCTACTGCCTCACAGGTGACACCGGATTGCCGTCGTGTTAAGTACCAGTAAACGGGTCTCATCGTGTTACTGCGTTTGTAGGTATGATATGTATCCCCATGCCTGTACCTCAATCAACACAGTGGACCTGGCAGCTGGACGGGTTGCGCGAGTGGGTATGAGTGTTGCAGCTCCCAACACGGTGTCTTGTGCAGGACCGCTGTGACACACCGCTGCTACCGGCATCGCAGCAGCCACTCGGGCCCCCGGGTGAGGCAGTGTCGTGCCCCCTGCCCCGGCTCCTCTATCAGTTGACCCGGGCACACGGGGAAAGGCATGTGTTGCCTAGTCCTGGTACTCTTAGGGGCGACAACAACTCCATACTAGCCGTCTAACCCCATCCTTCCTCCATCGCTTTGCCCCGCTTCTGCAACCCGTTTCCTCCAACACTTCCCTCCAACACACGCAGCGACTTGGGAGGCTTGCGACGGCACTGGCACGCTGGCGGGTTGGCGGCCACCTATGACTACTAATCCTACTACACCACTCGCAACGCAATCCTTCTGCATCCCTTCTGCATGCATGCATGCGTGCCTGCTTGCTCGCAGCGTTCAGTCAGTATTATCCGCCAGTCCAGGTTCATGGGGCCTCACATTCCTCTTCCCGGACCCCCCTCAACAAGTCAGTCTAGTCTCCAGTGGTAGTTCCCAATAAATGACTGGCTCTTGACATAGATTTACCGCACCTCCCTTAAAGGGCAAGGGACTCCCTCCGATGCAGGTTCAAAGCCCCTCACGCTTCATCCACCCACTCCTCGCCTCCCTCCTCCTCTCCATCCCCATCCCCCTCGTGCTCCTCACCCTCCCACTCCTCCCCTTCCCCTCCACAGCCCGTTACCACCCCCACCCCAGCCCGCCCCTGCAATGCCGCCCCCGCCCCCGCCTCCTCAACACCCCGCTCCGCCTCCACCTCCAACCCCAGTCCCTCCTCCTCCTCCTCTTCCGCTGCCTCCCCGCCAGCCGCAGAGGCCGCCGCTGCTGCCAGCTGCAACCTCAGCAACTCCTTGGGGTCAAGCGGAGCCTCGGGCATCCCGGGGGGAAACCAGAGCTGCTGCTGCCGTACAGGGGCCGAGGGAGAGGCGGCGGAGCCGCCGGCGGCGTCTGCAGCTGCATGTGCGTCGCCTGACGTCGGTTGTTGGGTCGTTGGCGGTTGCAGGAAGTCGTTACGCACAATGAAGCGGATGGCCTGCAGCAGCCAGCTCCGCTCCTGCCGCAGCTCCTTCTGCAGCAGCTTCTCCAGCAGGCTGGGAGGGCGCGGGCGGGGCACGAAGCCTGCTCGACCCCGCCCGCGACCGCCCTCGCCGGCACCCAGGCGCCCCCGACCCCCCTCGCCAGCACCACCTCTCCCTCCACTGTTGTAGTACCCGCCGCCGCCGCCGTCAGGACCGTACGACGAGGAGCCGTACCCGCCGCGTCCGCCGCGACCCCTGCCGCGACCGCGGGCGCCGTCATCCCAGCCCCTGCCTCCGCCCCGGGGCCCCCGGCCCCTGCCGCGACCCCGGCCTCGACCCCATCCGCCGTACCCGCCGCCATCCGCCGCTGCAGAGCCCTCGCCGCCTCCGTTACCATCGCCGGCGCCGTCAGTCCCCGCCGCGGCATCCGCTGATGGCCGCTGACCCTGCGCATCACCACCGTCCGCAGCGGTGGCGGAGGCGGCGCCATCGTCGCCGGCGCCGTCAGCAGTGGGCTCCGCGCCCTCTCCGCCGTACTCTTGCCACTGCGCATGACGGCCGCCGAAGCGACCGCCCCTGCCCCGCATGCCGCCGCCAGCCCCCTGTCCGCCGTACCTCCCGCCGTACCTCCCGCCGTACCTCCCGCCTCCGCTGCCGTACCTCCCGCCGCCGCCACCGCCACCGCCGCCCTCTTCAGGCAGTTGCATGTCCGATGTCCCAGCCGCCCTGGAGGCAAGGAGGCGGGGTTGCGGGGAGCCGGGATGTTGAAAGCATCGGGTGGGGGCCGGGGTAGCGTTGCACAGGAGGCAGGATGCCCTTTCATGACGGTCATGCGGCATGTAATTTTTGTTTTGCGAGCAGACCGACGGAAACTGCGATCTCAAGCCCTGGCATCGGAACTGCTTCCTGCGTGAGGCGTGATGCGCAAACCGCCCAACTCGTCCACAGCTGCCGTACTCGGGCCGGCATGGCAGAGCCGCCTCTCCTCATCAGGGGCCCTATGTGCCTATACAGGGCACCATACCCCACGCACACCCCACAGCCCCCTGCGCCACCCTCCCTGTTCCCATTTTACCCATTTTGGTATGGTCTTTGACCCCCCCCACCCCCCCCACCTGTCCAGCCCCATGGCCCGCTGCTTCTCCAGCACCTCCCGCAGCAGCCTCCGCCGCTCCGCCCGCGCCGCCTCCGCGCTGGGGTCCAGCCCACCCGCATGCGCCCGGGCAGCCGCCTCCGCCTCCCGCCGGGCCACGTTGGCGGCGCTGGGGTAGTGGCGCTTGCGGTCGGCGACCCACCTGGGAGGGAGGGAGAGGGAGGGGGGAGGGAGGGAGATGGGTTAAGGAAAGGCGAACGCGTGGGGCGGGTCTGCTTGACTGGTAAGAGGGGAGGGTGCATCCGGAGACACAACAGTAACATGTCGGCGTAAAAGCCGCTCCCAGGCCCAAACGCTCACCCCCCACAATCCCTCCTTTTCCATCCGCCCACCTCACATCCCCAGCCCCTCCCCCCCCCACATAAGCCCCACCTGGCCACCTCCTGCCGCTCCTCCTCCGAAGCCGGCTGCCGTACCACCACGGGCCCGATCTCAATGGGTCGCGACAGGGCCTCTCGCTTCTGCGCCTTCTTGCTCAGGGGAGCAGGGGCCCCTGCAGCCCCCCCTGCCGCATGCCCCTGCTGCTGCTGTCCCCCATGCGGCCCCGCTCCCTCCTCGTAAGGAGGCGCTGTCGCTATCATCATCATCTCATCCGCACTGCGCTTCATACCTCGCCCGCCGCCACGACCTCCGCCGTACCCTCCACCGCCCTCCCGCCCGCCGAAACGCCCCCGACCGCCGCCTCCACCACCCGCCCACCGCCCTCCTCCTCCACCCCTACCACCACCACCACCCCCGCCAGGACTCCCACTACCGCCCCCTCCTCCTCCTCCTCCTCCGAAACCATGGGGCGACATGATCCTGGGGCCAGCACCCCCGCGACCAGCCCCGCCACCCGGACCTCCTGCTCCCCCCGCAGCTGCATGCGGCGGTTGCTGCGGCGGTGGCGCAGTGTATCCGCCGGCGCCGTACGGATGACCGTTAGGTGGTTGCGGTTGTGGTTGCGGGTAGGGGTGGTTCGCATGCGCTTGCGGTGGAGGCGCCGCCTGGTGCGGCAGTGCGGGTGTTGCAGCGGTGCTGTAGGGGTAGCTGTGGTGGGGGTGGGGGTGGTGCGGAGGAGGTGCGACAGCGGCGGCAGGGCCGTGCGGCGGCTGCGCAGGCCCCGGATGGTAGTGCTGCTGCTGCTGGTGGTATTGCTGTGGCGGGGGCGGCTGCGGCTGGTAGGGCGCGGTGGTGTGGGGTGCGGGTGGGGGGCCGCCGGAGGGCGTCATCACCCGCCCGCTGAGGCCGCCTCCTCCGGCTGCTCCCACCGCCACCCCCATGCCGCCGCCGCCGCCGCCAGCTGCAGCAGCCGCAGTCGCCTCGCCTGCCCCGCCCGGACCCTGCTGCCCGCGTCCCCCCCGGCCCCAGCCCCGACCCTGCGCCCCGCCATGGCCCCTCCCACGCCCTTGCTGCTGGTGGTGGTGGTGGCTTTGCTGGTGCTGCTGGTGATGGGTGGGGTGCTGCTGTTGCGGTGCGTGGTGGTTGGGGTAGTGCGGGGGAGGCGCCGAGGGCGCAGCAGCAGGGGGCCCCTGCACGCCGGGGTGCGGTACGTTGTGGTGGGGGTGGGGGTGATGGGGAGCGTGGGTCGGGGGAGGAGCTCCGTAGCCGGTGGGGGCAGCAGCTCCGTAGCCGGTGGGGGCAGTACCATACCCGGTTGGGGCTGCTGCCGCTGGAGGGGAGGTGGGGTAGGGCTGGTGCTGCTGCGGGGCCGGCAGGGAGGATGGTTGGGTGGGAGGTGGGTGCTGAGGGTGGTGGGGGCGAGGTGGGTGCTGCTGGTAGGGGTGCGGAGGTGGGTGGGAGGGAGCCGCGGCTGGCGGGAAGCCGTGTGTGGGGTACCCTGCTTGCTGCTGGTGCTGCGGAAGGGAGGGGAGCGGAGGAGGGAGAGGAGGGAGCGGGAGGGACACGTAAGCGCCGGTATGACAGCCAGAGGGCGGGGTGCACGGGAGGACGTGTGGAGTGCAGGTTAAGAGTATGTGACAAACGACGTCGATCCCGGTTTCTCGAACAAGTGCAGGCTCTAGGATGCCATAAGGTAAGAATGCTCTTGCAAACCCAATCAGCAGCATTGGCTCGAAGGACAGTTCCAGGATGGGCTCGTGGGAATACCTGCGGAGCCCCAGCGTAGGTCGGAGCGCCGTTAGGGGGCGGGTAGCCGCCTGGACCGTACGACCCCGGGTGAGCCTGCAGGTCCCAGGTTGTAAGCAGATGACCGCCCATACGATAAAGGTTAACAGGCAAAGGTTGGTAAATGCGAATTACAGGGAAGCGTATGGTGAATGACTCGGGCGGGCAGACCTTGATGGATGGTAGTTGGGCTCCGCATGTCAAAGATACGTGAATTGTGAATGATGCGTGAAAGAGTGGAACGACATAGAAACAACATGTAATGAATAAGCAGAAATTTCGCAATAAAAGCACTTCAGTCAGAAGGGGCTGACACTTTTGTTTATCAAAGCTTATGTATGTCATCGAAGCAAGTTTGGACTACTTGAAGTATATTGCGCATTTCTTGGCAGACTGCACCGCTAACATACCTGCCCATGCGGCGGCTGTCCGACGCCATAGCCAGTTGGCTGCCTATACATCTTATTGATTGGAATCAAAGCTTCTGTCTAACAACCCCAGGGAGGCAAGCGGCATGAAATCGGCGGCGGTAACGGCCACGTCCAACGAAGGCTAACGTCAGCGGACAGAGGAAATACTAGCAAATTAAAAGCTACCATGTACCAAAGTACCCGATGGGCTCTGAAACCCTGGACATTGACTCTCTTCTCCTTGGCTCCTTGAGGTTGCCGAATGGCCTTCGGAGCGAGACACGCTCCGGAGCCTCAAAGTGCACTGCTAAACACCAATGCCGCGGATACCCAAACAAAAACGTAATTCTTTCCCTGTCACTATGGAAGGCCGGAAATGATTCATAGGCTAAAGTCGTGACGACATTGTGTGGCTTTCGCGCCTGCGTACGGAAAGTATCGGCTTTAATTTGTTCCGCATGGCGCATTAGGGCGCGTAATCAGCCATAGATGCTTTATAGGCCAGAACTGAAGTCCGCAGCTATCTGCTATATGCGCGCTTGCATTGTAACAAAGTCAAACTTGCCTCGACGGTCCAACTTCGAAACTGACCAGAAAGCGACTGAGAGCACTTTCGATTAGTCACTTGGTCACGAACTTACACTTATTCCGCATAACGGGCATCGAAAGTTGCTGCTACTTGTGTGTAAGAAAATAACGTGTCCCTAAGCCAACGGCTTTCCGCTCGAGCTGCTTGTGAGGACCTCCCCAAAGGTGTGCAAAGCGCTGCAGCAGTATAGCATGGCCCCTATTTGTTTATTATACGCTTATTGCGTTTCTCATCCAGGTTAGGAAGGGGATTGTTGAATCGTCGGAAGCCGCGGAGGCAGCCGCGCGCGCAACCTAGCCGCTCTACACGGTAAGCCGGAGAGCTGGTAGCAGGCGTGGATAAGGGGTCTATTTGTCGTGTAAGAAGGAAGGCACGTTAGGGGACTCTGTCGTGCTTTTGTTTTGAGCCCATTGTTGCTCATCGTTGCCGCCAGCTTCGCCACGTTGCAGGCTAGGTTGAAGAAGGACCGTTGCACTGCTCTCTCGCAGCATATAGGCATTAGCATTGCTATCGATACTGCGCATTTAGCTCGCTGTTTCCCGCTGTATCCACCTGCTGATGCGCAGGTGCTTTTGCAACTACGCTTGCTGAGATACCGCCCTAATGCTGAAGTCAACCTAAAGAAGAGTAAAAAGCGACCGAGTAGAGCTACCAAAGCCCCTTGACGTAAAACAGAAACGTCTCCAGCCAACGACCGAGCTTTTCAGTGTAGCTGTGCCCTCTTCGCAAGCTGCAGTATCCAACGAGCTGCGACAGTAACACTAATCGCAGCCGCCATCTAACCCGCTTCACAAGCCTCAACACCAACCAAGCCCGACGCCATGGCTGCCGCGGAGGCTGCTCTTGAGGCTCACGTGCAGGAGGAGTAAGTCCGCGTGGCGGGGCGGTGGGGCCGTGGGAGGAGGGGGGGGCCTTGTTGTTGCTTGGCAGTCGCAGGCCGCAACAGGAGGGCTACGAGGGGAGACGTCAGAGAGGTTTGACCGCTGGTTGCCGGAAAGAGTGGGTGGATTGGAAGTGGGTTGCTGGGCAAGGTTCTTGCCCGTCACGGCAATGCTGTTGTAGGCTGCTGGGATGCCGGTAGATGCATCCTGCAGAGATGGCCCTACCCAGTACTCCCGTCGGGATTTAGGTCGGCATTCGGTCGGTAACGTACCGTATGTGGGTCGCCTTCCATCCGTCCTTGATCTGGGTCACAGCTTGCTTCCTCCTGAGCGGTTCCGGGTGCTGCCGGTGCAACCAGACGAAGTCATCTCCCTCCGCTGCGACCCGAGCGACCCGCTGTTGTGCCTGGGGAAGCGCTGGCGGGCTTGCCTTCATGGGGAGGGCGATGGGGGAGCGGTGATGACCTCCTTTGCGGTAGCTCCCGGGGTGCAACCTGCCTGCTAGTGCGCTCCTCACCTCGCCCGTCCTTCTCCTTCCACCTCCATCCCGTTGTTCCTGCAACAGCCCTGCACCCCTCCTCCCTGTCCCCGCCCTTCCTCTTCCTTCCTCCCTCTTCCTCCCCCTGCACCCCTGCAGGGCGGGTGCCGTGGATGATGACTTCGACAGCATTGACAAGCTGCAGCAGCTGGGCATCTCAGCAGGTGGGCGGGGAGGGGAGGGGGCGGGGTGGGGTGCATCTCAGCAGGTGGGGCTGGAAGTGGGTGGGAGGCTGGGCGGGAGTGTGCGAGGTGAGTGGCGGGCTGCATGGAAGTGTGGGCGAGGGTGGGAGGCCTGGAGGGAGGTTACAGCAGCTGGGAGTGCTTTCTCAGCAGGGGTGGGGAGGGGGAAGGCTGTGTCCCGCCTTGCCGCCCCGGGGGCCCACACCGCAGCAATACGTATCAGACACCCCGCTGCGTCCCTTCCCCCTTCACCTCGGTTGCATGCCTGCCTGCCTGCCTGCCTGCATGCATGCATGTTGGATAGCGACAACCCCCCTCCCCCTCCCGACCCACATCGCCAGCTGCGCACGCCGCGCACCTCTTCGCTCTGCCACAAATGCTGGAGGGAAGCCTGTCCCTCCCCTCTCCTCCTCCTCGTCCGTTGCTCCGCCGCTGACCCACATCGCTGGCCGCCCCCCGTCAACTCTCCCCGATGTCTTCAAACCAACACCCCCCCTAACCCTCCCCTCCCGCCTCCCTCGCCCCCCTCCCCAGCTGACATCAAGAAGGCCAAGGAGGGAGGGGTGCACACCGCGCAGGCGCTGCTCATGGTGCCCAAGCGGGTGAGGGGGTGCGGGGCGGGTGAGGGGGTTGCGTGTGTGTATGGGGGGAATGGCGGTTTGGGAAAGGCGGGTGCGCACGACAGTGTCCTGGAAAGGCGAAGGCGCAGGCGTCGCTCTCTGAACCCTGCTGCCCGTCCTGCTGCTCGCCACCCATTGTTAGTGCCGACAAAAACCCTCTTCCCCTCCCTCCCCCCCCCTCCATGATGCATAAGTCGGGATATGGGATTGGGACTCGTTGTTTCATTTTTAATCCCCCCCTTCCCCCCTCTTCCCCCCTCGCAGCACCTGGCGGAGATCAAGGGTCTGAGTGAGGCCAAGGTGGACAAGATGGTTGAGCTGGCGCGCAAGCTGGTGCCGGCGGCGGGCTGGCGCACGGGTACGGAGGCGCTGCAGGCGCGGGCGAAGGAGATCATCAAGATCAAGGTAGAGGGGTAGCGGGTAGGGGGATTGTAGGGGTTAATAGGGGTGAAGATTCCGCATTAGGCTGGGTTTTAGGATAGCGCATAGTAGAGGATTGTAGGGGGGTAAAGAGGAAACAACTAACTGACTGAGGGATAAGGCGACAACATGGGTTGCAACATGGCAGAGGTGTCCAGCGAACGTGCGAGTTGGGTGGGAGTATGGGTCGGTGAGGAGGAGTTATCGCCATTGAGTTCTTGTAGTGCGGCAGACATGGACACAACACGGTGACATGGTGAGCCTGCATGTCATGTAATGCGATGTGGGTCGGGTGGGGGACAGGTGGTGGGTCGCTGGCAGGTGGTACGCTATGTGTTTTGATGTGGGTCGGAGCTGCTCTGTACCTTCGATGTCCCCAACAGAGGAGGTGGACTTCACTTAGTACGGTTGGTTAGTTTGGTTTGGTTATTGACACCACCCGACACACCCCTCCTTGCGGCCAATGCGGTTCCAAACACACACGTTTCCTCCCCCTCCCCTTCCCCCAGGGATATGCGCTCACTGCATGAGTCGGGATATGGGATTGGGACTCGTTGTTTTACTTAAATAATTTTTCCCCCAGGGATATGGGATATAGTTGGGATATGGGATTGGGACTCGTTGTTTCACTTATATAATTTTCCCCTTCCCCCCCAGTCTCCTTCCCCCATTGCTTTGCCCTAACCTGTGGTCTCCTATGGTTTGGTCCTATGGTCTTTGGCCCCCAGACCGGCGCCACCGCGGTGGACGAGCTGCTGGGCGGCGGCTTCGAGACCAAGAGCCTCACGGAGATGTTCGGCGAGTGGCGCTGCGGCAAGACCATGCTGGCGCACACGCTGTGCGTCACCACACAGCTGCCGCAGGAGGAGGGCGGCGGGTCGGGGAAGGTGTGTGTGTGGGGGGGTAGATACGGTAATGTAGATAAGTGCATCAACGGAGTCCCAATCCCGGGTCCGGACGCATGACGTGAGCGCATTCGGAGACACTATCCGCAACTCAGAGGCTTACCGTTTGATTGATTGGGGTAGGGCGAGGGGAGGGTGGGGAGGGGGGAACAAATAAAAATAGACCAGACCACAGAACACCATAGGGAGGGAGACAGGGTTTGTGAGCGGGAGGTGGGAAGGGGTGAGATATAACATTGCCAGGGTGGGGGGGGAAGGGCAGGGTGGGGTAGGGGCCGGGGGATAAGTAAGGTAGCTGCTCGTTCCCTTAGCTCCCCTCCCTTAGCTCCCCTCAGTTGCCCCACCCCCTCCCCCTACTACCGGTATCACACGGCCGCAGCAACCCGCGTCCAGCGCCGTCGGAGCGAGGGCACAGCTCCCTCTCCCCTCCCCTGACTTGAGGCACCCTGCCTGCCGCCGCCTATCCCTATTGCCTTGCCCTCACTTGTGGTCAGGTCTACCTCTACCCCCTCCCTCCTCCCCTCCTCACCCCCCAGGCCGCCTTCATCGACACGGAAGGCACCTTCCGCCCCGAGATCATCAAGGACATCGCCGAGAGGTTCGGACTGGACCCGGAGGTGGGCGGGGGGGTGGGGGTGGGGGGGTGGGGGGGTGGGGGGGTGGGGGGGTGGGGGGGTGGGGGGGTGGGGGGGTGGGGGGGTGGGGGGTGGGGGGGTGGGGGTAAAAGTAAGGAAACTGACAAACTGAATGACGGGGCTGGGTGGGGGGTGTTACAAGACACCTGGCCGCGAAGGGAAAAACGGGCGGGGGGTGAAACCGCCCCCTCCTCGCCGAGCAGCACTGCACCGCACTCGCGGCCAGTTGCACAGCACCCGGTTTTCAACACACATGCACCGTGTGTGTGTGTTGGGCGAACCGTCGTTCCCCGCCCCCGCGCCTCCTTACCCCCTCCCCTCCCAGTCGGACCACGGGATTGGGACTCCGATGCTTCGCTTCCTCCTTGTTACAGTCTTCCTCTCCTGCGTCCTGGCCTCCCCCTCCCCCTCCCCCCTCCCCCTCACCCTGCCCCCCTCAGGCCGTGTTGGGAAACATCGTGGTAGCGCGAGCACACACCTCGGAGCACCAAGCGGGTGGGGTGGGGCGGGTCTTGGGGGGGGGGGAGAAAAAGAGGAAACGGACGAGCTGTAAGACGAGGCTTCACCATGGGTTGCTACATTGGTACTACATTGGTAATACAGATAAGTGCATCAACGGATAGGGGGAGGGAAGGGGTGGAGACATGCAAGGGGGGGAGGGGCCAGATGCTTGCTGGCGCTGACGCCCCTCACCCTCTCTTACTAAACACACCAGCTCCTCCCCCCGTGCCGCCCCCTAGCTCTGCTCCTCCCTAGCCCACCCCCGCCCTCAGGCCCTCTCCCCCCGCCAGACCTGCATGCATGCGGCTCCCTCGCCTTCCTCCTTCCCATGGCTCCTCCCCTTAATCCCCCTCCTTCCTCCCCCCCCCTCCCCGCTCTCCCCGTTGCTGCACTTATCATTTATTCCCCCTCCCCCCTCCTGTTTTGTGGCACCCTGCCGCCTCCTACCCCCATTGTTTGGCCCCGACATGTGGTTTCCTATGGTTCGGTGTGGTCGTTGCCCCCCTTCCACCCCCCAGACCTGCTCATCTCGCTGACCGCGCTGATGGCGGAGGAGGCGTGCTTCCGGCTGCTGGTGGTGGACTCCATCACCGCGCCCTTCCGAACCGACTACACGGGACGGGGCGAGCTGGCGGAGCGGCAGCAGAGGCTCAACAACGTGCTAGCGAAGCTGAAGAAGGTGGGGGGAGGGGAGGGGGGGTCGCATATTCACGAAAGCACAGGTTAGGACAAAACAGTGGGGAGATGCCGGTAGGAGGCTCAGCAGGATGCCAGGAGTCACAAGGGGGTTAGCGGCCCTACCCGCTTTCCCCGCTGCCGCCATTCCCCCCACAGATACCTTCCCCTCCGCCCCCCACCCTTTACCCCCTTGCCCTAACCTGTGGCTTCCTATTATGTGGTATGGTCTTTGGCCCCCCCCACCCTCTACCCCATTGCGATGCCCTAACCTGCGGCATCATTTGGTTGGGCTCCCCTCTGAACCCCCCTCCACCATTTCGGCTCGACCCACGGTTGATTCCACCAGGGATTGTCAGCAACTTGTTTCATTATCACACCACACTTTGGAACTTCTTTTTTCCCTTCCCCCCCTTCCTGCTGCTGCTGTTGCTGCTGCATGTGGTCAGATCTCGGAGGAGTTCAATGTGGCGGTGGTGATGACAAACCAGGTGGGGGGGCATGGGGGCGGGGGAGGGGCAGGGGAGGGAAGGAAGTTGGGTGCGGGGGCGGGGAGGGGTGGGGCGGGTGACAGTGCCAAACCCGTGGGTGGAATCGAGGGAGGCGGGGTGCCTGCCTTCCCCGCGTGCCCAACCACTGTACCTCTTGCAGTGTGGACGGCTGGGCACCCACCCGTGCAGCAGCCCTGGTAGGTGGAGGTTCATCACGTGGCCCCGGGGTACTCCCCACTCCCTTCCTTCCCTTCCCCCCTTCTCAACCCCCTCCGGGATTGGGACTTGTTGTTTCATTTTTTACATTTTTTTCTTCCCTTCCCTTCCCCCCCTCCCCGTTCCCCAGGTGGTGTCCGACCCCGGCGGCGGCGCCATGTTCGTGTCCGACCCGAAGAAGCCGGTGGGGGGGCACGTGATGGCGCATGCCTCCACCACCCGCCTCTCGCTGCGCAAGGTGGGCGGCAGGGGGGGAGGGTGGGGGGGGAGGGTGGGGGGGGAGGGTGCGAGGGGTGGGTTGGGACCTGGTTGCACGGATGTAAGAGACGGTTACAAGACGACACTGCGACAGTTCAGGGCTAGCCGATTCCTCGCCATCATCTCCTCGCCTCCCCGCTCCCTTTCGCTTCCACCCCTGGCCCCTCCCCCTCCCCCCCTCCTCTCCCCTGCGCTCACTGCGTGAGTCGGTGCATGGGACTGTGCTTCACTCCTCATTTCGTTTTCCGCGGCTCAGTTCCTCCCCTTCCCTCCCCCTTTGTGTGCTCCTAGTAACCCAACAAGTTTGGCCATGCGCAATCCCAAATCCAGCCTAATGCGGAATCTTCCTACTCCCCCCTCCCCCTCCCCCCCCCACCCCATCCCCCAGGGCAAGGGCGAGCAGCGGCTGATCAAGGTGGTGGCCTCGCCCTACCTCGCGGAGGCGGAGGCCAGCTTCCAGTGCAGCGCGGCGGGGGTGACGGACCACAAGGACTGAGCAGGGGGAGGGGGAGGGGGGAGGTGATTAGGTAAACTGAGCCGCGGCCGGGGAGGGGTTGGTAAGGGGTGGGAAATGATAGTAGGAGTGAGGTGAGTGCGGAGTTTACCCGGAGTGAGAGGTGAGGGGCGGTTGGGGGCGGTAGGATGAGAGGGGACATGTGTGTAACCTACGAGGGCACAGCAGGTGGGCTATGTCGTGTGTCCTTTGTTGATCGTCCTGGTTAGTACATACGTGTGCTGCACGTGGCGGCGGTGTGCTGTGTTCGCTTGTACCATACCTTGTTCAGGCAGGCATGTGCAGCAGCTGCGGTGAAGGCGGAGGGGGGTCTGGTGGCTGCGCAATCGCGGCATTGGGGCCTGAGGGGCGGCAGGAGGGAAGGAGGGAGGGAGCCGGCTTTAACGCCGGCTTCGATACATGCATGTTGGCGTGTCGGACAGTAGAGAAAACCGAACATTCTTACCGTTCACCTTACCGTAAAGTAAGGTAGACAGCTAGCATGGCTTTCTTCGGCGGGATGATGAAGAACACTGGGGGGGGACTCTTCTTGTGCGTGGATGCGGGCGGGCGAGATGTGTACGGCAGGGGGGCTGCTGCGTGTCTGTCCGACTGTCCCTATCATGTTGGGGTGCCCTTTTGCCCTGCCCTGGGGCTGGAATAGGGCAGTCCTTTGCGTGTGTATTGATTGTCCTCCTTTTCCTGTGCAATCATCAGGGCTGGAACAAGGCAGAGAAGCAGGCTTAGCCGCTTGGGGTGATAGCAGGAGTGGCGGGTGAGGGGGCAGGATGCTGGTGACGTGCGTGTCGAGGTGCGGCGCGGGTCGGTTGGGCAGCGGCGGTACAGGTGTACGGGGCTGTTGACTGGCGTGTGAGGTGTGTGTAGAGTTCTGCACGACGTCGCAGCATTTTGCACGACATCCTGTGTTTCACAAGACAAGTGACAGTTGGGGACTGCGAGCGGGCTGCCTTGCGTGGTGGTGTGGGCAGCTTCGTGTTGGCCCACGACAAGCAGGAACAGGTGGTTGGAGTCCTAGGTACGAGACGCAGGATTGATTGACGCGAGAGTTTTACGTTTCCGTGAGTGTGTGTGTGATGCGCGGGTGTGCATTGAAGCAATAGTAGGACATGTTATGTTAGACCACTACTGTCATAAAGATTGAATGTGTATAGTACGCATGCTTGGAGGTGACATACGTGTTTTGCGTTTGTAAGCATAGTGGTGGGAAGAGGATGAGTAGACAGGCTGTGGCTTGGTGATATTGTTGGTTGCTAGCGCGTGGTGCATGTGACCAGAGAATGTAGGCCTGCATGGATAATACACGTGTAATACGTGTATCTGAAACACCGCTCCGCGTCTGTTCCCAATTCTCCCCTAAGTTGCGCTTTGTGCAGCCCCGAACGAGCTTGCCATGCCATGGATGGGCGTGTGGAGAGATGGGAGAGTGCCGCCCAAGCCTGTTGCATCCGATGGTCCACAAGAGACACAGACGATAGCTGTAGCGTTGCTACCTGCATCCACTAACAACGGCAGCGGCACATGAGAGTGGCCGGACGCTGAAGAGATGCCAAGGATGGGTTCGCCGGAAGAGGGCTGCTTGCCTTATTTAACGAGGGTAGGCACCGAGCAGCGTAATTTGTAGGCGATCTTCAGCAGGGTTCACCTTCAGACCTCGCTACCGAAAATTGAGGAACGGACGGTCAGTTGGATTCATGGCACGAAAGAGTTGTACGGCCCAGGGTGAGCCATATGTGTTGAATATGGGTCTTGCAGGTGTCGCGGGATTCCTGGCCTATCAATCCCTATCTTTTAGTTACGTGTTAGACGTGCAAAGTTCAGCCACAGCAACGCCCTGGCGCCGCCAGATATCAAGGTTTCCAGGTTTTTTTACGCTCGCACCTCCAAATGCTTACCAAACAAGCCATACGAGGCCAATTGGGAGACGCCTATAGTAGATTTGGGTTGCAGGACGATGGTATGACGCGCTCTGTATGCAGGTGCGAGCGCTTCCGGATGGAATTGCCATGAAAGGCGTCCATAATTATTAAGTTGTTTCAATTGCGAGAATTGAACTCATCGTTGCGCTCTCGGTTGACTGCAGAAGGGTGGTCGCGGACAATGCCTGTATGAACCGAACGCTATCGTCCACAAGGCCAAAGGTACATCGAATTGTCACGTAACCGAAATTCGTAGGCATAATAACAATGCCGTTACAAGTTTGTGCTTACATTTTCTTCTAGTGAAGGGTATATCAGTCCCATGACGGTTGCATGTTCGTGTGAAGACGGCTTAATCCTGGCTCCGGCTGGTTGCTTAAAGCCCATAGACTAAACGTTGGGGAACGCTCACCGTTTGCTGAATTTAAGAAGCCATCAAGACCATTAGCACTCTCATAATTCGCTCCCTATCACAAACCCATTCCCCAACCCAGGCCACCGCAGCTGCCCACAAACACCGCAACAACAGCAGCAATCTCCGCAACGCATCTTCGTGTCTTACGGCAGCAGCAGCAGCCGCTGCAACCTCGAGGACATCCCATCTAGACACCACACCATCCCCATTCGACATCAGCAATCCCGATAGCGCCACTGCTGCCCTTCGGGACGCCACCGCCTCCGCCTCCACCTCAGGTCAGGGAGGCAGCGACCCTTCCTCTCCCTACGATCGCCTGCTCTTGCAGCGCCAGCAGCAGCGTCAACAACGCGCTCCTCGTGGCAACAGCACAAGCAGCAGCAATGGCAGCAGCAGCACCACCACCACCACCCGTCGGACCTCCCTCTCTTCCTCCCTCGCCTCCCCCACCACCCTCTCACACTCCCCAAGCCAGCAGCAGCAGCCGGAGGATGAAGAGGAGCAGCAGCCTCCCCAGACCCGGTCGCGGCTCGCACGCAAACAACAGGCGGCAGCAGTGCCCCAAGAGCACGTCTCCGAGGAAGCTGCAACACCAACAGCAACAGCACACAAGAAGGAAGAGCTGGCCCCCTTACACCACCTCTCCTCCTCCTCCTCCTCTCCTCCTTCCGCCACCGCCCTTCGCGATGCCGACCTCCAACTCACCGGCGACCAGCCAACATCCCTCCCCGCCTCCCGGCCACCTCCCCCGCCGCCTCGTGACGCCTCCCCGCACCCGCTACCCACGGGGGTGTCTGCCGCCCGCGACCGGGACATGTACGAGGAGCTCCGCAGCTGCGAGGACTGGCGGGACGTGGTGGACGTACTAGCGGACGAGGCGGGGCAGCTCAGCGTGCGTACGGCAGTGCAGGCGCTGACGAGGCTGAACGGACTGACCCGTGGGTCGGAGGCGGCGCGACGGGAGCTGCGGGAGCTGCCGGTGTTTGGGGTGCTGCTGGAGTTGCTGCACTCGCAGGTGGCGGTCATGAACAACGTGCAGCTGTCCAACTGCCTGCAGGCCTACTCGCAGCTGCAGGTGCCGCTGCCGGAGCCCACCCTGGAGGCCTACTATGCCGCGGTGGTGGCGGCGGCGGAGCGGTTCTACCCGCGGGACATTGCCACGGTGTTTGCGGCGGCGGCGGCGCTGAAGGGGGCCGGCAGCAGCAGTGGTGACGGCAGTGGCAGTGGTGGGCAGCAGCCGCCTCAGGCACTGCTGGACAAGCTGGGCTTCCGAGCCACGGTGGGTGGGGGGTTGCGACGGCGGTACGGCAGGTAGTGGTGGGGTTGGTACGGGTGTTTTCTTCGGAACAGCTTCCGCTAAGCTCAACCCTTTGCCTACCAGTGCTACTCACACCAATCCCCCCCTCCCCCCCCAGGCCTTCATGACCGCGGGGCAATTCGACTCCCGCTCGCTGTCCTCGCTGCTGCACGGCGCCGCCCGGCTGGGATACAGCAACTCGCTGCTGGCGGGTGCGGCGGCGCGGGCGGCAGCAGCGCAGCCGGGGGGCGTGCGAGACATGGCGCCGCAGGTGGGCGGGAGGGGGGAGAGAGGGAGGGAAAGAGGATGGGTACGGTAAAGAGGGAGGGGAAAGCGGGAAGGACTAACTAAGCGTACGATGGGGGTTGGTAAAGGGTTGCGAGGGGGGCACGGGTGTGTTTGGCACGGGTGGTTACCGTGACCGGGTTGCGATGAGGGGAGGGTGACGAGGGAGCTGTACTGGTAAGCAGTGTGTGTTTGGCACGGCAGCCCTCCTCCTTCCCCCCCTTCCCTCTTCCCGTTCATGTCTTCGTATGCGCTCACTGCATGTGTCGGGATGAAAGATTGGACTCAAGTGGATGCACGTCTCATCTTTGTTTTTCCCTTATCACACGGTCAGTTAGCTGTGTCCTCTTTACCCCCTCCCCCCCTCAGGGTGTATCCAACACGCTGTGGGCCCTAGCCCGGCTGGGCTGCTACCACCCCCCCGCGGTGGAGGCGGCGGTGGAGGCCTTCTGCGCCGCCCCCCTCGCCTTCAAACCGCAGGAGGCGGCCAACCTGCTGTGGGCGCTCACGGCGCTGAGACACCACCCGGGGCCCGCATTTGCGCTGCTGGTCAAGAGGTGGGGATGTTGGGTGACCCGCGGGTCGTTTGGCCCTAGTCTGTAGGGGGGCGTAGTGACCCACGGGTCATTCTGAGCATCTCCACCACCACCTCGCCCCTCCTCCCCCCCTCCCTCCTACCCACCACACTTTGGAATTTCTTTTTCCCTCCTTCCCTCCCTCTCCCTCCCTCCCTTCCTCCTTTCCCCCCACCAGCCTCCTGAAGCACGGTCCGCAGCTGCTCCCCGCCGACCTGGCCACGCTGCTCTACTCGCTGGCCGTCTTCAACGTGGCGCCCGGGGAGGAGGTGTGGAGGCGGGTGGAGTCCCGGCTGGCGGCGCTGCTGGAGGGGGCGGCAGGGGGGGCACAGCAGCAGGGGCAGCAGGGAGGGGAGCAGCAGCGGGAACAGGAGGAACAGGAGGAGGCGGAGGAAAAGGAGCAGCAACAACAGCAGCAGCCTGCGAGGGGGCAGCCCGCGCCGCCCACTGCCATGGAGCTGTGCAACATGTACTGGGGCCTGGCGCTGCTGGGGCGGGTGGAGGGGGCGGTGTTCGGGCAGCTGGAGGCGGCGGTGGCGGCGGAGTGGGGGCGGGGGGGGCTGCCGGAGAGCCTGGGCAGGATGGCGTTCCAGGTAAGGGGGCGGGGGGTGGGCGGGAGGGGTTGGGGAATAATTTATAAGTGAAACAACGAGTCCCGATCCCATATGGGGGATGGTAGAGGATGGGGTAGCGAGGAGTGAGAAGGGAGGTGAGAGGGAGGGTGAGGAGGGAGGCAGTAGTGCGGTGGTTAAACCTGCCTTCAGGTTTCACCACATGTTGGGGTTTCCTCGCGGCTCCTCCCCACCCCCCACTGCCTTCCCCGTTCCCGTCTCTTCCGCTTCGCCCACTCTACGCTCCCTCTCGCCACGCCCTAAGACCTCCCTCCCTCTTCCCTGTCCTCCCTACCCTCTCCCTACCCTCTCCCTCCCCTCCCCGCCCCCCTGTCCAAAGGGCTTCCTGGCTTCCCGGCTGGCCGGCGCCACCCGCCCGCCCGCCTTCCCGCCTGCCGCCCTGGAGGCGCTCAAGGGCAGCTGGACGGACACGGTGACCAAGCTGGCGGCGGGGAGAGGAGGGTGGGTGGAGGGTGGGAGGAGGGGGCGGGCGGGCCTGTGATTGGGATGTTTGGGAACACTGGCCGCGAGTAGGAAATGTGTGTGCGTGTTTTAGGCGGGTTCTAGCTCAGGTGGAAGGGGGGACGAGCGACAGGGAGGGGGCGGGTTGAGGCGCTGCCGAACTGCCTGCCGTCGCCTGGCTGGCGGAGGGAAGGGGAAGGAGTCCAGGACAAGACACGCAGAGGGTTGCCGTAGTATGAGGTTGGGCGTTGGATTCCTCTTCCTCTGTCTGGCTGTCACCTCACATTCTGGCGGCTTAGCTGGATGGACCCCTTGCTGCTGGACCCGCGGTTCCACATATGCTTGCTGCTCCTCAACGACCTCAAGCCACTCCCCCCCCCGCTTACCTCCCCCCTCTTACCCCCCGCCTCTCACCCCGGCTGCAGGCGTGTGTGTTTGGAGGAGGTGGCGGATATACTGGACCAGCTGCAGGTGGGGGGAGGGGGGGAGGGAGGGGTTGGAGCCTCACCTAGGGTGTTGGTGTGGCGTGCTGGTAGTGGTTAGCTAGGTACGGCTCATGTGCGGACACACGGCATACGCCCATACGGCTTTGCAGACCTTTATGAGACACTGTCGTATGTGCGACTCGCCGCAATCACAATATAACAGATGTTGTTGTACTCTGATGCGCATCGTACGACATACGCCCAAAACACCCCACGCATACACAGGTGGTGTACGACAAGCGGCGACCCACGGGTGACGGTCTGGCGCTCATTGACATTGCGCTGAAGGCGGGTCCGGAGAAGTTCGTGGCGTTGCAGGTGAGAGAGACCCGTGGGTCGGTCGGTGTTGTTGTTGAGGGGGCACGTGTGTGCAACTGGCTCTTTGGTCTGGGTTGGCTTGGTCCTGCGCGCAAGGCTGATCGAGGCCGTTCGGTTCCCCAGCACACATAATATGCCCCCATCGCAGTTCTACTTCAAGCTTGCCCCCACCCCCACCCCTCAACCCTACATGCGGCCCCCCCCCCCCAACCCCACCCCGCCCAGGTGATCGACGAGACCTTCCACTGCGCCAACGGCTCCCAGCTGCTGGGCCAGGTGGTGATGCAGCGGCAGCTGCTTGAGAAGAACGGCTGGGAAGTCAGGTGAGGGGTGGGGTGCGGAGAGGGTGTGGGATGTGGGGTGCGGAGAGGGTGACGGGGGACACGCACAGCCAGGGAGCACCCCTCGGACCCACCCTCGTCCGTCTCCCCCCCCTCGTGCTCGTCAGTTTCCTCTTGCCCCGTTGTGCTGCATGCTCCTGTTCGTCTCCTGACGTGTGCACCTGCGCACTTCCCCCTTCTCTCCCCCTCCCGCCCCTTCCCGCCCCCTCCCGCCCAGGTTCCTGTTGGGTCGCGACCTGGCCCGGCTGGCCCCCGACATGCGGCCGCTCTTCGTGGCGGACCTGCTGCGGAGCATGGGCGTGCGGGTGCGCAAGCAGCAGCGGGAGGGGGGGCAGGGGCGGGAGCAGGAGGGGCAGGGACAGCAGCGGCGGGGGCAACAAAAACCGGCTAGGCAGCCTAAGCGGGGCTGAGGCTGGGGGCTGAGGCGGCACTGACTATTGACTCGTACATTGACCGGGCAGTGGCGGTGGGGGAACAGTTGGTGTTGGTGTTGGAGCCGGGATGGCGGCGGTGGCGGTGGGGGCGAGCAAGCCGGTCGGAGGAAACTAGCGTAGTCCGCTCACGTAGGTTGTGTAGGGGTGGAAAGGAAGGACGCAGCCATGTATGACATGTGGGGTGCACCATGGGGTGCATCATGGAGGGGAGGGGCGAGGAGCACCGTACCGGCGGTAGAGGAGAGGTCCTTACAAGGGGCAGTGGAGGAGCAGGGCTGCGGAAGGGGTGGCTGGGGGACGCTGCTGGGAAGCAAGGTGGGAGAGCTGTACAGGAGGGGGTGCGGGAGGTGGTGCATTGGGATCTTGGAGAGGCTAAACGTCCATGTTGGTCGGGTTAGCAAGTTAGGTGCGCAGCAGCAGGGGTGCCGTACTCGTACCACACGTCATGGCATGTGCTGCAAAGGATGTGGCAGCTGCAGCCCTGCAGCGGGGTTTCCGGCAGCTGCCGCCCACACAGCAGCAGCCGAGTGCGCCTGCGTGCGGTACCTCTGATGGCAAGCCCGGTTGTGCACACAGCAGCTGGGATGGGCGGCTCTGTGGACGTGGAGCAGGAGGGGTGACGTGAGGAGTGCAACGAAGTCAGCTGCTCGCTCGTGCATCCACCGGAAACGCGTGTAGATGCGTCACCAGCAGTCCAGCGGATGTTTCCGAAACTCGTTATTAGAGGACTTGGCCTTGATGTGCACACGCGACAATGTATGCTTGTATCTTTATCGTTCGAACGCTCGTGACAGTGACGTGGAAACAAACGGACACTTGTCAACGGCGCTTCCAGGTACTGCTGGATATACCCTGCCTTGCTGCTGCTGCCTGTTCAAGCACATACCATCTAGGAACCAAGCATTCAGGGCCCTGAAGGGAATGTGCGCCTTCGTTACATGCTTGAGAATGGCAGGCAGCCCCTCCCACTACACCACCGGGGGGTGCAGGGGCAGTGCAGCTGCAGCCGTCTGACCCACGGGTCATCACTCTCCATGGAAGGCCCGTCTTGACGCAGAGAACGACCCAAGAGTCGTTCTTCTACATCCTAAGGTTATATAGTGCACGTGTTTCTTCTTCTCTTCTCTAGTTACAACGGACCGCGAGTATCACTTGCGCGTGAATACCCTCGCTTGGCCTGCCCAGGTATTCAACGCCCCTCTCGCAACAAAATTACAGTTACACGACCCCTCACGATACAAAACTGCACACACAAACACACGTGTCTCGTCGACACTGCCGCAGCCGCCAGCTACTGCGTTGCATAGGCTGTGCCTCATGAGTCAAGCCACCAAGATCCTAGCCGGGACGCCGCCTAGCATGTGCCATGCTAGCGGGGCTGTCCCTAGCGAGGCGCCTCTTGCAGCTGTCCAGGCAATCCCCCAGCTCGGCCCAGCTCAGCAGCCGCTCCGCTTAGCGGGGGCTGACGGTGATGTTCTCGGCCTTCTCCGTCAGGGTACCGGCGCGGAGCTCCTGCGGGTTGAGGTGGGGGGAGATGAGAGGGGGGATTGGTGGGTGGGTAATTGGGGTTTGCGAGTATCGTACAGTAAACCCCTTCACGGAAGGGCCAATGCGCTTCGCTGCCGGCGAGGAGAAGTGCGGCCTCGCGCGGCGCCCCTGCTGCTGCTCTCCAGCTGCCGCCGCCGCTGCATGCCCCCGACCTTACCGCCCTCTCCGTGCTGGCTAGCGCCCTCTCCTCTACCATTACCCCCTCCCTACAGCTCCTGCTGAAGCAGCCCTGGGATTCACGGTGGCCGCCCCTGCCATCCCCCTCCCTCTACCCGCCTGCCTCTACCCCACCCCCCAAACAGCAGCATGGCAGCTTGCGTGGCTTGGTGTCATCGCGGACGCTTCCCTCGTCCCCGTTATTAGCTCCCACATAACTTCGCCCTTTCCAGCCTGGCCTACATCCTTCCCACCCTACCCAACGCACCCAGCCCTTCAACAAACGACTCCCCTACCAGATGTCCTAACGCGCAACCCTACCGCCCCCTCCTTCCGCCCATTTGAATGCGGCCAGCCGGCACCCCCTCACATACCTCCCTCCCTTCCTTTCGGCCAGCCGCCATGTCGCATGGTTACTTTCCTTGCCTACCACTCCCTCCCCTGTTCCAGCTTCTGCTACCCCTGCCTCCCCCTGTTCCAACCCCTGATACCCCTCCCCTCCTTCTCCCTGCTGCTAGTTGTTTGCATTTCTAATATAAATTTTCCCCCTGCTGTCCCAGCGCTCTCACGTTGAAGGCGGCCAGCGGCCAGCCGGCGCCCTGTCCCGCCAGGCGCAGCGCCAGCGGCACGTCGATGATGATCTCCTTGTCGGTGGGCTTGGCGGCCTGCTTGGCGGCCAGCAGGTACTGGCGGCCCACGTAGCCGATGTAGCCGGCGACGTACAGGAAGCCAAAGGTGGGGATCTGGGGAGGCGGGGGGAGGGAGGGGTGAGGGGAGGAGAAAGGGGAGGGGGTTAACTCGGTGAATTGTGGATGGAGGTAATGGTGAGGTTGGGCATGGAGGGGAAAAAGAGAGGGGAGGTGGTGGGGATGCGGTGCATGGAGCGGTGGAGTGCATTGAAGTGAATGGAGGAAGGCGCATAGAGCTGCAGTGTGCATAGGGGTGGTGAGTAGAGCATGCCTGGAGGTATGGAAGAATGGGGAGCTTGCTGTAAGGTTCGGGGTATGGGTCGAGTAAAGCGGCGAGGCTGGAGCGGCAACTAGAGGAGCATCAGAAGCGTGCGTACATCCATGGCTGCACGCCATACAAAATAGACACATTATACAAACGTGCAACCGGACCAAGGTGCATAGCGTATGTGTATTTGAGGTTGTATGGCGCCCGGTAGATTACTTACAAAGACCTCGCCAGCGTGGCCGTACTTGAGGGCCAGACCGGGGTCGGAGATGAGGTGCGGCAGGCCATCGTTGCCGCACAGCAGACCGGCCTTGGCGTAGTTGGCGAAGCGGTTCTTGGTGCGCTCGATGGTGGTCTTCAGAGCCAGAGCAGGGGCGCTATCGGCCTCGTACTGGGAGGAAACGGGAGCGTGCATATGCAAGTGTTGCAATTAAATGAGCTTCATGCGAACTTTCGCTGCAGAGGTTGTTATTAAATAAGCTTATCATTTGCAAATGCTACAGGATACCTGCTTCAGGCGCCTCTCCAGGCCCTTAATCTCCTTCTTCTCCAGCTTGGCATACGCCTTGCTCTCAGAGCAGGGCGTCAGGCCGGAAATGTCCGCGAACGCAGCGCTGGGCGCGGCCAGGGTCACAGCTGCAGCGAGAGCCGAAGCGGCCATAGCAGTGCCGATCTGAGCAGTTGCATCACTGCGCGCCCGGCAGACGATGGGCGATGCACGGCGCGACGTGGTGGGGCGCGCTGCAGGCTGGGCCTGCATAACATAATAAATGTTAGCGCTATATAACAGTAATGAAGTTTGCTTTGTTATCTACCTTAACAGAGCGCATAGCGACGGCCATGGTTGCGGATTGCTTGCGCAGTAACGTCAGGTAGAATACCCTACTGGTCTTCTCCACTAATGTTACTTGATCGACTGTAGCCTGTGCAAGGTTGACTGAGAGACGCCTTAGCTCTCTGACATCTGGAGATCCCGCCGTACCCTTCCTGGAGTTCCTTCAATGTGCAGCTTTAGCGTCTAATTACTTCCACGCTACGATTCTCATTCAAGCCTTACGTCATGTCGCAATATCTCCAGCGGAATGGGCATGGGCATAGTTTTCTAGCTATTCTTACACAACGGTCGTGCGACGATGCTGACCCACAGCTAAGACGACCTAGCGCCAGTTCAATGTCAATGCAGAAGGAAACCAAGCCTCCACGTTGGGATGTGCGGTCCCGCCCCATCCATACAACTCTCAACTCGCCGGGACTTGCCCGTGAATGCCAAGGCTGCTTTACTCAGTTGTCCTCCTGAAGCTGCTAGCTTCTTCGCTGAGACTAGTAGTCCCGGGGTTCAATTGTGTAGAGGGTGCAAGTCAGCTGAACGCTCCTTGGGTGGGTTTGGAAAGGTGCGTTAGAAGTGCAAGTAAAGCCCAGTTGTCTGGCATACCAAACCCGTAAATATATACGTGGGAAACCAGTTGTGGTTCCACCCTTGCATAGCGGGTGCTCTCATGTCGTGCGAGGTACCGGTACGGCAATGCAGGTGCCAGCCCCCGCACGTGCGCAGATGACCGGATGGCGACTGGAAACCAGACGCCAGCGAGGATGATCAAGCCAGCAGCCCCAGAGCTGATCTGAGCTCAGTCCGACCAAAGTTAACCCGGTACAAGCTTGGGACTCGAACGGTCGGAATCCAGGAGGGCGAGATCCTCCTAACACACCCGCCGGTGTCACTCCCCCGCCCAGGAGGCGTGTGTCTGTCCTCATAGAACATGACAACAGAGCACACGACCCACCTTCAATACACACACATTTGCCCCGCTGCATTTCCCCACTGACAGCTATGTTTCCCCCAAGGAACGGTCCACTCATCGTACCTCCCTCGACCCCAAGCGCTCGAATCGCACTCATTCCTCCCTTCTCCTTCTCCCCTATTTGAGTTCCTGAGCCCCAGCTCCAATGCTACAATGCTACATACATACACATGTTGTATCACCTTTCCTCCAACATGCTCTCCGCCACCACCACCGTCACCCCTCCCATGTCACCTCCCACCTGCCTGCCACGCGCCTTCGCACCACAGAGCGAACCCCTAGCGCGGAACTTCCACCACCCCCCATTCAACACACAGCAAACCATGGTAACCTCACTCTTTGCGCTCTGTTACCAAATCACACACACCAGCCCAGCTCCCCCCCCTGCACCCCTGCCTCCTCAAGGGCCTCTCCACAGCGGCGCTAGCAACGCCTCACGACGTCACATGCCAGCTAGCAAGGCACCCTCCACTCCTTCCGGAGTGGCACCGCCCCCCGAGGGCCTCCCTCCAGCCGTCACCCTCCAGGTGTCCACACACCCGCAGACACCTCCATGCGCCCTCACCCCCACCCCCCTTCAGTCAGTTAGTTGTTTCCTCTTTACCCACCCCCCTTCAGAAGGCGCTGCTCTTGGTCGCAGTGGCCCTCAGGATGCGGCTGATGACGTCCTGAGGGGGGAGGGGGAGGGGGTGGGGGAGGGGGCGGAGAGGGGTAAGGAGGAGAAGGGGGAACGAACGATTGGTGGGAGAAGGGGTAAGGCCAAGTACTGGGGGCAATAGCGCGTACGAAAGAGAGGCACCCCGCATGTCTCTCAAACCCCGCAAGGCAGGCGAGAGGCGCCTGCGGGCCCTCAAGCAGTGGAAAGGAGGAGGAGGGCACAACGGCCGGAAGTGGGGTGCATGGGCCCCCCCCCACACGGTTCCCAGGCAGCCCCCTCTACCTCCCGGCCCCAAGGTCGGAAGACTAGCCGCGAGTCGGAACATGCTGTGATTCTCGGAAAGCGAGGCGCGTGTTAAGACAACTGGCCGCGAGGTGAAACGTACTGTGATTGCCGAAAGGTGAAGTCCTCCCACCCCACCCCCCATGTTCCTCCTTCCTTCCCCGCCCCCCCCCTCCAACCAATGCGCTCACTGCATGCGTCGGGATTCGGGATTGGGACTGCGTTGATGCACTTGTCTATATCCCCCCTGCCCCCACCTGTGTGGGTATCGCCCCCAGCTCCTGCCCTCCGTACAGCCGCACACTGAGACTGCCGCCCTCCACCTCCTTGGCGCCCACCACGCAGATCACCGGGGTCTTGGCCTTCTCGGCGTTGCTGCGGGGGTGGAGGGGGGCGGGGAGGGACGGACGAGTAAAGCCAAGGAAAGTGACGGGCGTTGGGGCGGGGGAGGAAGGCGGTACCGAGCGCGTGCCAGAGGGACGGTGAGAGCCGAGCGAGCAGCGGAGCAGGCTCGCCACCTCCACCCGAACATCCCCCACACGTCAAATGATGCCCCCCACAAACATTCCCCCTAGTACGTTCCTACTGCGGCCAGTAATCTACCAGTACACACTTCCCCTCCCCCTTCCCCTCCCCCCGCCCCTCTCACCGGATGAGTTTGCCGATGGACGCCTGCCCAGTCACCTCCGCCCGAATGCCCGACCGCCGCATGTCAGCAGCCACCCGCTGCGCGTACTCGGCAACCGAGTCGTTCACAGGCAGCAGGCGGACCTGGGGAGTTGGGGTTTGGGGGGCCGGGCGGGGTTGGGTTATTGGGGGGAAGAAAAAAAGAGAAGTGCAGGGGGGGCATTCTGGATGGGGAAATGACTGCGACGTGAAGCACCGGAATCCTGTTTGGGAAGGGAGGTGATTCGGGAAGCCCATGAAACACCAAGAGTTGAGTGGGAGTTGGGTGGTAGCTTGGCGAAAGGAGCGGAAAACCAACTAACCACCCACCCACCCACTCAACCATATCCAAGCGGCAACACCCACCCACCCACCCCGCTTCTATAATCGCGGTCAGTAGCACCCAGCGCAGCCCACAGTCCACCTAACCCCCCAGAACGATACGTACTCGTGTATACTATTCACGGTTATGTGGTATCCCCCCCCCGACCCCGCCCCCCCATCAACTGCACGGGGGGATACGGGATTGGGACTCGTTGTTGCCCATATCATTACTTTCCCACCTGCACGGGTGCCAGCCACAGCGGGAATGCGCCCATGTAGTTCTCGATGAGGATGCCGAAGAAGCGCTCCAGGGAGCCGAAGATGGCTCGGTGGATCATGATGGGTCGCTGCTTGCAGGCGGAGGCGTCCGTGTAGTGCATGTCGAACCTGCAGGGAGGGGGGGAAGGGGGGAGGGGGGAGGGGCGGGGGGAGGGGGGGGAGGGGGAGGGGCAAAAATAAGGAAACTGAGGGTAGGATGCGGGGGCGGTGTGTTACTGATTAGGATCCGCATCACGACAGCAGGTGCGAATACCGGACGACCCCCGCGGTGTGGCGGGGGTCTGGCACGAGGGGAGCTTCATAAGATACGCATGCACTCGCGGCATGTTAACACCCACACACCCCCACACACATTCGCGGCCAATTTCTCAACACAGACGCGCACGTCCCCCGCCTCCTCCCAAAACCTTTTTCGTCTCGTGACAAACTGCTGCACTCTATCTCTCGTGGGTCTTTGCCCTAACCTGTGGTTCTGGCAAAGACCTTTGACCCCCCCTCTCCCCCCTCCTCTCCCCCCTCCTCCCCCACCACACACCTCTCCGGCAGGTTGAAGTCCAGCTGTATGGTGGAGCACTGCCACTTGCGGCCGATGGCGTCCCGGATCTTGATGTCGATCTTGGGGCCGTAGAAGGCGCCGCCGCCAGCGTCAACCTGCGCAGGGGAGGGGGAAGGGGGGGGGAGGGTCGAAGACCATACCGATCCATAGGAAACCACAGGTTAGGGGGGTGGCGGCTGTGCATGTGATGCCGTACCGCACGCATTCCTTGGGCTGCTTCCAGCCTCATCCAGCTGGCCTCATCCAGCTTCTCTCTCTTGAAACCCTCCAACCCCCCCGGGAAGCGCACACATAGCCCTGGGCCCCCGGTATCCCGCAGCCTCTCATCTACCCGTACGGCACCCCATCCCCGCTTTCGTACGGCGAACATGCATGCAATCCCTGCATGACGCACCCATGTGTATCCCCTGTCGTACAAAGCCCGCCCGCATGTGTAAGGCAGCAAGCACGCGTGTCGTACCCCGCCTACCTGGTACGCCCAGCCCTTGGCCCCCAGCGCCTCCACCAGAGCCCCCTCCGCGGTCTGCCAGATGGCGTCATCGCCCACCGACTTCTCCGGGCGGGTGGACAGGTTCACCTGGGGCGCGGGGGGGGGGCGGGGGTCGAAGGAGGACCAAACCACAAGTGAGGGAAAGACAAGGGGGTGACAAGAGGGTGCCGCAAGACATGTGATGGTTAGGGGGGGGGTAACATGTGCGGGGTTATACTGCATGTTCAGCTGTCCCAAGCAGACAAGCCAGGCCAGCATCCAGGCGAATGGAAGGGGGGAGCCTGACGCAACTGTATGGAAGTGGGGGAGGGCGCCGGAAATGGGGGCAGAGAGGAAGGCTCTGTGGTAGGGAGGGGCACAGGGTCTACCGATTTCTACACTGCAGCGGCTCGACCCCGCCACGACACCACCACCACCCCGACCCGCAACTCCTCCCCCAAGCCCCCCCCCCACCTCGTACTCCGTGAACCCAAACGTCCCCAGCGTCTCCTCCACCAGGTCCAGCACGCCCTTGATCTCCGAGGTAATCTGGAGGGGTGGGAGGGGTCAGAGAGAAACCCAACCAAGCGAAACCGCAGTTAGGACAAGGCAACAGGGGGGGGGGGTACATGTTAAGAGCCTGCATCCCTCCTCCCTCTCTTCCGAATCCTGCTGGGATGCAACGCCTCACCTCCCCTGCCCCTCGCCCTCCCTCTCTCCCCCCAGCCCCCGAACCCCGCCCCTCATCCACTGCATGGTACTGTCTTATACCTCCCCCCTCCCCCTCCCCGCCCCGCCCCCACCTGGCTAGGCAGGCAGAAGATGTGTGCATCATCCTGCGTGAAGCCGCGGACCCGGAACAGACCGTGCAGGGCACCCGTGCGCTCGTAGCTGCGGGGGGAGGGAGGGAGGGAGGGGGTGATCAAAAGGAGGAGTGAAACACTCTAATCCCATGGCCCGCCTACTCTCCGGGGGGGGAAAGGAGGGTGGGGCCACGGAAGAACAATACCCCAGAGGTCGGTTGGTCAGGGAGTGGTGTCGCCATCATATAGTGGATGAACAGGGTAGCGAAGGCAGTGAGGACATGGGACGCATGGCAAACCGTAGCAAGCTGTAGCCCACGGGTCACTCCCTCATCTCCCACACCCCCGGTTAGTTAGTTGCTTCCTATTTACCCCTCCCCCCCCCGCACCGGTACACCGTCCCCAGCTCCGCCAGCCTGAGCGGCAGGTCGCGGTACGAGTGCGGCGCGTCCTTGTATACGGAGATGTGGAAGGGGCAGTTCATGGGGCGCAGCTGGTAGGACTCGTCCTCCACCTGGGGTGGGGTGGGGGCGGGGGCGGGGGCGGGTGGGTGGGTGGGTAAGGAGGAAACAACTAACCACGTGACCACCACGGGGTGCAACTTATGTGCTTGGTTCATGGGAGGGGTGGGTGGGGTTCAGAGAGGGTGGAAATAGGGTTTTGCAACGGTATTAATTGTTTGTTTTGAGGGTTGTGGAAGTGGGCGGAGGTACGGCAGCAGCGCAGCAGGGTAACACCCAGTGTGCCCTCCCGCGGCCCCAGCGCCCTGCACCCCCCGCCCCAAGCCCAAGCCCAACCAGCAGCAGCAGCCAGGTGCGCGACCCTTCATCTTCCCGTACGGCCCCAATCCCGCCTGCCTTACCCAATCCCGCCTGCCGTACCCTGTCGTACCTGCATTTGGTCGTACATGTTCTCCCGGTAGAAGTCCAGATGGCCCGAGGTGCGCCACAGGTCGGTCTGGGGGGGTTAGGGGACGGGAGGAGGGGGAGAGGAGTTAGCACGGGAGGTTACACGTCAGGAAGGGACTGCTGGAGAAGGTTGGGGAAGCCAGCCGCACACTCGCCCGGGGGCCTGTGCATTAGGTTTCACGCCACTTCACTTCTGGCGGCTGATGTTGGGGACTTCACACTTCCGGCAGTCACAGTACGTTCGCGCTCGCGGCCACTTCTGTTAACAGCTGAACACCCCACCCCCCACCGGAATGCCCATCCCCTCGCTACCCATTACCAGCCTCACCCAGAGCGCGAGTCGGGCCATGGGATTGGGGTTACCTTCCACCCCCTTCACCCCCCCACACACCTTTGCAATGTGCGGCGAGTATACCAGCTGGTAGCCCCGAGCCAGGTGCAGCTCCTTCCAGAAACCCTCAATCAGGTGCCGTACCATGGCGCCCGCGGGGTGCCAGTACACCAGACCGCCGCCTGCAGCCGACAGGAGTGACCCGTGGGTCGGCGAAACACAACATGCCTCCAACAATCACAGTACGTTCGGACTGGCGGCCAGTTGTCTGCACACAAATGCGGCTACACTCCCAGGCAGCTCCTGGCTTCACTCAGCACACGCACGCACACACACCTTGCGACAGTGCATCTCTCCTTGGACAAGTCGATATCGTTACGCGGTTCAGTCGATCCAACGCACCTCGCGGCCAGTTTTGTCAATCACACCTCCCCTTCTCCGGTCCCCTTCCCGACCTCCATCCCTTCCCGAGCGTTGCAAGTCGGGCAGGGGGAACTGCGGCACCTGCGTTTCACTTTACCCCCTCCTGCCTTCCTGCTACTTACCGCTGTCCTCTTGGATGCTAAACAGGTTCAGCTCGGCACCCAGTTTGCGGTGGTCGCGTTTGGCCGCCTCCTCCTGCAGATGGGAGGGAGCGGGAGGCGGGGGGTAGAGGAGGAGGGAGCGCGAGGGGTTAGCGGAGGGAGCGGGAGGGTTTAGAGGGTGATCCATCTGAGCCACGACAATACCCTGACAGGAGGGGAGGGAAAAAGAAATGTGCGGGGAGGTGCGGCGCGGGGCGGGATGGAAAGCAAAAGCTCTTAAGGCCACAGCTGCATGCACCAAACCACCACCACCAGTCCACCACCACCACCACCACCCCTTTCCCCCCATTCCGGGTACCTTGAGTTGCTTGTACGCTGTCAGCTGCTCGGGTGTCTCCCAGGCGGTGCCGTAGATGCGGGTCAGCATGGCGTTCTTCTCGTCGCCCCGCCAGTAGGCGCCTGGGGGGGGGCAGCGGGGGGGGGACGAGGAGGGAGGGCGCAGTGGGGAAGGGTGAGGATGTGGAGGGGGCGCCAACCAGGCGGAGCCATGTGCTGCACCCGCCGAGCCACTGGCCAGGTCAGCCGGGTCCTAGACAACTTGGAGCAGCGGGCGGGAGGGGAAGTGCGGAGGGGAAGTGGGTGACCGGTGGGACGGGGTGGGGAGGAGTGAAGCGGTGCGGAAGGAGGGGCGGCATGGCTTCCCCCTCCTCCACTCTCCGGGCACCCCTCCTCCTCCTGCCCTCCCCTCTTCTGACACCCTCCCCACACATTGGATATCCTTCTTTTCCCCAGCCTAGGCACACGGTTAGCTGTTTCCTCTCCCTCCCACCCTCCCTTCCCCCCACCCGCAATGCTCTCCAGCTCCACCGCATCCGGGTCGATGTCCCCGGTTCGAGCCACGTGCGGACCCGCGCACAGGTCCCACCAAGGCGCCACGCCAACCGAAGTAGCAACAGCAGCAGCAGGGGAGGAGGAGGCGGCAGCAGGGGAGGAGGAGGCGGCGGCAGGGGAGGCGGCAGCGGGGAGGCCCTCCGCGGCGGGTGCTGCTGCTGCTGTTGTCGGCTGGCCGATGTGGTAGATGGTGATGGGGGCGGTGCTGTCGCGCTGTTAGGGAGGGGGGTTACAAGGGAGGGGTTATGTGAGGGCGGGGGAGAGGGGAGGCACCGCGCTGCCATCCCGCTCCCCGCCGTACCTGCAGGATCGACTGCAGGATCTCCAGCTTGTACGGCTCCCCGGCCGCCCGGATGCGCGCCTCAGCCTCAGAAGCGGATACCTGAGGAGGATGAGGACGGGGTCGGGATCGGGAGGTAGAGAGGAAGCAGGAACCATGTGACATGGAAGCTCCCGCAGGGTTGGGGGAGGGGGTGGGCGCGGCGGAGGCCGGCGGGCGCAGGATGAGGGAAGCCGACCCTCTCCAACCGGCCTGCGCCCCCCACCACCTGCACGCTCACCCCAGCTGCTCCTATCCCGGTCCCTCTATCCGACGGGCATCTTCGGACAGTTAGTACTTCTTCACCACCGCTTCCTTCCGCACCCTGGCCGCTGCATCCCGCTGGGATCCAGGTGCTTCAGTACTTTATCTTCGCCTTCCGTCACCGCCTCTGCGTCTTCTCCATCTTTGCCCCCGCCCCCACTTCCCTCCGCCTCCCTCCAAGGGGAATGTCCCTCCCCCCTTAGGATGCCCCCACCTCCTCCCGCACGAAGGGCAGGTCCGCCCGCATGATCCGCGCCATCTCCTTCTTGATGCGCTTCAGGTCCTTGTCCGTGATGGGGCTGTCAGCGGGCCAGTGGAAGTCGTAGAAGAAGCCGCGGTCGGTCCAGGGCCCTATGGTCACCTGGGCGTGTGTTTGTGAGGGCGTGTGTGTGTGTGGGTTGGTTGGTTCAGAGGCTTACCATCAGTCACCACGGCGCAGTGAACTTCACATGTCCATGCCAACTACCAGTATGTCGCGAACGTCCTTGGGACCCCGGACGGCCTTCCTCTCCCTTGAGGTACCCCCCTTATGCCCGCCCGTCGTACCCACCTGCACTCCCTTGTACAGCCGCTGCACCGCCATAGCCATGATATGGGCACACTGCGGCAAGGATGAACAGGATGTTTTGGGTCCGGTCGTCGCAGCCAAGAGATACCGCATATAGACAGCAGTTTTGCAAGCGCTGATGGGAATGGCTCAGAACCGAAGCCCGGCTAAAGTGAAAGGCTCTGAGCAAAGCATTTTGCATCATTGCCAGGCGTCGAGTGGCTTACACTGTGACGAATGCGCAAAAGCTGGTCCGATTCATCGCTGGACTTCAGCTCCAAAAAGACAGAGCGCTTTATCGGGCTGGATGGAGGAGCCTCTGTGGCTGGGGGGGCTTCAGCCACAACTGCAAGCAGTCGCGAGCTCCTGGAAACGGAGACATTCCCTCGCGCCGAAATGCCGAGCGCGAGGGAAGCTATTGAGTAAATTGGGCTATTCCTTAACATTGGCTGGCCGGGCGCAACTTGACGCGTCGCCCGGAGCCATCCAAGTGCGCTTTGGCGGCAGGATGCCCGTTGAGTGCCTGACAACAAGTGCATGCTGTCTAACTACTATTCTAGAGTTGCAAGAAGCAACAGTTGGCAGTATCTCACTACACTGCCGTACAAACGGGTGTAAGCACTTATGCACGTTTGGAAAAGGGGGTGTTGTTCCACCTATGGATTGTGCACAGGTCGGCTTGTACTAATCTATCGACGTGATAACCGGTGATTCTTGACGGTTTTGCACGCCAAATAAATAAAAAAACGTGCGGTGGTATAGTGTCATGAATATATATCCTTTCCGAGATGTTACAGCACAGATAGCACTGAGATGGGCACCAAATAAGGGGTCCGTGATCAGAACATGGGTTTCAGTGCCCTTGGAACCCCCGGATAGGGGGGCTTTCGTGGAGAGGAAACGCCGGTAGCACGTGCCGCCAAGTGAAGGACATTAAGCAGCTATGCACTATCGCGCACAGCTACAGCACACACCAAAGAAACACTACCCGGCGAGATTTATCCCCCTGCACAAGCCTCAGGATGGAAAGGGATACGCACGTATCCTCGTGTCAGCCTAACAATTCATATTGCACCACTTCAAACCCGGTTATGCAGGTACGGATCCTAATTTGACCAGAATCACGAGGTCATGATGCAAGAATCTGTCCTGTGCATACCCCAAGCAAACCGCACTCGGCACAAGCCAGGTATAAATTTGAATGGAATGTCACCTGCACATGTCAAGTGTTCCCGTCGCCAGGAGACGCACATCCCGAGAGAAGACCACATCATTTATTGCTGTAGCGATTGCTGTTGCTACATAACCCCTTCATAACGTAATGAGTTTCAGTACGGCCTGCTCTGCGCTCCATGCAAATCCAGCCATGTCTCCTATCCGCATCCTATCCTATCCCATGCACTGTCACGTCACGTAACCATATATGACTCGAGGGCAAGGAAGCTCGCCAGCTGACCCGCACAGATGCGCAAAAACCCTACGCACTCCTGACTATCACGTTGCTGTGTGGCGGTTAGGCTGGGCGGCCGTAACTGGTTGCAGAAACCAACGACATTTAGTGGGGCACCTGCGCGTGCTCTCGGAGCACTCGGACGACGGACTTGAAGGCGAACCATTCGGGGATGTCCTCGCCGGCGCGCAGCATTTGCCGGAACTTGGTGCCACTCAGCTTGCGCACATGGAGGCCCTCCTTCTTGGCAATGTCAACAGTCACGTAGCCGCGCTCCTCGGTGTACACCACGTCAGCGCTGGGGACCGTCTGCATGCCCAGCTCGGGCGCGTGCTGCTTGGCAAAGTCTTGAGCGTCGTACATGCCGTAGAAGTCCTCGCCTGAACGGATGGGACGGCAATGGGAGGATGACGGAAGAAAATCAAACAAACGGCCACCAGTAACATGAATTAAGGCGGGACCGCAGGGACATGAGTAACTGAGGCGCAGAGGCATCCCACCAGCCCAGGGACGCACCTGAGAGGCAGCTCTTGGAGCCTGCCATGTCCCTGCCCACGATGAAGTGCGTACACCCGTAGTTCTTACGGATGAGCATGTGCTGGATGGCCTCGCGCGGGCCTGCCATGTGCATGCTGTACGGCAGGTAGGCCCACTTGATGGCGGGGTTCTGCAGCTCCGCCTTGAGCACCTCGTACGTGTGGTACCGCACAATGCCGGGAATGTCGTCGTCCTGCGTGCCAAGGACAAGGAGGTCGGCAAACAAGTAGTACCGTTTCACTCCGTTGTGGAGGAATAGAAAAGGTGGGGGATGCCCGGGATGTCGTCGTCCTACAAGGTCATATATGGCTTCCATCGCTGTAGGTGACAAGAGTATGACCCAGCTGCATAAGGGAGATGCACCTATTAGGACGTGTAGCTGATTAGTCTTCATGATAACGTGTCCACGCTCACCTGCGTTGGCCCGCACGTCGGGTGGACTAGGCAGACCGCGCCCGCCCGCACGTTGGGTGCGTACAGCGCCCGGGTAAAGAGCTCGTAGTGGGCCCGGTGCACAGGGTTGCGGCACTGGAACACCACCACGTCCTGGCCCGCCGGCAGCATGGCGCGCACCTCCTCGGGCGTGGCACATGGGAACACCCTGCAAACATGACGAGGAAAATGATCTACACAAGGAACCGATAGTCGTGTCCCACACGCCCAAAGCCACCGGAACCATGACCCAGTTGTAAGAGCCATTTGGGTCGGCTTGAAGTCAACACGAACATAACTACGTGTCAAAGGAATACGTACCTACAAGCTGCATGCTAGCGAACACAGAGCAACCCTGTACAGCAGCTCTCGCCCCTACTGCATATAATCCGCCAAAATCACTACTGACCTCTTGGGCAGCTCGAAGCCCCACAGCTTGCCGCCCAGGTAGTACTTGCCGCGCTCCATGGCCACCATCTGCACACCAGGGTGCTCCAGGGAGGAGGTGCGGTAGCACTCCTTGACCTCCAGGGCCTTGTTGGGCTGCCACTTGCTCTCAACCTCCAGAACGCCCAGGTTCTGCCCCTTGTACGTAAGCAGCACCTGAAGCAAGAAGGAATGTTTCCAGAGGTGTTAGGAGCGATAGGTCGCGTACTGAGCTTAACTTGTGACAGTGTAGGACTACATACGGTAGCTGCACTCCTCTACCCGTTTCCTTCCTCTTCCCCCCACGTACCCGCTCGCCCTCCTTAATCCCCTCCTCGTTGGTATCCATGACGACTGGAAGGCCGAAGATGAGGTTGCTGCCTGGCAGCCTTTTTGATTGGCATCGAAAGAGATGGGATGGAAGTCAGCACCCAACCTGACGAGGAGATAATGGTAACAGACATTACCTCATGTTCTTTACAACGTTGGAGTATACGTCGTGGTTCATGAAGCCGGTCAAAGGCGAGAACGCCCCCACAGATAGTAGCTCCACATCACACGCGTTTCGGTCGCTGCACTCCTTCTGGTGTTTGCAAGAAGCAATTAGGTCATTCTGCTGGTTTGTGTCGCTCAGCACCAAGTTCTTCAGCTCCCCTCCGTGTGGCAGAATCCGTCCCGTTGCATCCCTGCACGCAAACCAAGCACGTGGTTAAGTTCTAGCGTTGTCTGAGAAAGAAGTACACAGGGCTTACGTCTGGAAACGGGCCACGGGTGAGCAGCTGCGCGCTCCACATGACGACAACAAGTTCTTCCCAAGCGTCCCAACAGCGAACCGACTTAATTGTTGCAGCATCGTGTTTATAATTGATTTCTGTATAACAAGATGTATGGGTTACGTGAGTAGTTGATTTCACTTTATACATTGACCGACTGTCATGTACGACGTGTGGCCTAGCGGCCTAATGAAGGGCGGACGGGCGGATGACATGTCATCAAGAAGCAATATTTAATATCTGCGTTTTAGCAGTTTTGCAGCTGAGCTCTATCCCTTACTAGTCGCCTGCGCTTACAACGCAACAGCACATGGGTTACTCATATACCAGTGATATGCCAGTGCGACGGACGGATCACAGCGCGAGAGGCCTATCAGATCATAACAGTCTCTTTAAGTAGCAGGATGCGGGGTGGGGTGCCGTGTGCCAAGGACGGACACACACTTATCTAGCCCTGTTCCTGTAAGCCACATTCCGGGCTGCAACTTGCAACCGTGGCCGCCAATCAACCTAAGCTGTTACCGTGCTTGGAAAACAACAACCTTCTCGCCTTGGGGCCCTGACAACATAATGCTCGGCTGGGTAAAGTAGTAAACACGCCATCCACCTCTCTACAAAATGCACTAACAATAGCGTGCAACCTCTTGAATTGGCCGTGGCCGTGTCAATCATGCGACGTGCATATGCTAAAATAGCGATATGTGTTACACGGAAGGAGCCACGGTTAGGCGTGTGCCCAACCACTAAAACCGTGTCTGGCAGTGTCCGACGCAGCAAATGTCAGTGTTGGCTTGAACCATAAGGATCATAGGAACGAGGATGGACACCCCATCACAACTCCCCATAGTGCATCATCGAGACCCGGATAGGTATGGTGGTAGTACAGTACATCATGTTTCCCTTCCTGCTTGCGTTAAAAGCAGTCAACAGTTCGGCAGCCTGGCAGTTCTCTAATCACGCGAACCAAAATACGCTATAGCCCTGAAAGCCCAAGCCGGCAGAAACTGTTCATAAACCTACGAGGATGCCTACATACGCACACTGCACTCACAAACGCAGCCCACGGTATCACACAAACATAGGCCAACAGCACTTATAAGCTCCGAGCTCCATGGTTCAAAGACGTAATGACACTCTCGCAGCAACAGATCCCCTCCTATAACGCGCATAGTATCTCTTGAGCAGTTCCCCGCAACCAGCATCTCGCACAGTGAGAGTGAGCTCATGTACAACCTCACACCAGCATCACACGCGGCGAGAGAGCGTACATGCACATGGACACCGCTAGCGTCGCCAGCACGTACAGCTTGTAGCCCATGGCTCCAGAGGGCAGCATCAAGACTCCAGAGCCGCTGCCACCGGCGCCAGCATCACGGGAGCAACCAACACCCGAGCTCTGCGGAAGAAGGGAATACGGGGTCGAGGGGGTTGCCAACCTCCAAGTGCTGGCAGCTGCTCCGTCCTAAGCGATGTCTGGTGGATGCAAGGCATCCGTGACCATGGAAGAGGTTTTACCCCCCTACGTTGTCGGCCTTTGCCAACACGCTTCAATCACATCAATGTCCACATGTACATGCATGTGCCACGGCTTCCACTCCCAACTGCAGAGGATATATACGCCAAACTCTCAAAGGCGCATTGAACCATCCCACCATTTAGCTGCCACGCTCAGAGGCAACCCCCCAGTTCCCGCTGTCCGACCCACCTGCAGCAGCCCCTCCACAGCGCCGCGTGTCGCCTCCCTGCTGGCACTCTTAACCACGTCCACCGCCAGGCTGCGCACGTCGCGCTCGCGAACCAGCTCCACCACCTGTTGATGGGCGGCATAAAGAGGGCAATGCAAAACCGAATGGTGGTCCAGAAAGCTTGCACATGTGACAAGGCTAGTTTGCGTGCTTAATCCTCGCAGGGAGACTAACGCGAAGCTAGAAGGCAGCAAAGCATGTCCCCAACAGTGGCACCGATAGTAACCTTCTGGTGCTAAGAATCCCTGTTACTCGCATGGTGCACTGGTCGTAAGTACCGTTGCCCCACTCGGAACCATCCCAACCAGGTAATATGACAGGCAAATAGCCCACCTGGCGTAGCCAAGGAGGGGCCGCCTGGGCTTGGGCCAGCAGCGTACGTCCAAGGCTTCCCGCCGACGCATTGGCGCCGCCACCTGCCGCGCCTGCTAAGCCGTTGACGCTGTGCTGCTTGTGCAGTTGCAACGTGCCCTGCGCAGGACGTGCGTGCTGGTTGCTGGACAGCTGGCCGTTAGACTTGATGACGGGCGGTGGCGTCGGCGGGCCCACATGCGAGCCGTCGGCTGAGGTCAGGCCATCGCAAGCAGCTACTGAAGCGACTCCACTGCTGAAGCACGCCGGCGCCGTGCCCGACATGCTGACCGAACAGCCCTCCCTGTTGCTTGCATACTTGGCGGTGGCGTGGTTGACGGCGTTGACACACGCACCCGGAGCAGCAGACGCAGTAGAGGAACGGCGATACGAGACGACCAGCTCGCGACAGAAGGAGGCCGCAACGCGCGCCAGCAGATCCGTAAGGGCATCGCGGTGGTCCTGCTTGGCAATGCTTGCTAGCATGTCGTCGTACAGGTTGTAGCCGGTGGTGGACTCCACGTAGGATGCTACCGCCGTCCGAATGCTCTTTGTGAGCAGCAGGGTGAGGAGCTTCTCGCCCTGCTCACTCGAGAGCATATCTAGCAAGTCCTTAATACCCAAGCCGCTGCCTGAGCCGGACAGTGCATCCAGCCGGCGGTCCATAAACTCGCAGAAAGCAACAGTCGCGTTGCGCGTTGCGACGCCAACGGCCATACCGACAAGGCCGCGGCCTCGCTCGGAGAGCATGGCCTCGATAACCGTGTCCACAAGAGGCGGCCCGGCGGATTCTTGCCCTTGGATGGCTGTGGCCGCGCCGCGCACGACAGACGCGGTAACAGTGGCAATTGTTTCCTGCAATTCTTTTGCCTGAAGCAGCTTGCTAAGTTGGCACAGGCTCTGGGGTAACTCCGCCGTGTCCGACGTCAGAAACGAGCGCAGGTCCCCTGACACCAAGGCTGCTATGTCAGCGAACGAGGATGCTGCAGATGAGTAGTTTTGAAGCGTATTGAACAGTCTCCGAAACGAGCTCAGTGGTCGCTGCTGCCGACGTGTACCACCTCCCTCTGTCGCGGTAGCGATGGTTGCGGCCTTGTAAGTTGCATACAAGGTAACGGCGGCTGCAGTTGTCCCCCATACAAGAGTCTTGTGTTGTTGATACCATTGCACGTAAGGATTTCGTGGACTGGGTCCCGCCATTTCTTCCCAGAAACAAGGAGGCTGAGCTCCCACTTTATATGTTCGAAACCTCTATGTTTCTTTGTTAAAAAACTTAAAAGCTACATCACTTAGCAACGAAGGCAAAAATGGCAGGTTGGCAAGTCAATAGCTAACAAGAGAATGAAAGGTACACTGTGCTTGCCCAATATAATGCACATAAGGGCAGCTTGGCTTTGAAAGCGTGTATTGAATGCGTTGCTTGTATGTAAAAAGCCTAGCGTACGGCAACGAGGGCCAGACCACAGCAGAGCCAGTTGCCCACTTGTCATTAGCGTGACGTTATGCAGCTCTTCTTTGCGAAAGCGCTCCGCTAGCTTTTTGTCGGTCAGGTATGGCCTGGCCAACACCCTAAGACATGTCCCTAGGGTGACTCCCCAGTCTACTTGACAAACCCCTTACAAGCTGAAGGTGTCTGAACTATTACCCCTCCAGTCACATTAAGTAATCTTTGACTTGTAAGCGATAGCCTACTTGAGCGCGCGGCTGACAGCGTGTGGACTGTGGAGGTCTGGCAACGAGACTGTGATACAACGTATTTATTGTTGAGCATATTTCCCCCTCTTCATTCCTGGCCTCGGAAATCTAGCAAAGTGTCCTCGTCTTATCGGCGTGCGCGAGGTGACTGCGCAGGCAAGTAAGTCGGGACTGCAAATATTTATGCCTTTAGGTCTAAGAAAGGTGACTGTACACCATATATGTCAAACTAGTAAGCTAGCGTCGTAGGTGTAGGCGACATGTCACCTATCTTTAGCTGGGATGACTTGATATTGTCGCCGTCATGGCAAAATCCAGGACTAATACAATGCTTTGTTTTGCCATCCAGGCTGCTCGACGGCTAATCGGTGACTCCTTGCGCCACTTCCAGTCTCAACTTATTTTGCCATCCGCGTTAGCGTTGCGGCACGGCGGGGATGGGTGTTTGCGCTAGTACAGACAATGCTGTGCCCGAGGGGTACAAGGCATTGAAGGTGCAGGCGGTGGTGCAGCAGACAGGCGACGTGCGGGACTTCTATACCTTCGACAAGCAGCTTGGGAAGGGTAACTTCGGCATAGTCCACTTGGTGTATGACAAGAAGACACTTGAAAAGTTTGCTTGCAAGTCTATATCAAAGGTGCGACGGGGGCGTAGAGTTAAGTGAGTATGGGGGTACTGGTTGGTGGGGCCGTTGGAGGGAAGGGCCTGCAGTACAGGCCCTTTCGTCCACTCCCATAGGACGGCTGGCTTGGGCTACCCGTCATATAAGCGCTGTACAGTTGCTGTACTCGGCCTGCAGCGGGTGCTTGCTCCGCAGCACTGTGGGCTTAATGCGGTTGGCACTGTAGCTAGTCGTAGATGCGCAACCAGCCGTCCACACATCAGGATTGCAAGCACCACAGGTACTTACACCTATCATCATATAATGCATACAAGTCGAGGATCGTATTGTCCTAACAAGTCCACAACCGGATCACTTCCGTTGGCTGCCCTGTCCTGTGGACGGGGTTAGGGTTGGGACCCAAAGCGCCGTGAGGGCATGCGAGGGCTGCAACAGTAACCTTGGGGCAATAGCATTACCACCGCATGCCCATATGGGTTTTGAACCTCCAAGGGCGAACCCTGCTTGCAAGGTGGCATACAGTTGTAGGCATGGGCTACGCACACGAGTATACGGCTGGTAATGGGCATGGCTGAAGACTTGCCTTCTGCCCAGTTCTGCGAAGGCTCGCACCTACTCCTTGGGCCATGGCTACTGTGGGTTCCTCCCTGTTGACCTCCCTGGTTACCGTCCCAACACATAACGCCCCTCCTCAATGGACTTTTAACCCCACCCAATTGCCGTCGCCTGCTGCCCGTAGCGTAAGCTGGTTACTCCGGAGGACGTGGAGGATGTGCGGCGTGAGATCCAGATCATGAATCACCTGGCGGGCCACAAGAACATTGTATCCATCCGCGGCACGTACGAGGACAAGAACTTCATCCACATCGTCATGGAGCTCTGCACGGGAGGAGAGCTGTTCGACAGGATTGCGGAGGCGGGGCACTTTTCGGAGCGTCGGGCGGCTGAGGTGAGCCGGCTGACCTGGGGTCAGGGAAAAACGCAGCCACATGCAATCAGACATGGGATATACGCAACGGTGGAGGCGCATGGTACGGCGATGGGAGCCATCATGCACTTCAGGCTGGGGAATTGCGACAATGGCACGGGGATGTGAACTCCACGATGCCATGTCTCCGCCTACCTACCATGACCCTCAACCGCAGCCGGCGTCAGCTCATTCCGTCCAACCTTCTCCAACGCGGCTGACGTATGACCTTTCCGCCTGACACATGCGCAGGTGATGCGCACGATCGTGTCCGTCGTACACCATTGCCACACCATGAATGTCGTACATCGGGACCTGAAACCCGAGAACTTCCTGCTCACGGAGCGCGGCCCCACGGGCGTCATTAAGGCGACGGACTTCGGCCTCAGTCGCTTTTTCAAGGAAGGGCATCCCCTGGACGAGATTGTGGGCAGTCCCTTCTACGTAAGTCGAACGGTTGCTTTGTAAGAGCGCCGTAGCTCCTATAGCTGAGCCCTTAAGCCCCTTCCTGCTGACCCCAGGTGGCTCCGGAGGTGCTCAAGAGGGCGTACGGCAAGGAGGCCGACATCTGGTCCTGCGGCGTCATCCTCTACATCCTGCTCTGCGGCTGGCCGCCCTTCCACGGCGACTCCACGCAGGTTGGTCAGGAAAGGCGCCCTGGAGTAGGGGGTCTCAGGCACGTTGTGGGTTAACTTGGGGTGCAGGGTGGTGGGACAGGAAGGCACGATGGAGTACGGCACGTAGGTAGGTTGGGGCGCCGTGACAGAGGAGGGTTGACGACTGTTCGGGGGCAAGCATGGGGCGATGGAAGAAGGGGGCATGGAAGGCACGACGGGGCAGGGGCGACTCCTAGCTTGTTGGTAAGCGCCTCGGAAGGTAAAGCCTCAGAAAGTAAGCGCCTCGGAAGGTTAAGGGGAGTGTGGTGGGGGCAGTGTAGCAGGATAGCAAACGCTGCCTAGCGTCTCTTTATTTTTAACAGCGCCAGTGTCAGTTTTGCGGCCAGTTGATCTAACACATGCACCGACAGCTCATAAGTACACACGTTATGGTGGTTAGGCCGCACGCAAAGCCCCATTTGAGCGACTGCACAAAATAGCTGAAGCTTGCCCTTGTTCACTGCTTTGCCGGCCATGCAGGGCAATTGTCGTTCCCGGTTGCTTATGTCGTTCCTACCTTGCCACTCATAGCCACGTGTCCCCACCATTGGTGCCGAAAGTCTCCTAACTCCAACTTCTAACCCCGTGCCGTTCCCCCCCAGGCCATCTTCAAGAGCATCCTGTCCGCCCCTCTGGACCTCAAGTCTGACCCCTGGCCGCGCATTTCACCTGACGCGAAGGACTGCGTACGGAGAATGCTTGCCAGGGACCCGCGGAAGCGGCTTACGGCGGAGCAGGTACGGCAGCGGAGCGGGAGCGGGGCGGGACCGGGGTTGCAGTGATAAGGGACACTAACGGGTGGCCCGGATGGCGATGGGCTCTCCTGTGCCTCAAGGGCATTCATGACCCATGCCGCCGTGCGTGGACCGCTGTAAGTGTGCTAAGGGTTTTATAACCAGTGTTTCCTAATCAGTGATTCCTAACCAATGCCTCCTAAGCAATACTCTCTCGCATGCTGCCTCAGGTGCTCAACCACCACTGGATGCGGGAAAACGGCGCCGCGCTGGACGAGGCGTTTGTGCCCGAAATCCTCATCCGCATGCGCCAGTTCACTAAGGTGAGCTGTCTCTTGCGAACTGAAGCGGGTTCTCAGCGGAGATGCCTTTGATCTACGGTAGAGGGACAGCAGCAAGTTACTGCGTCTGTATCAGGAGTGCTGCGCTCCGCCGTACATCCTACACGGCTTGCTAACCACGTCAGCTGCAGCTGAGCTTGGAGTGTGGGTCGGTAGAGGGGCCCCTAGGCCGAAGCAGGAGGCACTGTCCGCCATGCACTGTTTGCCGCGGAGCCCTGATACGCACCCTCCTCTCCCAATTCCACGGCCCCAATCCACGTTCCCAACCGCCTTGGTGGCGGCTCCCTGGAAGCTTATCTTGCATGTGCATTTGCTTGCACTCCTTTTGTACACTCGGCTTGGGAGAACCATGCCTGGAAGCCCGTTTCGCGCTCCTACCTAGCACCCGTCCTCGCCTCCTCGCGCTGGACCCCCCCCCAGATGAACCTGCTGAAGCGTGAGGCGCTCAAGGTGATTGCGCGCTCGCTGCCGCCCATGGAGCTGGCGGGCATGCGGGAGATGTTCCACGACATGGATGAGGACGGCTCGGGCTGCATCACCGTGGACGAGCTGCGGGAGGGGCTGCGGCGGAAGGGCGCGGAGATGGCGCTCAGCGAGGTGGGCGGGGCTGGGGGCTGCAGGTGCTGTCATAACAGCGATAGGAGGAAGAACAGCAGCAGGGGGCTGGTCATTGTTGCGACCTATGCTTCCTTGCCCTATCATGAGTAAACGTGCCAATAGAGCGCATGCATGGCCTTGCAATACTAATGGCGTGCGAGCCAGTGGGTCATAGGTGAGGAATCCTGGGAACGGCTCTGCCGTTGCCGAATGCCTTTACCACGAGCCCTCTTACGGAGTCAACCAAAGCAGGATGCTGTCGAATACTCAGCTGCTTCCCCGCGGACCCTCACCCCGCATACACAGCCATAAGCAGAACCTACCCCAGCACGACCACCAAAGGACCGCATACACATCGGCGTTGCCTTGTCACACTTGCTGGTTTCCCCTTACCACCAGTGTGCACGTGTGACCTTATGGCTTTCCTTCCTCTAACTCCCACCATCACCGCCACCACCAACTCAACCCGCAGGTGCAGCACATCCTGAATGACATTGACCTGGACGGCAACAGTAAGATTGACTACGAGGAGTTCCTTGCCTCCACCATGCACCTCAACAAGCTCAACCGCGAGGAAAACATGATTGCGGCATTCGAGTACTTTGACAAAGGTGTGCTGGGTTGGGGAAGAAAGGGATACAAGGCTGGGGTGGGTTTTGCTGGGGCGCCGGATAGGTGTCTTGGGTCGGAGACGGTTTGGGGCGCGCCAGGGTCTTAGCTTTGAATTGCTGCTAGAGGAGGCTGCTGCAGGGGCTGTAAGGCACGCCACAGGCTGTGCAGGGCCACACGCAAGTCCCCGCACTACTGTTGCCGTATTTGGCTGCCGTGTGGCTGTTGCCGTACTCCTACTTACCACCCGCGCCTTGCATGCACCCGCAATGCCACCACCCCCCGCAGACAAGTCGGGCTTCATCACGCGTGACGAGCTGCTGACGGCCATGCGGGAGATCGACAACGGGACGGACGTGGACGCCATCCTGGCGACGGTAAGAGGGGCAGGAGGCCGCGAGGAAACCGAGCCGCGAGCAAGCACTGGCCGTGACCATAGGAAGTCTGGAAGATGAAGCGGGGTGTGAAGGTCACAGAAGGTGTCGTGGATTAAACACAAGGGGCGCCGCTGCTTGAGAGCAGCTGAGGGCAGCAAGGAGGACTGAAACGGTTGTTGCACATGCGCGACATGCGGATGGAAACGTCACGAGGACGGAGCGCCGTGCACGGCCTTGGATAAAGAGAGTTGTCTACTGGACTATCTTTTGCAATGCATGCTCTGGGGTTCAAGGCATGCCCCGACATGAGCTCCTCGCCTGGACACTGTACTTCAGCCCTCCCCTTCCGATGCCTCTTTCCGTGCAGCCGGTCCAACTCACCCATGCGTTCTGTACCGCTGCGCATGCTGTTCCACTTACTGCTGCGGCTGCTGCTCCCTCTTAACAGGCTGACAAGAACGGCGACGGCCACATTGATTACGAGGAGTTTTGCCTCATGATGCGCGCATCTGACCTGGATTTGCTCAAGACTGCGCACGAGGTATTGGGAGGGGGCCAGGGAGTGTGAGGTTCTGGAGCCGTGTATCGAGTTGGTGGGGAGTGGGTAGTGTGTTGGCTACGTCACCCTAACCTGCAGGCCTCTCCGCCTCTGTCTACCGCTTGCTGCTCTTCGCTGCTCATTCGTCATTCCACATGACCACCTCATCCCTCTCTAATATGTTGCCATGTCGCTTTCCCCGTTTCCCCGCTCCCCCATCAGGCCCTCAAGACCAAGGTGGTTCTCAAGTCGGCTGTTACCACGGTGCAGTCGGAGCCTGTGCGCGAGGACTCCTCCTTTGAGCTCCGTCGACCCTCTAACCTGCCGGCGTGAAGCCTACGTGCGCGTATGAACTGATATCGTACGACAGGACGTCGTACAGCACCATGTCGTACAAGGTTTATGGCGCCGCAGTGTGAGCAAACCTCCTCGCCCGCTGTCCTTCGTGTGCATGTCGCCGCACCAGCAGTCTGCCCCTCCAATCCAAGCCCTCTTCAAGCCGCGTGCGAAACACACTTGGTATCTGTACAACATGTGTGGGCGCCGCGGCCCGACCGGGCTACCATATTGCTGTCGTTAATCAATGCATGTTACAGCTACAGCGGCAAGCGACAGCCAGGCTTGTAGTTTATATTCCGGTGCCGTGCTATGGTGGTGAGAGCCTTTGGCAGGGCGCGGGGTTTCTGAGAACCTTCTTAGGGGTAACCTTGGGCGTGAGGTGCATCCGAGCATGGCCTACCCAGATTGGCATTCAGTTTCACTGTTGACGCCGCTTTTCAGCGCTACTCGTTAAGTGGTACGATCTCTAATGAGGTTGGTTGTACTCTCGCGTCTTCTAGTCTTACGCACTGTTTCTGTACCGTCGCTTTGCATGCTGTTAGACGATGCGGTGTCCTTCCGAGGCTTTGGGAAGGCGTGTGTTTGTTGGGATACATCTGTGTCAGCGTCGAGCCCCTGAGCAATGTCATGCCGCATGTCAACGTCTGGGGCGCAACACTTATGGGAAGGGCCATTGTGCTTGAGCCTGCGAATGCCCAGGTAAAGTCACTTTCCTTAGCAATTTGTTTAAGCGTTGAAGACGTTTACGACACGAAGTCGTTCGCGATTTGACAGTTCATGTATTAAAAGTGTGATTGCTCTTTGCACATGCCCCGTTTCAAGGCACGTGCCCTTCCCGTGACTAATGACATATTGGGAGTGGGTCCTGGATGCATGCGTAAAACGGTTTTTAAGGTCCCATTTCACTGGCATGTTTGTGCGTGCTGAAAGGCTGCGCTGCAAAATGGGCGATTGTTATTACCCCTTGTGCCAAGTCAATGTTTGGAATGCTCAGCGCTGACGTATTCAGTTGTGAACTTTTCCCTTCGGTACCCCTCCTTGAATTCGGATGCGGCTCACCTACTAAGGAGCTTTGCCCAGTGCGCTGACCTTATTGCATACATCGGTGGGCTTCATAATACGGGAGTCGTAATTGCTACTGGGGCTTTGGAGCAGGCGCAGGGTGTGGTCTGCGCGCACTCTGCATTCCTGTGACTAAAAGCTGTGGGGTTGCGGTGAGTCGGCTGCCTGGTGTATCATGGGAATGTATGGCGGAGGCATACACAGGGAAGACGTCAACCGTGACGTCAGCCATGTGCGAAGATGGATACCGCAATGGCAGCGCAAAGGCAGCATGCATAGGTGGGGGCTAGTCGGGGCCGTTTGTATGTGTATTACGTGGGAGGCACTGGTTGTCGAAAGGTCATGTATCCTGTGACGTAGGTTGGCGAGGGGCGAGAATGGCCATTCCAGCGAGGGGAGCGTCTAGGAGCCGGCGATAGCGAGATAGCGATGGCTGCTTCAGCGCTTAATTGGTCTGTGGATGGGGTGGTTATTGACACAAATAAGGATGTCATGCACTGCGTGGGTATGTGTGGTCTCCGTAAGGCTTTTCACCTGCTGACAAATTTGGCTGGTCGTCTTTGTTACGGGGAGGGTGCCGACACAATAAGCTTTTCATTCATCTACGGAGCCAACGAAGGCACCAGCTTTCGGAATTGTGGTTTTAGGGACATGCACATTAAGGTGGTGTGGCCATGTCGAGTGAATGTAAGAGCCTGGTGTTAACTGTCCAATGGTGCATACGGCACGTTACTGTATATTGTTGTAGAAGCGCCAACTGTTCATTATACTGCATCGTGCCGCTCACTTGCCTCCCACTCGTTGACATGCCAGACATGGTGTTGCACGCCTGCCGTCATCAGTTTCCAAGCGAACAACTTTGCCAAGTCAAAGCCGTGCACACAGAACATGGACATGACGACTTAAGGGGCTACAAGAAGCCCTAAGAAGCAAGCGTGCGGTATTCGTAAAACGGTTGTGCTAGCTGCATTCAGGGGAAATTGCACTGCGATCATAACCACAGGGTTGTCATGCGAAACCTGTGGACTCACCAAACCTAGCGCTGAAATAATCCCAGGCGTTGGACCAGTTTCCAGTCTCTTGCATACCCGATATCGCAACATGTCAGGACGCGTGAGCGCATGAGATGTTTGGAATGCCGACCGGCAAGCATTTGCAGCGAATGCGAGTCTATCCGGGCAACAAATAGATAGCCCTGGAGGACAATATTACAATGGGAACTTGACACGCAAGGACCCAACTATCCATGTTCGACCCCAAAAGTGAATGCGTGCTCATATTCCCAGCAGACGTGCACATCACTGCTTTCCCTGCCTATATTCCAGGACATGGATGCGACCGCTGGCTTGCATCCTCAATGCCGGGGGGTGTGCTGCATACACAACACTGTACGATTGCCCAATAGCTGCACTTGCAAGAGAGCCCCCCTGCTCAAAAAACAAATCACTAGGCAGAACCCACACACCAGGGACTTGACCTAGACTCTCGACAGGTGAACTTTTTGCGAAACATGAAGAGGGGCCGCCCTGCCAAAGTGCAGTCTTTCCAAGCCACTTCTTCCAGGAATACGTACATCCATTATTGTAAGACCCCCAAGCCGCACCCTGTTGTGCCATTTCCACATGGGGCCCAACTACACAGTCCTAGGCGGCCTTGCAGCCTAGCATGTACAATACATCCGGGTCCGAGCCCATAGGTGCAGCAGGTGAGTGCGCCTCCCGCCCTGCTTCCTTTATCCCAGACAAGCCTCCCACATGGCCGTACAGGGTGCCCTTGTAAACAAATCGCCGTGAAGAAGCCGGGCGGCGAGTCGCTAGGCCGGCACGATGGCCAAGTAGGTTCCCCCAAGCAGACACGCGCTGACGGGCTTGCCTGGCAGCTCGACACCAGCAGTGGGAGATCCTCATTGAGGAGGGCAGTACCTGCGCGGCAGGGTAGAGCGGTGGAGGTCACCGGAGCTGCAAAACCACCATTGAGCGCGGGTGGGTTCCCTCCAAGGGGTTCGTGCACAGCTAGTTTCTCTCCTCCTCCTCCTCCACCCCCACGCACCTCTCCGGCGGGTCCACGGTGTTGCTGAATGCGATGTAGTTGACGAACTCGGGCTTGTCGTCGTGCCGGAACTTGGCCACCAGCAGCGCCATCTCGCTGTCGCTCACCACCCAGTCCAGCTTGGTGGTGAGCACCTGTTGGGCGGCAGGGGGGGCGCGGCGGGGGATTGGAAGGGGGAGACAAACAAGGATGCATGGAACGATAGGGGCATACGAGGCGACAAGTTCGTATGCCTCGAGGAGGAGGAGGGAAGCCGGGGAGGAGCCAGGGAAGGGGCGCTGGGTAGGGGCTTGGGGTGATGTTCGCTTGTCCCGACAAGACACGGGTGGAATTAATTTTCCCCGTGCCTTACGGTAACGCCTCAGACGCACACAGTGGTGGTGTGACGGTACAAGGCTACGGTAGAACGACATGCCGAAAGGGTGGTTGGCGACGACTGCATCCTCGCATGCGAGTAGCACCACCCCCAGCGCTTCCAGTGCCAAGGTGACACGCCGAAAGCCCTCACAAGCACGCCTTTGCCCTGAGGCTTCTCCCATGCCAGCTTTGTGCGTCAACCTCATGGGACAGCTATCACCCTCCATGAGCCCCTACGCCGTGTGCAGCAGACGTTCGCAGCGCTGCCCGACACGACCCACCTGCCGGAATTGCGGCACCGTCACGTGACCGAAGAGCTTGGCTGAGTGGTCGTCCGCAGCCGCATCGTCGAAGAAGGCCTGCGGACGAAAACACAGAGGGTCGGAAAGTCAGCAGCGGCGCCTGCAGCTCCTACAGGTGCGGCCTTCGCAGGTCTGAACAAAGGGTGCGACCGCTGTCTCATTCGTGCAGTCCTCGCTTCCATGCCGCAGGCAATGACCCTCCTCCTCCTTCGGTTTATGGGCTGAAAGACTAAGATAAGGATAGAAAAGCCACCACCTATCCTGATCGTCTTTGAGCTCCGCCTGCGACCAACCCCACCTCAGGCGTCATCTTAGTAGCTGATGCCACACCCACTCTCCATATCCGAACGCCAACAGCTGCTGCTATCGGTAGCGTCCCGTCCCATGCCTCACCCTTCCTTTCCTACAAGACCCAAGCCACACCCTTTCCCCACCTTGACCGGTTGCCCCCGCTTGAGGCAGGTGTCCCCCAGGCGCTCCAGCAGCGCTCCCACCGCCTCCTCCTGATCCGCCGGCAGCACCCGGCTTGAGCGCAAGTACCGCGTCTTGTCCAGCAGCTCCGCGGGCTCGGGCGGCACGTCCACCAGCGGGTCCTTTTCTAGGTGCTGCAAGCATATTGAAGGAATTGGAAAGTGAAAGGGCGCGGCAGGAAGAGCGTGTTGGTGTACGTGATACAGAGCGGAAATGTCTGCGAGTTGTTAAGTCGTCTGGCTTACCGGTATCGTGAACACCAGCTCAACCTCGTGCAGGAAAGACCGCGTGTCCACCATTACCAACGTGGCATCCCGCTGCACCTTGAAGTTATCGCAGATGATTTCTATCTCCTTTGGAGTCAGATACCGATCAATACCAGCCATGCTACACGGGGGAAAGAGGCCCCGCGACGATGGTTAGGTGAGGCCGGAGGAAGCACCAGGCACGTCGACGACATGGATTGGGCCCTGCAAGGAATTGCTGCATGCCACCAGACGGCAATTACCACACTTTACCAAAAAGGCCCACCTCAGCGCGCTAAGGAAATGATTTGGGAATACATATCCAGAGTTCAGCTTATCGAAGTCCATCAGGAAATCCTTGACGCGCAACCGATTCTTGAAGACATGCTGTTTAAGCCGTCTCATGGCGCTCTCGAGAGTTACGGTGTCAACCATTTCTTTGCTGAGAAAGGCAAGAACTCGTGAATTGCTGAAATTGTGAACAGCCAGGTGTGGAAAGCAGTCCTAGATGTGGTTCACGTAAGTTCCAAGCTAATAGTGATCTGCCAGTTCGTGAATGGCCGCGCTCAAGAGCCTCTTAGAACATGTACGGCAGACGGCATGCACGATGGGGACTGGCGGGCATTCAATCCTCAAAAGCAAGTTCCTTCCCTCTTGAATGCAATGACTATTGTAGGAGCTTGCGAGTTTACAGAAGGCTTGTCATGGTCGAGGTATACCGGTTCCGGTAGGCATGTGTGCATGCCCCTGACCATTGACGTCAGCCCGCAGCTTCGTTCCCCACTCCATCTAAGGTATGCATCTATCTAACTGTCTTAGTGTACAGGACGGCGTTGCGTAGTGAATTAGCTTAGCATTCCAATAGTCCAAAGCGCGACAGAACCAACTGTTCACCATCGCAGAAGTACGGCTTCTGTCAGAAGCGGCTACCTAATGTCTCTTAGGAGGGCCAGAGCGTAAACACACCCCAGGTGGTCATTTCTGGACGGGTCACAAAGCGGTCACTTGGCAGAACCATCTGCTCTTAGGCCGTGCAGGCGCGCTGCCATATGAGGTGCATAGACATGTTCCTGGCAAGCTGCGCTGCTTGCTGGAGTAGACGCAGGACACCGCTCATGACTCTGTCCCCGTGTTATGCTGTGTCCCTGGCAACTATCCCATTCGGTATGTACACTGGTTGGTGTGCCAGCTGGGGTACCAGGCCTTCTCAGGCACAGGGACTTTTGAGTCTAAGATTGAAGTAATGTTCACACATGTTCCAGGGCAGGATGGGTTATGCCGTTTGCTAAACTGCTTACGAGCAAGGAGGTCATGGGCAGGTGTTCACAGGCATCAGGCCGAATGGCACGGACATGAGGGTATGGTTAGGAGATGATACGAACACACGAACTGTTGTACGGAAGAACGTACTGACCATTACCAATTGCCTGTGCTGTTGGGCAGCGTATCCGTTGCCCAATGGCGAGGTTAAAGGCAGGTTCTTTCCTCTACGTTCTGGGTCTCCTGCATCTCCTGCGTCAGATCGGAAGCAAGTTATAAGTCTTATAAGTTCTAACCCATAACGATAGAGAGGTACTGCAGTCTGAAGCTATGAAAGTGCCTTCAGTGGAGATAGGGGGGAAAAGAAGAATACCCAATGTGTTGGTTGAGATGTGAGATAGGAGATGGAGAGGCAGAAATGAAAGGTGAAGCAACTGGAGTCCCAATCCCATGAGGGGGGTAAAAATAAATGAAAAGTGAAGCAACGGAGTCCCAATCCCAAATCCCGACTCAGGGGGGGGGTTAAATAAGGAAAACTGACGAACTGGATGACGAGGCTTCACCAGCGGGGGGGTCAATGACCATACCGAACCATAGGAAGCCCCAGGTGGGGCAAGACAATGGGGATAGGAGCGGTAGGGTGCCAACAAACAAGTGTGGGTTAGCGTTCCCCACCGATAATGAGTTCGGGTTGGCGATGAAACAGCGACCCACCAGCGAGCGAGCTGAATGCTGGCTGTGGTAGTTGATGCCATATACCGTCACCAAGGCCCCATATGTGCTCGGGCATGACAAAGAGGCAGGGGGAGTCTCCGCGGTTGCATTTTTTCTGGGCTTGTCCTGTTGCTCGTGCTGTGGTTGAGCAGCTTGAGGTATCGCTGGGTGTTGCGGTTCCTCGGGCTGCCTTGTGGTTGGCGTTGCCTCCTTCGGGCGTGCAGCAGTGCGTTTGGGATGTTGTTTTGGATGCTTTGTCCGCTATGGAGGAAGGTCGGCGGTTGTTACGGGCTCGTGTACGTGAGTCTGGTTGTGCGGGTGTTGTGTCTGGGCTTGCTGATGTGGTGGCCCTGTCTGCTGTTTCCTAGTTCTGGGGTCAGCTTCGGGGGTTTGCTTGTTTGGGTGTTCCCCGTCGTGGATGGGCTGGGGTTGGCCCTTCTCATCCTTTCTTACGTATTGTTGGCGGGCGGTTTTCTGTGTGCCGTTGAGCGTACTGTTTTGGCCCTGTCTTTGGGGTGGTGTGTTCGTGGCTTCCCGTTTGGGTTGTCTTATGCCCTAGATGAGGTTTGTCGAGGTTTGCTGAGGGGCCCTTTTTTGGCTTCATCCCATCTTGTTGGCCCGTTGTGGTGCTGTCTTTACGGTTTGTTCCTTTTCTTTTGCAATGTAGGGTTGGGTTCATCGCCCGTGTTCCCTTATAGGGCACCATTGTAACGGTCATTCATTCAGAAATCATGTGTTAATAGCAGAATGCAAGCAATCTAGCGATAAGGGGATTTCTAAAGCATAGGTTTACCTATGCGATGGATGGATGCCATTGGAGCCGCCAGCAAATTGCACGAATGAGCAAAGGGAAGGGCGAGGGAGAGGCAACAGGAGGGGTAAGTTTGTTGTATCTAGATAGTAAAAAAGGCGGACGGAGCATACGAGCAATGGATGGGGAAGGGGGAAGGGGATGGGGAAGGGGATAGGAACCAATTACGATGAACACCAACTCCTTCACTTGGGACTGCACGTCATTGCAAAATACTTACGGTTACAGGTACGATCTGAACATAAACTTTGGTTATGCGCTGCGTGAGTAGTAAGCAAGCTCTTCGGAGCAGTCTTGCTGTATGTGACCTCGGTAGCCGTGCCGGCGTAATTCACAGGCATCGTCAATTCATTACATGCACGAAGCTCGTTGGCAGCGCCTATGGCGTAGGACAAGTCAACATGTAAAAGGTTGGCCTGCGGTTGGCCTCGACGATGGCCTCAGTCGTCAAGTTTATGGAGTTCAGTCGCTAGTAATAAGGCCTTCAGTTTTGAGCAGTGAGAGGCTAAGATACTAATAGCAGTCCAGTGCCACTAAATGAGGAAATTCTCACCTTCCGTTCGTAACGCCTTCACAAGGCCCAATGCTGGCAATGTTCGTAAACGACCAGAGGCACGTCTAAAGAACATTCTCGATTCTACGCCCCCGAAATGTTTGGTTTAATCCGCTTGCTAGTTCTAACTGTCGTTTTCGCTTCTTTTATCGAGGCGAAATCGTGGCTAGGTTCACACCACAATAGCACCACGAAGTCGGATATTGCAATTTTTCTCACAGTTACACGTAGTCCACCTCCAGGAGATGGCCAATGGCTCCAAGCGCTACTACACGTTACCCGACTCTACAACCCGGCCACTACCATATTTGTTTTCCTCAACAAAAGGACATTCTCTGAGGATCCGAATTTTATAGATCAGCTTGCGAGCTTGCGCGTGCAAGTTCGCGTGACTGATACTTACAGATGGAAGGATTCGCCAATGGCACGGCTTCGACAAAGCCTTCCAGACTTATTCTCGGGTGAAGAGTTTATGGACAGGTTCTGTGCATACGCTGCAGCGGCTACGACTGAAGGTTAGTCATGGTCACAGTCGAGACATGTCGCCCAAGCCAACGTGAGCTGCGCACGCTCTGAATATCGTGTAACCAATCTCGTAAATGGATGATTTGTGCATGATCTGGCACATACGTTTTGCTTAACTCGCGGCTACGACTTGTCCGTTGCTCACTTTTCGGATGTCGGATGTTCGTCTAAAGCAGCTGTTCCTCCAACAGGAGTAAAGCGCATCCTGGCTGTGGATGGCGACATGGCGCTTTTTGCAAAAGCAGAGGACATTGTTGCCCCGTACGATGAAGACATCGTCAGCGCTTGCCACCACACCAGCCAGATGCTGATTGTCAACAGTGTGGACGCACTGTCCAAATACTGCAACTTCATAAGCAGCTACTATACTCAAGACCTTAGCGTACTGCAAAACAATGCCGTCTTAGTTGGAAAACGCAAAGACGAGTACAAAGACCTGCACGACATGGAGCTCCTCAACCTCTTTCTGCTCCAGAGCCCGCACGTCTCTCGCCACATCCTGTGTCCTGAGGCGCCCAACCAGCCACGTTGCGATGCTAAATACTCAGGTTGCATCACAAGCCCACAAGTCCAGGCCGTGGAGAGCCTTTTCAAGCTCGGCCATGACCCTGCTAACGGAGACTTTATTGCTTGCTCTTCTTGGGCAAGCTTCACAAGCTTGATCGGGTGGGTTCCGAACGGCCGAGGACTGCCAGTACCATACCACAAGGCAACTGGAGACTGCCTGCCGGTAATTCATTTCCAGGGGCCATGCAAGAAGCTTGTGCCGGCATTTGTTATGCAACTGCGCAACATGTTACAGGGCTTGATGTCAGCACGCAAAGCAGGAGTAGGGCGGCAAGGAGCGGCCATTGGGAGGTTTAGAGGGCCGCTCCTTAGGCCAGGGTTTGACAGACAGGAAGGGAAGGGTTGGGGATGCCGATGGGCCGGCAAGGTGTAGCGTTGGTATCCACCTAATGCTAAGGACGCGCATAAGCGATAAGCCATACCGGCTTTGCTAGGTATTTAGGTATTACGTTATACTTAGGACCGGGCTTCGTCGTTATTCTTTGTTTGCCTCGGCTGCCCTTCGGCAGTGTGATTGGAACAGGAAGAAGACGGTGCACGGATGCAGCTTGTTGGGCATTAGCAGCTCGCCCTAGGTACGAGCTGGTCGAACCACACTAGCGTATAGCTACTGAATTGCGGCGCGATATTCATTATGTGGGCAATCGGTACGAGTAGTACATGCATCAGTACTAAGAGTATATCTTACAGTACGGCGTACCTCATGAACCTAATCAACCGTCTGCCTTGTGCGGCGGCCATTATTGTTTCTCCTCGAAAGGTGCATCATAACTCGATCGGGCTATGGTGATTTGGAGCATAAACTTTTATATATATGTCGCCCGCTGTGGTAGTTGAGGTACAAATGGATGTGTTGTAGCCTGGGTATTGACCAGCAGTGCCGTGGCGTCGTACAATAGAGAAGCAGGATCTCGCATGACACAAGTGACCCGCGGGTCATCGGCATTTGCTCCTTTCATGCCCGGAGCGCCATGATACATGGCATGTCTGTGTTCCTCTTCTTACAATGCATGTGCATTGCAACTGGTTTCCCTATCCTGAGGACGTTTCCAGGATGGTGCACCTGGCAATGTTTCCTTGGTCCTCCGTACGCCTCTCGTTACTGCATGTAGCGGTCTCCCAAAGGCATATCGACGTAACGAGATCAGGAATCTTCCTTACCTTTCTGGGGGCTGGGTTATAAATTAGGTCAGCAGATCTGGGTCTGGGTTGCACGCCGCTGAGCCAATAGCTTAATCAATGGGTTTGGAGGCATGCGGCTGGGCGGTTAAATGCATGCTTTAACCCCCCCCCCTTCATTCTGTTTTCAGCCATGAGCCCACGACGTGCCTTGTTGACGGAGGTTGCAGGATTGCTGTCCGCCTTCAGGGGTGGTAGAGTCGTCCCTCAGCTGGCCAGGGGTCAGTGGGGTTCATGACCTGCGGCGGGTCGCCCGTCCTTGTCCTCATCCGGTCTGGGGTTTCTCTTCCCGCTGGCTTTTTTGTTTACCCATCCTATCTCTGTATTCATTCTCCCACACAGGAAAGAAGGACAGCAACTTCCTGAATCCTTTACGAACTCTACTCCGTCCCGAAAGTTTAGCATCTGCGCAGTTTGTGTGTTGGATGCTCCTCTGTCACATACCCTCCAACGCATTTCGCCTGTACCGTCCACTACCGTCCATAGACTGAGACAACAACGGATAACGGCAAGGAACGACGGTGGTTGGACCCAACTTTCCTGCGGACCGCTGCCATCAGATGACATGTAGGTATTGCCCTCATGTATGTGGATACGCAACCCCTGCCGGTGGGGCTGGAAGAGGCAACCCTAGGCTGACTTGCTAGGCCGGGAAAAGCGGGGGATCTGCCGTGACACGTGTACGCTTGCCAAGCAATTTCGTCGTCGGTAGCGGCCCCTCTCCTAAAGCACTACGTATAGGGAGGGTGTGAATTGGTAACGGCGTTGTGCAAACATCTATTATTCGCCGTGCTGAAGGGAAACCGGAAATCGATTTCAAGGCTCTCATGGTGGCAGTTGATTGAGTGCATGTGGTGCATCAGGTGGCGTAGCCCAACCAACAACAATGTCATCTGCTTGCCATCCTCCCTTCCCACACATCATTTTGCCACGTTTAAGATTGGGAAGAGGTGCTCGTGGCGTGGATTGGGCTCGAGGCATTGGCGCAGGCACGTCGTCGGGCGCACTGCAAATGTCTATTGTGGGTAAAGCATGCAGTACTATTTTGGCTGACGCGTAGAGAGCTCATGTGCAACTACAATTGCATTCGTGTCCAGCGCATGGCAGCGCCCATGTGCCTTCAGTCGGTGGTGGTGCAGCGGGGCGAACCCCAAGAGCTAACTTCCCGCCATCCCATTCCAAACCCATTCCTGGCCATCCTTAATGCTCCGAAATAAATGGTCTAAGGATGCCCATAGCGCAGTAGGCAAACACTGTTATGTGTGTCCTGCGCAAGTGTGTTCGCGCGGGCAACGCATGCTCTCCAGTACACCTTGGACACCACCTGCCAGTAAACCGAAGCATAACAAAACCCTTTGGATTAACAGTAGCACATCATTGCCGTTGCTTGCGAGGAAAAGGGCGATCGTCCTAGGTTCAACGGACCATGAATTGCCATCTACAGTACTGGCAACGAAGTTAAGCGTTATCGAAAAAGAGAAGCCCACTAGCCCTGCGCTCAAAGCGTACTTTTAATGTGTCCAGAAGGCGCGCTTTGTCTACGCTATGGCGCCGTATCTGTCTCTGGAACGCTCTGTACGGCACGGACCGTTCCAGAGGGAATGAAAGCCATTTATATTCACCTATTCTTTCCTTTTCGGCAGACAACTGCTCAAGCGAAGCATACCGTTTTCACTACAGCAGCTTGTTGATCTGCTTCTACTCCGAACGCAAGAATGGGTCGCGAGGCACCTGCCATCGGTATTGACCTGGGCACCACCTACAGGCAAGCGCGGGTCTTACGTTATCTTCGATGCAGTTGGGCGCGATTTAGTACTAAATTGAGGAAGCGTCTGCAGCCGCCGGCATGGATCATAGGATCTGGCCGCGGTTTTGGTGCCCGCAATGGGTGTATGGTTGGAATTTAAAAGCTTCATGGAATGTTCTTTGCTTAGCAGTTCCACGTTGCGACCAGGCTTGAGGAACTGAACTAGCCAATGCCGCGGCCGCCCATGTTCGTCAGGCTTCCCTTACTGAACAAGCTCCTCTGCCGTTTGCTTTCCCCTCATTCTTGCAGCTGCGTGGGTGTCTGGCAAAATGACCGCGTGGAGATTATCGCCAACGACCAGGGTAACCGGACGACGCCCTCGTATGTTGCCTTCACGGATACTGAGCGCCTGATTGGTGATGCCGCTAAGAACCAGGTAAGATATGTTCCTCGCTGTACATATGCCTTGTTACTTCGGTTGTGTTGCAGTAAATTAACTTGCCTGCGCTCTTGTGTACCACAGGTGGCTATGAACCCCAAGAACACCGTGTTCGATGCTAAGCGCCTGATCGGCCGCAAGTTCTCGGACCCCATTGTTCAGTCGGACATCAAGCTCTGGCCCTTCTCCGTCCGCGCCGGCGCCCACGATGTGCCGGAGATTGTTGGTAAGTCCAAGGCTAGGGGGGATCCGGGATGCCTCTGCTGAATCGGGTTTTGAAGGTATGTGTGCCTATCTCAACACATTAACCGTCTCTCCATATTAGACCACCTCCCTCCTGTCACGCGTTGCATCCTCGCGGCCTATAGCCTTGCCCCCACCTTCCGAACCCCTCTCAAACCCTTACCCGGCTGACTCTCCCCCTTCCCCTTTCCCCCCTTCCCCCCTTCTTTCTCTCCACTCTGCAGTCCAGTACAAGGGCGAGGACAAGGTGTTCAAGGCTGAGGAGGTGTCTTCCATGGTGCTCATCAAGATGAAGGAGACCGCGCAGGCCTTCCTGGGTGCGGACCGCGAGGTGAAGAAGGCGGTCGTCACCGTGCCCGCCTACTTCAACGACTCGCAGCGCCAGGTGGGGCAGAGGAGGTCCTAGGGGCAAGGGATCTGACGGGGTAGGACCATCTGGATTTTACGCAGCTTGGCAAAGAAGTAACAGTGCTAACAAGCATGGGATTGGGATTGGTGGGTATCCGACGTCGCTGAGTGTGGCATGCAGCGGGAGACGGTAGTGTGCAAAGTCTGGGTGGCACTGTTTAGCGCCAAGATCGCCACCACCTTGACCTCTGGTCTCACCCCTCTTGTTCCTCTTATCTCCCTGCAGGCCACCAAGGATGCCGGTATGATTGCGGGCCTGGAGGTGCTCCGCATCATCAACGAGCCCACCGCCGCCGCCATTGCCTACGGCCTGGACAAGAAGGACAGGTGGGAGGAGGGAAGCGGCGGTTGGGCGATTTGGGTTGGCTGGGGGACGCACGTCTTTCATGCACCAAACCCTTTGCAAAGGGATACCTCCCGCCTTGGGGGATGTGAGGTCTGCTGAGGTCTTTCATGTGTGCCCTTGCTGACCTAGCTTCCCCCAACAAACTCATCTCCCCACCTCCCTTCTTCCGCCCCCAGCGGCCTGGGCGAGCGCAACGTGCTGATCTTCGATCTGGGCGGCGGCACCTTCGATGTGTCGCTGCTGACCATTGAGGAGGGCATCTTCGAGGTGAAGGCCACCGCCGGTGACACCCACTTGGGTGGTGAGGACTTCGACGAGCGCCTGGTGAACCACTTTGCCAACGAGTTCCAGCGCAAGTACAAGAAGGACATGAAGACCTCGCCCCGCGCCCTGCGCCGGTGGGTGGTCGTGTGGGCTGGGTGTAGTTTTTTCAGGGCGTGCTGGATACTAAATTTTGGATTCAGATTGGGCTTAAATCCCAGACCAGCAATGCAAGCTCCCGATTTCAATCCTACCTCTTGACCGCCAGCTAAAATTACGATCCCTAGGCTGACACGATGCTCCGCTCCCTCCCCTACCTGACTATCCAACAGCCTCCGCACCGCTTGCGAGCGCGCCAAGCGCACCCTGTCCTCGGCCGCCCAGACCACCATTGAGCTGGACTCGCTGTTTGAGGGCATTGACTTCGCCACCTCGATCACCCGCGCTCGCTTTGAGGAGCTGTGCATGGACCTGTTCCGCAAGTGCATGGACCCCGTGGAGAAGTGCCTGCGGGACGCCAAGATGGACAAGAGCACGGTAGGTTGCTGGGGGCTTGAGGCGGTTGGTGGGCTGGGCTGGTTGTGCGGTGTGGATTGTTATAGTAGTTGGATTGAGCATGATCAGTTTGGAGAGGATTTCGCAGGATTATCTGTCTCGGCCAAATCCGTCCTCCTTCCCTCTCGGGGCATCAAGATTTCATTATTTCCTTCTTCTCCCTCCCTCCTCCCCAGGTTCACGACGTTGTGCTGGTTGGCGGCTCCACGCGTATTCCCAAGGTGCAGCAGCTGCTGCAGGACTTCTTCAACGGTAAGGAGCTCAACAAGTCGATCAACCCCGACGAGGCCGTTGCGTACGGCGCCGCCGTGCAGGCTGCCATTCTGACGGGCGAGGGCGGCGAGAAGGTGCAGGACCTGCTGCTGCTGGATGTGACCCCGCTGTCGCTGGGTCTGGAGACTGCGGGCGGTGTCATGGTGAGCAGCGCTGCGGGAGTGGGGTCGCTTGCGTGTCTTGCTGTTCCGCAGTGTTTTGTTTCTGCAGGAGGCTTGGTTTCTTTATACGAATTTGGCTCTCGTTTCGCGAGCGTCTTTCTGCCGCGAAAATCCTGGAGATTAACAGTTAACATAATTTAGTACACAGACCTCTGACATTGCCCCTTCCTCTTCCCCTCCCTCCTCGCAGACCGTCCTCATCCCCCGCAACACCACCATCCCCACCAAGAAGGAGCAGGTCTTCTCCACCTACAGCGACAACCAGCCCGGTGTGCTCATCCAGGTCTACGAGGGCGAGCGCGCGCGCACCAAGGACAACAACCTCCTCGGAAAGTTCGAGCTCACGGGCATCCCGCCGGCGCCGCGTGGCGTGCCGCAGATCAATGTAAGTCGCTGGGGGCCGGAGTTCGGGCGTTTTACTGTCGTTTTCTTTTTCTCGTCCTGCTTTGGCTTTGGCTTTGGCTAGAGGAATACTCGACTGCTTGATTGGGAATTATTAGTATATGGGTTCCAGCACATGTTTCATGACGTGAGCTAACGTGTCGCTGCTGCTCTGCACACACAGGTCATCTTCGACATTGACGCCAACGGCATTCTGAACGTGTCTGCCGAGGACAAGACCACGGGCAACAAGAACAAGATCACCATCACCAACGACAAGGGCCGGCTATCCAAGGAGGAGATTGAGCGCATGGTGCAGGAGGCGGAGAAGTACAAGGCGGACGATGAGCAGCTCAAGAAGAAGGTCGAGGCCAAGAACAGCCTGGAGAACTACGGTAAGAAGCGACATGACGGATAGGAGGAAATGTTGTTAAATTGCAGCTTTGATAGGATGTTAAGTCCCGGCGGATGGCCTTCTAGGCATGTATGGACACGCGTTGGATTTGTTTCCTGCGCTACTGCTGGCTCGACGTGTGTTTACTGCATGCTAACCTCTACCCTCGCCTCTTTCCTCCGCAGCCTACAACATGCGCAACACCATCCGGGAGGACAAGGTTGCCTCGCAGCTGTCGGCCTCCGACAAGGAGACCATGGAGAAGGCCCTGACCGCCGCCATGGACTGGCTCGAGCACAACCAGATGGCCGAGGTGGAGGAGTTCGAGCACCACCTCAAGGAGCTGGAGAACGTGTGCAACCCCATCATCACCCGCCTCTACCAGGGAGGTGCCGCCCCCGGCGGTATGCCAGGTGGCGCGCCAGGCGCCGCCGCGGGTGCCTCGTCGGGCGGCAGCGGTGCCGGCCCCAAGATTGAGGAGGTCGATTAAGCGATTCGCCCGTCGGTGTGATTTTGGCTCTGATTCGGCCCAGTTGTTGAAAGGACTGGACGGAACTTGTCGAGCCTAGATGGGTAATAGCTTGATGGCTTATGGCTTATTGTGGAGGTGTTGGTCCCCGGTCTGACTGCAACGAGCGAATTGGCCTGTGAGCAGAGAAGCCGTTGCGCGAAGTTGGGGTTTTCGGGTCTACGGCGTTTCTTGTGCGCTGCTTTGACGATGTTTCCTAGTGTTTGCTGGTGTTCTTTCCGCTCAGCTGCGCGGCTGTGCTTAGCAGGTGTTTGCCGTGGATGGAGTGTGGTATTGGGTGTGCCGGGGAGAGGGGTTTCAGAGTGAACCTTTCGAGCGTCCAGATGTGTGTAGGCACATGGATAGTTGCATTAAGTGAAAACCATGTTGAGAAGAACTGCAACTGCTGCTCTTTCGACTATTATCAAGTTGGGTGGCGAAACACCGCATCGGTGATATTTTGCCTTTAAGAACTGCAGGTTTTCATGTTTTCCACGATGCTTAGGCATCATATTGGGATCTTTGTAACCTTCTGATGACCTTTTCACGGCTTCTGGTCTTTTCCCGTACAACCAGCACCCGTCGACAACGTCCTTTGTCTACATGGCGGTTCGAGTTAGTTGCCATATACACCGCACAACTGTCCATCTGCTGCTCCGCCCATCCCACGCAGCTCCTCTATACCGCTCAGCACACGCGTGAGGATGCAGGCCGTGTTTGCGTGTTGGGGCGACACGACGTATAGAAAAGACATTTCATGTCCAATACTGGGTGTTACGTCCAGGTGGGTCCCCACGACCCTCATATAGCCATACGTTAGGCCACTATCCATACCTGACTGGGTATTTCTGCACACATTGAGCGCAGGCAAATTACAGATGTGGATACAATTTGGGGAGGCGGGTTTCGCTGCTGGGTTTTAGCGGCGGACGGGGCTTTTCACTTCGCCAGGTTTCGACGACCGTTACAGGCAGTGTTCTAGCGCCAGTTTGGCTTTACAGCGGCCAGAAGTAAGGCAATTTTAGGGCCTCGGCGGCCGTGCAAACCGCGTCCGTGTCCGCACCCCACAGGACGCAGCAGGACGCATGACGCGGCCGGCACTCCCTGGGTAGCTCCGGTGCCAAAACGGTGATGTCAAGTCACGGAGAACAGGCGGGGCACCGTATCAGCATTGCCGTACTGAGCTTACCACATATGGTAAAAAGCGGGTCGTTAGTCTCCTGAACGTAACGTAGCGGTAGTGCTGCCGCAGCCTATGGGGCCCGCAAAGACAGCCTACAACGTCCATCTGCAGCCTCTGTGTTGTAGTCCGACACTGCCTCCCCCCACTCCACTCCTGCAGCCGCCCGCGCTATAGCCCTCGTTCGCTCCCCACCGCACCCAGCACAACTCCACCATCCTCACACCGCCCCAGCACAACTCCACCACCCCGGCACACAAGGTACACAGGGCTCCCAGCCGCGGTGCACCTTCCCCGCTTTCCGGGCACCTCATGATGTCTTGGGGCTACTGGTACGTACCGACAAACCAGGTGTGCGTGGGAGCTCGCGCTGCTGAGGTGCCCCGCGCACACCTGCCTCCACCGGCCGCGGCTCAGCTGACCTAATCACCAGCACAACACCACACCGCCACCGCTACCACCGCCCTCGCTCCTGGCAGGACCTCCTTGTGTGTCCCAACCGCTGTATGTCCCAGTCGAGCGGAAGCCCAAGTGCTGAGCACCTGTTCAGTGCCGTGCGGATTACCAGCACTGCAGCTGCCACAGGCGACCGCACCTCGCCTACAGCACCATGTTCCTCGCTCTCCACCTCCAAATTGTCGATACCATTATCATCACCAGCAGCAGCAGCTACAACAATGCAGCTCGGTGCGATCCTCCGTCCCCCAGCAGCTGCTGCTGTAGCGTCCGACCCAACAGGGGATTCACAACGCCTCAGCGACACCCCACACAACCTCTCCAACCAACCAGCGGCCCTTCCTTCCCCGGCCGCCAGCCAGCCAGACACCCAGGGTCCCCCGCCACTCAGCCAGTCACCCAGCCCCTACATGCTCGCCCAAAGCGCCAAGCGCCACGCGTCAAGCACAGCGGAGGCCTCCCTCTCTCTGACCCCCCTACTTGGCCGCCCCCCGCAGTCAGCCCCCCCCGGCGCTCCAGCACTCCTCAATACGACAGGGAGCTCCGCTTGGCCTGCAGGGGGGTGGGGTGGGGTGTTGCGCGGGGGATGGGCAGCGGCAACACGTAAGCGCCAGTTTGTGAACACACGCGCGCCGAATGATCCGTCGCGTTGTTTATAATGCTTCAAGTCATCTTCTCCTGCCCCGCCGCCGCAATCCCAGCCCCCTGTTGGACTGTCCCAGCCCACCAGGACCTCCTCCTGTCCGAACCGGGCTCCCGGAACCCACCTCACCACCGACGGGTCCCCGTACAGGTCTCCGTACAGGTCCCCGTGCTGGTGCCCGTACAGGTCTCCGTGCGGGTCCCCGTACGGGCTCGTTTTTACCTTACACCGCTACATGGTCCCTGACAGCCCCCATGCGCCCCCCCCTTGCAACACCCCCCGCCCCCACCTGCAGGAATGTGTCCAGGTGGCGGTACAGCTCCAGCATGGCTGTCATGTCCTTGTGGCGGCTCTCGCGGTGCAGCGGAACCGTCCGTACGTTCCAGTCGGACACGGGGGGGCCCACCTGCAGGCAGGGGGGAGCGGGGGGGGGTTAGGAGGGGTTAGGAGGGGAGGGATGCAGGGGTGGGGAAGGAGAGGAGCAACAACGCAGGGGAGGTTGGGAAGAGATGGTAAGGTGGGTATACGCCTAACAAACTGCCACCCTACCACTACCCTACCCCCACCCCCACCCTCTCTCTGACCCCCCCACCCCCACCTTTTCATCAGCGAAGTGGATGTAGAAGCCGCACACCTTGGCCAGCGCCTCAACCAGGTCCCCGTCCTTGGCACCCTGAGGGGGGGGAAGGTGGACAGGTGGGGGGCTAGGTGAACTGAGCCGCGGAAACACTGACCCTGACCGTAGGTTACCGGCAGGTGGAGGCAGGTGGTGGAGGCAGGTGGTGGAGGCAGGTGGTGAGCTGCCGGCTCATGGCTGATAGGCGGCACCGGACTGCCAAACCCACCCACCCAGCCGCCCCACCCAGCCTAGCACAGCACGCTAAGAGGGCGGGGGTAAGGGTGCGTGGGCGGGGGTCGGAGTGAAGCTGGTGAGAGGAAACCCTAGGGGAGTGCCTCCCACCCCGGTTTTGTCTCTACCCCCCCCCCCATGCCCCCCATTATTCTGCCCTCTTCCGTAGTTTCCTATGGTTTGGTCTACTTTGGCCCCGCCCCCCTGCTCTTCCCCCCCCACCCTCCCACCCCCACCTTATGCGGCCAGTCCTTGAACTGCCACTTGGCTCCCTGCACCACCACCGCCACCACCCGCTCCCAGTCGGGGCTGCCGGCGGGCGGCGCGCGGTCGGTCAGCTGGTACTCCACCCCAGGGGGGTTGGGGCGGTGCGCGGAGCGGCGGATGAGCAGCTGGGAGGGCTTGGGGGCGCCGCCAGCAGCAGCCTGGGCCTGGAGGGAGGGAGGGAGGGAGGGGGGAGAGGTGGGGTGGGGTGGACGGGAGGGGGAGGGGTGGACGGGAGGGGGAGAGGGAGACATGCGGGGGAAGGGAGGCATGCGGGGTGTGTTGAGGACACTGTCCGCGAGGAGGAACGTACTGTGACCGTCGGGAGATGAACTCCCCATCAGACACGCCAGGAGGAAAGAAGGGTATGCTGTCGTTGTAGGTTAAGGGGATCCCAGTGCTGGTGCGGATTGTGGGGTTGACGGTCGCCCGATGGCATCGTCTGCAGCCCCCCGGACCACCCGGCTCTGGTAAGCAATCCTTCGGTAAGTTACGCTTTTCTGCGTGTTTCTAGGTTAGTGTCTCCGAATGCACTCACTGCATGAATCGGGATATGGGTCTGGGACTCTAGTTGTTTGCATTTATTATATAATTTCCCCCCCCCACCCCGCCCCCCACCTGCGCTGCCGGCACGAAGCGCCCCTCCTCCAGGAAGGCCCGCGCGTTGTACATGTTGATCATGGAGGTCAGGCCTGGGGGGGGGGTAGGCGGGGTAAGAATAAGGAAAACTGACGAACTGCGGGGGGGGGCGCAGGAGGTGGGCGAGCGACCAGCCCATAGGAAACCAGGAAGTAGGGGCGAGCGACGGGGGTAGGGCGGCCAGGATGGACGGGGGTGAAGCGGGGGCAGGGCGGGCGGCTAGGAGGGGGCACACGCGGCAGGTTCCGGGAAGGAGAGAAGGGAGGGGAGGGAGGGGAGCTACCGGTGGGTGGCGTCGGGGACGAGGGGGGAGGAGGAGAAGAAGAAGAACCAACCAACCCGTTCCGTGGGAAACCAAAAGAGGGCGGGGTGCATGTGGGCAGGCTAGCCCGCCCGCACAGCCACCAGCCCAGCCAACGGCACACTGGGAGCCGGCACGCGGCCACCGCCCGCGCCCCACCCCAACGAATGCACTCACTGCATGAGTCGGGCTATGGGATTGGGACTCTAGTTGTTTGCATTTATTATACAATCCCCCCCCCCAGTTCGTCAGTTTCCTTATTTTTACACCCCCACCCCCCCCCCACACACACACACACACATGCGGCCAGGCTTCTTAACACACATGGATTCAGCGTTCTCTCCCTCCCACCCCGCACCCCTCAACCCACACCCGCACCCGCACCCGCACCCGCACGGCTTACCCGAGGGCACTATAATGATCGGCACCCCGCCCCCGCCGCCCGACCCCTTCTTAGCCTCCGCTCCGCCCTTGCCCCCCTTGTCGCCTCCGGCACGCGCCGCTCCCGCCCCCGCCGCTCCTCCGCCGCCCTTGGTGCCGCCGCTGTTCGCATGCGGCTTGGCGGCCCTGCCACCCGAGCCGGAAGCAGGCTGCCCATTGCTGCCGGCAGCACCAGCACCAGCAGCACCGGCAGCAGCAGCAGCGGAGGAGCCGCTCTTGCGAATGGGCACGTAGCCTGCGGCCCCGCTGGCGGGGGGTGGGGGCTGCGAGGAGGCGGGGGGCTTGGCGGAGGAGCTGCCGTACATGTTGACCGCGAGGTTGCCGCCGGCGCCTGGGGGTGAGGGGGCCGGGGGGGGGATGTGTGTTAAGAAAACTGGCTGCGAACAGGAACGTGCTGTGATTGCCGGAAGATGAAGTCCCCACAGATGGGGGGATGTGTGTGTGTGGACTTGGTTGGTTGGGTGGTGGGATCTGGGAGGGCTGGGGTTGCTGGGCCCCCTTGCTGCTGCCCGCGCCAGGAAGGGAGGACGGGCCCTCTTCACAATCCCAGTGAGGCCTTCTCACGCTAATGTGGGTGCGACCTCCTCCTCCACGAGTAGCCCCGACACCCCTCCCTCCACCCCCACCCGGGTCGCCATGCACCCCCGGCCTCACCTGGCGCCATGGCTTTGAGCTGGTCCGCGGTGCTGTCCCGGCCGTAGCGGCTGGAGCCCTGGGGCTCCTGTGGCGAGGAGGGCAGGGGGGGGGGAGGGGAGCAGGCGGGGAGGGAAGGGAGGGAGGGAAGGGTTGGCACAGGGGTGTCGGGTTGGCCGAAGTGGTGTTCTGCCCTGCTAACAGCTCTGCTGCCCCCTCCCCCTTTCCCCTCCCTTCCTGCCCCCGCCGCGCACAGCGAGCCCGCCATGCAGCACCCTCACCCGGTGTGCCTGCTTGCCACCCGCGGCGGCGGCGGAGGGGGGCTGCTGCTTCCCCGCGGCTGCCCCCGCTGCTGCTGTCCCCCCAGTGGGCTGCTTTGCCGCCAGCTTCTTGACGTTGCTGACCGCCTCCAGCACGGAGCGGAAGTCCTTGTTGGGGGCGAGCTGGGCGGGGAGGGGGTTGCGGGTGGGCGGGGGAGGGGGGTGGGCTAGCTTGGGTCGGATAGGCCGGTTTAGCAGGTTGGTTTGCCCCTGTTCAGGTTGGTCGTTGCTTCGTCACTGCCCTCCCTCCCTCCCACCCGCCCCACTCCCCCGCGCATTCCACCCCACGTGCTTCCCTACACCTCACCCACAACGCCAACACCGTCCGGCCTACCTCCGATCACGGTCCGTGTTCCACAACGGGGCTCAGGTGCGTTGCCCCCCTCCCATTCCCTCATCAGTTTCATCATTTTTATCCCCCCCAGTCCCCCTGCCCCCCCCAGTCCCTGCCCCCCCCACCAGCATGGTGTTGCGGTTGCGCAGCTGCCGCTCCTGAGCCATCAGGCCCCGCATGGCGCTGGCCTCGTCTGGGGGGAGAAGAGGGAGAAGAGGGAGGGAGGGGGGGCAGAGGAGGAGGGAGGGGAGGCGAGGGAGGGGGGGGCAGAGGAGGAGGGGAGGAGAGGGATGGCACGTGGGGGTGCACGGGAGGACAGGGCAAGGAGGGTAGGGAAAGGGGGTAGGAAGAGGTGGAGGAGGCTACAGTAGCTTCTCACCCCAGCCGGCAAACGCAGCTCCTGGCGCCGCCACCACCCTACTCCAGCTCCACCCGCAGCGCCTCCACCCCGCTCGTTCCCCCTCCGGACCCCCTTCCCCCTGTTAGTTGTTTCCTCTTTACCCTTCCCACTGCAAGCCGCTGCTGCCTCCTGACCCGCGACTCCTCACCTCCCGGCCGGCCTCCGCCAGGAACCCGCTGCCCCCGCCTTCCTCCCGCCCTGCTTCCGCCCCCTCCCTGCCCCTGCCCGCGCTACTTCATCTCCCACGCCCTCCTCCGGCACTCCCGCCCGCAAACCCCTAAGCCCCCAGTCCATGTCTCCGCACGCCTCCTAGACTCCCCCAGTCCCTACCCCCCGCCCGCCCGCCCGCGCCCCGCACCCCCTAGGGCCCCCCCCCCCCACCCGACACCCACCTTCCACCAGTCGCTGCCGCTTCGCCTGCGGCTCCGCCTCCCTGCCCCCCTCTGCCAGCGCCCTGCCGCCCGCCGCCCCGCCTGCCGCCGCCCCCACCCCGGGCGGCAGGGCGCCCAGCGGGGGCAGCAGCGAGGGGTCCACGGCAGCTACACCATCCAACACGTCCAGCACTTTCTGTGGGGCAGGTGGGATGGGGGGGGGGATATAGATAAGGGGGGCGGGTTAGGGAGGAACCAAACCAAACAATTGAAAGCACAAGTTGGGGCAAGGCTGTGGGGATAGGAGGCGGCGAGGGGGTGGTGTGGGGGCGAGAAGGGAGGTTAGGGGGGGATGAATGAGGGGTGTGGCGGGGAAGGCTGGTCAGGCGGGATCGTTAAGTTGCAGTGGAGGCATGCATGAGGTCTATAGACCTTGTGCGTTGGCCTTTACATTCCACATGCCGAGCAGCTAGGGGGGCCACTGCTGTGATGGCATGGCACCCGGGGCGTGTGGTGATTGCGGGGATGTTGGCTGAGCTCGGGCGGTAGTCCCCCCTGGTACCGGTATGCTAGCACCCACCCCAGGGCTTTGGGGGTTTGTTCCATTCCCTGCTTTGCGGTCTCTAATGGTGCCAGAGCTTCTACAGCACCCCCGTCCCCAGCCTTGTGGCAGAGAGCTGTCCGAAATGATGGGATGGCGTGTGCACTAACCTTGCGGTCGACGATGTTGATGTTGGCCACGCCCGCTTGGCTTGCTGCCATCACATACTCCTGTGGCTTAAGATGCCTGTTCTTGAGATAGAACAATACATCTTGCAGAGTATAGTAGGCTGCCGCTGCTTGCATGCCGGCAGCCTTGTAGACCGGCGTGGCAGCAGGAAAGCTATAACGATCCCCGAATTGCACATTTCCTCCAACTTGCTGCACCAGGTTCAGGCGGTTTAAGGTATTGAAATCGCGAAGGACGCTAAGAGGATCCATGGCTCCCCGACGGGGCCCTAGGGCCCCCCTTTCAACTTAAGCTCGCTGCAAGAAGGGACACGTCTAACTAGTGTCAAACCATAAATAAATTGAATAAGGAAATAACACGGGGCACAGTCCGGTCGTAGTCGTCTTGCAAGTTCTGGTCTAGCAAAGGGCTTCCAATGTAAGTATAAAGCATGCAAACACTGTAAAGCGTAAAAAGGAACTTTCCGTTATTGTAACTAGGTGCAGCAGCTCAATTGCTAGCAGCAGTGCAAGTGCAGTTGATGAATATATGTCTATGGTGCCTGCACTGCAAGAGTGTGCCCAAACAAACAGTTCCTAAATAGCCTTACTGGCATACACATTTTGTAAATGGCGAACCAGGGGACGATCTGCCAACACGACCCCAGGGTTGCGTGCAACTGCGCGCTTGTAACATCTGGCACAGAGCAATCTCTGGATGAATTAGAGTTCGCCCGGAGTGCATGTGCTGCAGCGCAAGATGGCGATGTCACAAAGCTCCGCAAGCTTTTGCAGCGGGATGCCATGGCCGTGCGAGGCGGAGGAGGTAAGCCCATCAAGGTAGGGTGCAATATGTACATGCCCTATGAAGATAATGTAAAAGCTCGCGCTTGTCCGTTAGCGATTAACCGATCACTATTAACCATATCCGTACGGCTGCTCCTTGGCCAGCTGGCAGCTGCTTAGCTCGCTGCTTCGTCCATGGAGCCGCCCTCGCTAGACGGGGGTGCCTGTTTGCGGGCAACGCCTTACAACAATTTTTTTACCTCCTCCCCTCAGCCTTGTCACACGCGTTTTGTTAGTCCTCATTATCCCCCTCTCCCACCCTCGCCCCAGCTAACGGCGGCTACACCCCGCTGCACTACGCGGCCCGAGGGGGGCACCTGGCGGCAGTGGAGCTGCTGCTCAGCTGCGGTGAGAGGGCGGCAGGGGAGGGGGGGTAGGGGGAAGAGGTCAGGGGGAAGCGGTGGGGGCTTGGGGGAATTGCGGTAAACTGAGCGGCGAGGGGGGGAAATTATATAAGAAATGCAAACAACTAGGGCGAGGGGGGGGGTAAGGGGGAGGCAGTGTGGGGGCAGCTATGAGGGCGGTACAGGAAAGAGCTGATGGGAGGGGCTGTAGAGGCTATACCGGTAGCAGCCCGCTGCACGGTGAGCGCAGGGCAAGACCCGACCTGCCCAGCGGCCCACCGAACAGGAGGGTGCCAGGAGGTACGGAAGGGAGGCGAGCAGCTGGTGACCCCGGCGGCCAGTGCCAGGTACCGGTATACCGGCGGTGCCTCCCCTCCCTTTCCCTTGGGGCTGAAGGGAGGGTAGGCACCGCCGGTTCACGACACCGGCACTTCCTTCTTGCCACCCTCCCGCCGGCCTCTCCTCCCTCCCCTCCCCACCCACCCATTGGATTGGGACTTCGTTGATGCATTTCTCTATATTTTTTAACCTCCCCCCCGCAGGTGCCGACCCCAACGCCCGCACCCGGGGAATGGCCGCCACTCCGCTGCACCGCGCAGCCGCACAGGGACACACGGCGGTGCTGGCCAGGCTGTGAGTGGCGGGGGGGAGGGGCAGGGGGGTAGCGGAGGAGGGGCAGGGAGGGGGGGGGGTAGCGAGAACAAACTGAATGTACTGGGGGCAGCAGGGGCGGGGAGGAAGAGGGCGGCTCCGTTCCGAAGACAACAACAATCAGCTCCGCCGGGTTCCCCACGCCCCACCCAAGCACCCCCTCAGACACTGCCCCACTGCTGCCCTCCCTGCACCCGCAACCCTCCTTGCACCCTGCACATCACCCGCACTGCCGCGACTGCACGCACATGCAACCCCCCCCACACACACACGCAGCCTGGCGGCGGGTGCGGATGCGAGCCTGTCGGACTGCGACTGCGAGACGCCTCTGCACAAGGCTGCGGCGCAGGTGGGTTGGAGGGTTGGTGGTTAGCGGTTGGGTAACGGTTTACCTTGCATAAAGCGCCGTAATAGTTGCGCCCTTACGCGGGCTGCTGACCCCTGGGTCACCATCTCTATACTTCCAGTTGTGCAGCTGCTGCCCTCACCATGCTGCTGCTCTGGGCCGCTTGCACCGCCCCTCACGCGGAGTCATCGGCGCACCTGACTGACCGCTGGGTCTCTTGCCGCCCTCCTCCTTCCACCTATGTTGCCCCCCCGCTGCCCCCCCTGCTGCTGCCCCCCCCCGCTGCCCCAGGGCCACTCGGAGGCTGCTGCGCTGCTGCTGTCGCACTGTCCCCGGGCGGCGGAGGCGGCGGACAAGAGCGGCCGCACGCCCGGGCAGCGGGCCACGGGTGGGTGTTGGGGTGGGGTGTTGGGGTGGGGTGTTGGGGTGGGGTGTTGGGGTGGGGTGTTGGGGTGGGTGTTGGGGTGGGGTGTTGGGGTGGGGTGTTGGGGTGGGGTGTTGGGGTGGGGTGTTGGGGTGGGGTGTTGGGGTGGGGTGTTGGGGTGGGGTGTTGGGGTGGGGTGTTGGGGTGGGGTGTTGGGGTGGGGTGTTGGGGTGGGGCACCGGGTTGAGGCGCAGCTGGTTAGGCAGGCGGCGCCTCAGTGCCGCTGATGAGCGGTAGCAGCGCTGTGTTGCGGGAAGGGCCCACACCTACTCGCGGCCAGTTATTTTAACACACATCTGCTCCACCTTGCTCACTCCCCGCGCAGGCGCTGCGGTAGCCGTCTTCGCGGCACGGGGGCTGCGAGGGCCGTCCTGACCGCACCGCTGCTGCACTCCCCCCCTCGCGGCTCAGTTCATCTAATCCCCCCCTGCTGCTGCTGCTGCTGCGGGGACCGGAGACAGCGCTAGCAGCCACACACACACGCGCGCGCATGGCACCCAGCCTGCTGCCCGGGGCTCTGCTGCATTGCCCCCACATGGCCGCGACGGGCCCATCACTCGCTGCCCCCTCGCGCTCTTGCCGCAAGCAGCTTCGTGTGCAGTCTCCGCCAGATCACGCCCGCCCGCCTGCGTGGGTGGGTGGGTCGGTGGGTGGGTCGCTCCGGCGGGTGCGCGGCTCGGTGCCCGTGACGCGGCGCCCCACGCAGCCAGGACTGGCCTCCCACTCCAGCCGGGAGGGGTCCAGGAGGGGTGTGTGGGCTGCGTTGTGAGGGAACACAGCAGGGGTCGGAAAGGGACCTTTAGCCAGCAGCAGGAGGGGAGGGGGCGCATGGGGTGTGGAGCGCAGCTGTGCGCCTAGCTCAGCACCAGACCAGCGGCGGAGGACGGCTTGACCGGTGGATTAGGTAAACTGACCGGGGGAGGCAGCGTTACATGCATGTGTTGCAAGGGATGGGGGGGTCCCCAGGGGCGGGGTAGCGTGTGCTGCTCTGCTGGTCGTTTGTGGTGGTGGTGATGACGGTGGTGGGATCGACGATGATGATGGATGGTCGCACACGGGTTGCAATGTGATGAGGCCATTGCGCCTGCTGCCAAGCCTGGTGACCCATGGGTCTCCATCCCCTGAGTGAGAGCGGTGCAGTGATAAATTGAGAGCGCCCGGACTGTTGAATGTGTGGTGTGCATCATTTGTTTCGTAATGACTCTAGTGAGCGTCGGCCGGATGCAAACGTATGCGGGTGTACGGTGAAGGTTGCGACCCGGGGTCCCGCCGCCCCTGAGGCTACCGCACTTACCGGTACCCAGCAATGGATGAACGAGTGGGGCGCAAGGTTGCAAGTCACGGCGGATCCTGACGTGGAAGCGGGCGGGCGGGGGGCTTCACTTCGTTGATACACACCCGGTGTTGTAAGACTGCTACTGTGCAGAATCCGGCTGATGATGCGGCCGCCAGACGCAGGCGGCGGGGCTGGCAGCCAAGATGAGGTGTCATGACGCCACTTCAGTGAGGCCAGCCACGTACGACAGGCCACCCGGGAGGGCCCACCCACCCCAGGAGCTGCACTTTGCACGTCCAAACACGAGTCGTGTGTGCCTCGAAACACAACACCAAGGGAGAACCAAAACTGCTCTCAATCGCAATATCGTGCCAGTCATGTTCGCCGCTTGACCTAAGTAACAAGCCGTGGGTAATACTACTCTGCTTGATGCAACAGCGACATGCAACCAAGGTGAACAAACAGGAGTCGCTTGCCGTACGCCGTACGGACACAACTCCAAGTGCGCCCGCCCTCCGTTACGTCCTTAGGAGCACACGCGTGTGAAGGTAACTGGCTGCAGTGAGGGGCGAGCTGTGAACTCCGGCAGCATGCATGCGCGTGTGTCATTATCAGTGCACGGATCAGGGACCTGGCAGGGTTGGCAACCCCCCCCCCAGGGTTAGCACCCCCGCAGACAACCTACTACTTCCCCCTCCTCTCCTCCTCCTCCACCCCCTCGTTTCCTTCCATTCTCCCTCCTCCTCCTCCCTCCTCCCTCATCACTTCCCCGCCAGCCTCATCCTCTCCACCACCTCCGCCGGCAGCCCCCTCAGTGCAGCCGGCAGCTCCCGCCGCGCCGCCGCCTGCCGCTGCGCCGCCTGCTGCTGCTGCTGCCGCTGCCTCGTCTGCCCACTCGCGCTGGCCGCCTCCTGCGCGCCCGCGTCCGTCACCAGACGCAGGTCCGCCGGGGAGAGCGCCCTGAGGGTGGGGGCGGGAAAGACCAAAGCAGAGGAAACCGCGAATTAGGGCAAAACAATGGGGGAAGGAGGCGGCCCTGGGGGGAAGAGAGGTGGGGCGGTGCAAGAGCAGGCGGTGGCGGTGGTGCTAATGGGGGAGGGTGTTACATCATCGGGGAGTGGAGGAGGAGGGTGTGGGGTGGGCTTGATGAGGCAGGGAAGAGGAGGAAGGGGAGGCGTTAGGCAGGCAGGCAGGGGCTGAGGAGCCGCACCTTGTCCTGCTGCTGCCTTCCTCTCATCCGCCGCCACTCCCCACCCACCACCCCTGTGTGCCACCACCCCACCGGTACTCCTACATGCCCCGCTCCTACCCACCACTACATGCATGCAGGCTCTCGCCTCCCCAGGGCCCCTCCCCTCCCCTCCCCCTCCCCCTCCCCTCCCCCTCCAACCCCCCCTCCCCACCTGTACCCCCCCACCCCCAGGTCCTGCGGCAGGCGGTATCCCCCGATGCGCACCCGCCGCAGCGACAGCAGCTGCAGACCCGCGGCTGACACCAGCTCGCGAACCTGGGAGGGGGAGGGCGGGAGGGGAGGAGGGAGGGGAAGGAGGAGCAGCACACCGGGGTCGCGGTGGGGCAGGGGGAATTAATAGGGATACATATTCCGCATTTGGCTGCATTATAGGTTTGCGTATAGTCATACTTGGTATACGCTGTGGCAGGGGGGAATGTTTCCGGTGAGGGGTTGTTGTGGAGGCGGGGTGCACGAGGGGAAACGGGGCTAGGAAGAGTGGGCGCAAGGGAGGGAGACCACCGTTGCGCCTTCCCCCCTATTTCCCTCTTCTTTTCCTCCCTGCCCCCTCCCCCCCTGCCCTCCTGCCCCCCTGCCCCCACCTCGTGTTTCTTGCCCTCCTGCCCCCCCACCCCACCTCGTGTTTCTTGCCCTCCTGCACCACGACCCGCACCCGGCGCGGGTCGCCCAGAACCTCAACCTCCAGGGGGCTGATGAAGGTGCCCGCCACCTGGGGGAGGGAGGGGGCAAATAAAAATACCCATTGTGTTGAATGATAATGGCAAACGTTACGACAGGGCAGGGAGGGAGGGAAGGAGGGGAATGAAGTCAAGGGAGGGGAGGGGGGCAGGGTGTGTGGGTAGAGACGTGGACCTGGGGGAGCTAGCTGGGTGGGTGGGTGGGTGGGGCTGCGGCACGCGGGGGAGTCCAGTCCAGTCCAGTCCATGTCTGCTGGGGCCTGCCGGGCTGAGCCCAGTTGCCCATGCGCCCGGCAGCAGCTGCCGTGCAGAGCACACACGCCTGCCAGTGAGGAGCGCGGAAAGGGCGAGACGGACCTGCACCGGTTGTAACCCTCCCTCCCGCCCTGCTCCCTCCCACGCCACTCCCAACCCCCACCCAATCATTCAACGCATGGTGTTCTTCTCTTACCCCCACCCCCCACCCCCACCCCCCCGCGCCCCCACCTCGGTGCCCGCCGCCAGTGCCCGCAGCTGCGGCCGCGACGCCGGCTGCCCCAGCCCCACCACATACTCCTTGGTGACGCCCGAGGAGGGGTGGATCACGCGCTGGGCCCACTGGCCTGGGGGGGGAGGGGAGGGGGGGCAGACGGGAGGGGGGCGAAGATAGGCCAAATGCGGGGGAAGGGAGGCGGGTAATGCAATGAGCAGGGGAGAGTGGTGTTGCCTTGCGCCGCGAAACACATACGCACACACAATTAGTTTCCTCAACACACGGCCGGTGGTGTGAGCCTAATCAGCGAACGAGCGGTGGTGTTGTGGTGTGGCAGGTTAGGGGGATTCCAAGAGGTGCTGGGTTGACGCAGGGGGGGGTTGAGGAGTAGCCCCGGGGGGCCCGGGGATGTAGCTGGCGACGAACGAGGCAAACCCCACCCGCCGTACCCACGCCCTGTCGTACGACGTACCGTCATTGGTAATGAAGATGAGGCCGCTAGAAGCCACGTCCAGCCGACCCACGGTGAAGAGCCGCGGAGGCAGCTGGCTCTGCGGGGGTGGGGGGGGGATTATTTAAGTGAAACAACGAGTCCCAATCCCACATCCCGACTCATGCAGTGAGCCGGCAAGGGCGGCGGGGGGACATCAGGGGGGCAGCGGAGGGCAGCAAGGGGTACCAAGTAGTGACACCAGCAGCAGCATATGCCAGCAGCACCACCAACAGAAGCAGCAACGTGATGCTTTCGCACGCGGGGCAGCGACGCATAACAACAGCAACAGCAGCACCTTCCTTCCTCCCCTCCCTTCCTTCCCCTCCCCCCCCTCCCTTCCCTCCCCCCCCTCCCCCCCCCCCTCCCGGCTACCATGTTAGCACCCCATGGTGAAGCCTTGTCATACAGCTCGTCAGTTGCTTCGTCAGTGTCTCATTAGTTTTTATCGACCCCTCTCCAGTTGCTGCACTCCTCCTTTAGTATTTCCTCCCCTCCCCTCCCTCCCTCCCTCCCCCCCCCACCGTGTTCTTGTGCTCCCGCCGCCACTGCGCCAGCCAGGGCTGCAGCAGCTCGATGGCCAGCTTGCCACGACCGCCCACATCGGCACTGGAGCAGATGTAGCCCTGGGGGGGGAGGGGAGGGGAGGGGAGGGGGAGAAGAGCGACCATAGGAAACCACGAGTTAGGGCAAAGCAATGGGGGAATGAGTCGGCAGCCCTGCAGGGCTCCGCTCTCCCTTCCTCCGCACCCCGTCCTTTCCACCGACCTAACTTCCACCCCTCCCTGCCCCTCCTCGGATATTCTCCCTTCCATGTCAAAACCCACCACCCACCCCACCCCACCCCGCCACCAGCTACACCACTCGCCTTGGGCTTGTTCACAGCGAAGTAGCACAGGCTGTCCGGCTCTTGGTAGCGCCGAATCGACACGCCCTTCCACACCTCCTCCTCCTTTCCCTCCTCCTCCTTTGCAGCAGCAGCAGCGGCCCCAGCCCCCGCAGCAGCCCCCACCCCCGTCTGCCGCTTGCCGCCACTGCCGGCCCGCTGCCCCTGCTGCTTCGCGTCACGTGCGGCAGCAGCGCCCTTCGCCCGGCCCCCCGCTGCAGCCTCCTGACCGCTGCCCTGCCGTGGCTGCGACGGTTGCCGTACTTCCACTCGGTCGCGAAGTGGATCCACTGTCGTACCCTGCTCCGTAATCAACTGGCCGTTCACGCGCACGCGGCCTTCCGCGATGAGCGCTTCGCAGGCTCGGCGGGAGGCAACGCCGCAGCCTGCCAGAACCTGGTTTGAAAGGAAAGGGGTTGCGACATGGGTGTGGGGTGGTATTTAAAATTGGGATTGGGAGCAGGGAGGGGTGAGAGGGCATGTCGTGTAGAAATTACATTGGGGGGGGGGGCTGGGATAGGCAGCAGCCGGGTGGCATTTGGGGCATGTTACCTTGGCCAACCGGGCGATGGGCTTCTCGGGTTGCTCTGCAACTGACGGGCTGGCATTCTGTTTCCCCCGGCCACCGGTGGCAGTCGTTACAACGGCGCTGCGGCACCTTTCACTTGGCGAAGACTCCACGAGGATGGGCGTGCTGGTGTTCGGCTGCGCTGGAGGGCGAACTGTTGTGAAAAAGACCGTGGAGCTTCGCCTGTAACTCGAGGTGTACGGTCTGACGGAATCTATGCATCCCGTCTTCAAATTCAACGACGCTCTCCACATTGGTTCCGGCTCGACGAGAAAAACGGGGGCCACAAACTAAATGGGCAAGCGAATTCGCAGTTTACGTCTCAATTACACCTTAAGCATTAACGAGTGAATATTGATAGTATGCAGTGCCAAGTAGAGCTGCTTAATGCAGAGTCGGTATTAAGCAAAAGTCACAGAAATATCAATCGGCCTGTACGCAGACTATAAAAAATGGCACTTTGCGCTTGTGTAATATGTGTATCGATAGTGTAGCAGACAATGATGCAGACGTAGGGGCGTACGGTAAATGCCATAGTTTTGAGGCCGTCGTTCGGCTGCACCCCAGTCCGCAATCAACAAGCTTGCGTCAAAATCATAAGTAAACATGTTCTCTGGCGTCCCAAGTCACCTTTGAGCTTGCGTTCCGGGCCGTTCGCTACTGCCACCATGCATGCATGCGTCGTCCTCGCGCCAGATGCCAGCCACTGGGGTTCTCCATTCTCTCTCCCGCATGTCAACAACTATGTTAGCACAACACAGAACGTCGTTGCACGGCGAAAATGCAACGGCCAAGACGTTCGATGACATAACAACACATTAACAGCACACGCCGTGTCAACGGGCTAATACGAACAGCAATTATACAAACCCCGATGCAAACACAATTTATCAGGGCAAAGGCCACGAGAAACGGCCAGAACGACATAGTTCACAGGCAGGGTAGAGTTGATAGGCCCCCGCAGCAACATCCTGTTGTGCGTGAATAGACAATGAGTGCTTACCCATCCTATTACTGCAAGCACTGTGCCCTGGTAACTAAGCCATAAGGACTTAACTAAGCCATACGGACTACAGTATTCATCGCCAAGCACAACACCCTCATGTCGCCGCTTACAAGCCTGCGCGCGCTCGGACGCTACGAAGCCGACTCCGCTTCCGACTCGGTCATGTGCGGTTCCAATAACCGCAGCAGGTCTTGCAGCCGGGAAGGGTCCTCGAGAGACAGGTGGCCGATCTGTGGATGAGAGCACAGGGCACGGTTGCATGGCCGTCAGCAAGGGACAGCAAAGACTGAACCAAGCCGCATGGACACTCATTGCAAGCACCGGCAACCCGGAGGGGGACCGGCATGCAGGGCGCCTGGATGGATCTGCATGCAGAAACGCCGAAGCATCCTGAGGGATGGAGTAGTAGTACTTGCAAACAGGCGCAAATGTAAACTTGAACAACACCGCCCGTGGAGCCGTACCCCAAGTGTGCATGACCAGAGCGCAGGAAGATCCTACCCACGTGCGCACCTGACGTGGACCCATGGGTCAATGCACGCAACATACACAACTATCGCATCTAGAACTAGAACTCAATTCCCTCTGTGATTAATTCCAGTGGAAAGCAAGCCCACTCCAATCCCCTCCAATCCCCCTTTCCCTTCCCCTTTGAAACCCCCACGGTAAGCAACCAGCAGCCATCTTAGGTAGCGAGAGTGTTACGTTTCAGGCTTGGATCCCTACCCGGCCCCTACCAGGGCTTCAAACGCAGTAGCCTTGCGGTAGGTGTCCCGTTGCCCTCCGGCGGCGGAGTAACGGGGCCGAAACGAGAGCCCTGTCGTACTGCGGTGCGCCCAATCCACCAGGCGGGTTTCGGCGCTGCTCAGCTTCCAACCATTTGCAAGCAAGGCGTCCAAGTAAGACGCCTGCAGCATGACGGGTTGGGACCATGCAAGGCATGCAGGACATGAGTGGAAGGAAAAGTTGGGAGCAAGGATGCAGCAGGAGGCATCTGTAAGAAGAGGCTCCTTAAGTATCGTCCCAGTTAGAATCCTTGCTAACCTGCCGCGCTGCGCTAACGTGTCGCTCGGCAGCTTCTCTATATGAGGCAAACCTCCTACGATGACCAAGTTGCACACAGCGTACATGGAGCTGTCGGGCGACATCCAAGTGAGGCTTCAGTTAGACTTGGCAATGTTTCAGACTGAGCCCGATTAGGTTTTTCTCACCGACCAAATAGCATCGCCTAGGTATGCGAGCTGCTGCGGTGTCTGTGCACGTGAGAACGTGTTCACGTTCATTGCAAGCTTGCCCAGCTAGCCGATCGCCAGTGCTTTTCGGACGACCAGGCAATTGAAAGCCGTGCCAATTGACTAGAAGTCGTTTTGAACACAGCTGCCCAAGTTTCTTCAGGTACGGAGTGCTGGTACGGCACAATTGGCCTGTTATTGGGATATGGGGGGCCCGTTCACGTTCTCTTAGGTGTTAGCACCTCCTACAGGCAGTTCGTTCTTGTAGGGAATTTTCTGGGAAGCGTTACTCCTTACCTCTACCACGAGTGCGCAATCCAAGCCGCGAATACTGCTTTGCGACGACCTTTAACAACATAACAGGCACGTGGGGTTGTCTTTAGTAGTTTAGCGACTTTGGTGGTGTTGCTGAGCAACACTCTGGGGAGATCTTATTCATAAGAGCCTAAGCTGGACGTCGCTTCTGCCCTGGACTGCAGGCTTGAGGGAGGAATTCCTACTGTGCTTCACTGCGAGTAACGAGTAGTAGCGCTGCTGCAGCGTCACTAGCCAACTCGGCGGCGGCAGGCCCCTTTTACAGCACAGATGCCTAAGAACAAGGGCAAGGGCGGTAAGAACCGCAAAAGGGGAAAGAACGAGAACGAGGAGGAGAAGCGCGAGCTGGTCTACAAGGAGGATGGGCAGGAGTACGCCCAAGTGGTCCGCATGCTCGGGAACGGTCGTCTTGAGGCTCAGTGCATAGATGGCAAAAAACGTCTATGCAACATTCGCGGCAAGATGCGGAAGAAGGTCTGGGTTGCCCAAGGTGATGTGGTACTGGTCGGCCTTCGCGACTACCAGGACGATAAGGCGGACGTCATCATGAAGTACACGGCTGATGAGGCGCGTGTGCTAAAGCAGGTACGCACACACCCTGCTGGATCAACCGGAGGTTTTGCTGGCTCGCATCGAGTGTTGCACATGGCGTGTATGAGGTATTAGCCGCGGGTAAAAGGGGCTTTGGAGCATTGTTTCATGCAGGGGAAGAGGGGGGAACGAAATCATTGCTTACCGCCGTTGCTCCCTCGCGCGGTGCTTGGCGTTAACCCCTCACCGATGTTGCACGTAGCGTTCGCACACACGTGCATTTCTCTTGGCTTTCACTTCACACCCGTCATCCCGCATCCGCGTAAGCGCTCAGCCGCGTTCTGTACGTCTAACATCGCACCCTGTTTCACACCCGCGTTTGTGAACACCTAGTGCCAATATAATGGTGTTCCTCCCGCCGTACATCTTGGCCCCACACATCTCTGCTTCCCTCCTTTCCCCTCCCCCCCCCGTCTTTCTGCGTGTGTTGTACGGCAGTACGGCGAGCTCCCCGAGCACATCCGCATCAACGACACGGACGTCATGTTTGAGGGCGAGGACAAGGAGAACCAGGAGTACTTCGATTTCGACGACATTACAGGTGGGTATCGCAATGGGGAGGGCTTGGTGCTGATCACGTTACGTATGCGCCGGGAATGTGTGGGGTGATCGGAGTGAGGTGGTTTGACGCAGTGAGCTCCAAACACACACGCGCTTTCTGTGCGTGATCCTGGTCAACAACCCGTTCCTGCGCCGTCTGGGCTTCATTTCCTTTCTTGAGTGTATGCTAGGACGGGTAACGCTGGCCTGGTGTTGAAGCGCCCGGGTGCATGCAAATTGGAACTTGCGTGCGTGCCAACGACAAACAGCTTCACATTGCACTGCTGCTGCACCCTGCCAGATGTGCTTGTCTAGCCTTCCCTCAGGCCTGTCTATCTGTAAGAGTCCTTGTTAGCACGGGTTGCACAATCCTCAACGCCTCCTCACGCTGCTGACGACCCGCTGTGCGGTTCCCTCCTCCCCGCTGCTCGCTCCCTGCAGACATTTAGAATTGCGGCACCGTCACTGCGCTTTGAAGTTTGTTGGCATCGCATATCCTTGGCTACGGTCGCGGCGAGGTCTGGGGGCTGCTGCAATCCTAACAAGTCCTAGAGGGCCGCCGAGGGGCGCTCCTTCGCTGGGCTCCACACGTTCAAGGGTGCCCGCGCGTCCTCTCCTCGAGAGTGCGATTGTGATGCCCTTCCCGCTGCTAACAGCCATCGAGGGAGAGTGCTTTGGACAGGCTGTGAGGGTGAAAGACTGGAGGGGGGTCAGGAGCAGCGGCAAGACGCTGATGCTGATGACATTGGTGGATGACTATAAGACGTTGTTGTGTGCTACTACAAGTATTAAAGCTTGTGTTTCTATTGTAAGACGAGGGAAAACAATGCGTCCGTTTCCTTCTTGCATTGTATGATATGTACGTGCCTCACGCATGGGCTCTCATTCCTGTTCGGAGGGAGGGTTGTTGTACGGCTACAGAGGGACGCCAACTTCCCTCCCAACTGCACAGCTCTCGACCTCCTGACCCGGTGGCTGTCTGCAGCCCCTCCCCAGTCGACCGAGCGCATCAACCCGCTTTCAACACGTGCGAGCAGTACTCGTCGCGTGTAGCTACTCGCCCCCTTCCCCTTCTGCTGCCGCTGCGAAATGATTTACATATTGATGACCAAGCAAGGACGTGTCTCCTTCCCGCGACCAGTCCAATTGCAGTGTCTGGTGCAGTCGGCACGACAAGACACGTGCTTCCATGTTGAAACTCCTCATCACTCCTCTCATTGCTACCAGGAGTCATGTCCTGCTGCTGCTGAGGAATATAGAAAGGAACCGCACTGCAAAACTTGTGCTGTACGATCAAACAACAGCAGTACGACAGCACTGCACACCGCTGCACTCTTTCAGCAAGACTGACGCCCCTCACCGCACCTCACCTCACCGTTCAGACTCGCCTGTAAAAATCGCATACTCACCGCACGCGCACTCTCTCCTCATCTGGTCTCTTCTTGTAACACACAACCATCCCTACGCCTGTTTCGGTTTCGAGGAATTCTACTGCGCCGGTCTCACCTTCGGCATTTGTCACCATCTGAGCAATCATTCGGACTTGTACGATGTACAACATAATAATTATCATCGCTTCCGTGCACTACACATGCGATCAGGGAGCCTGCGCTGCGGTACATGAGATATCCGCTTGGAGGGGAAAGGCTGCTAGTCGGCGCATTCGCAACAAGACAGCCGTCTACTCATGAAGCTCCTAATCATTACATTCCTACCCTACCTACACACATCCACGCCAGCACACGCCCACTCGACCTACCTGCAGTCAACACCACAAGGCAACCCAACATCGGCACGCACAGCCAACTAACAACATCAAAATGCCGCGCCAGTGCCCTTCCTCCCCAGCATACATACAATCTCAGCCGCCATGCACCCATGCGTGTCTGCGCCCCGCAGCAGCTGCTCCACCCCAGCCAGCCAGCCCGACAGCACCCAGTCCAACCGGGACAAGGGGGATGAGGTTCCGGGGCAGGCACCCCCAGTAACACTCACTCACAAACCAGCTGAGCCCGACCTCCTCACACCCTTCCAGGTCCCTGGATGCACGTGTCACCAGCACCACAGCCACCATGCTACCACCCCCATCCCCTCACCCCCTCACCCCTTACTCAGGTGTGCCGCCCCTACCCCCTCCCCCCCGACCCCGCCCTATCCTTCCTCACGGCAAGCTCCGCACACCTATCGCGGCGGCATCCCTCGCCTCCTCCCACCACCACCACCACCACCACCACCACTACCACACCCCTGTCTTCACCCGCCCAACAGGGATCTGGAATTGCAGTGCCTCACCACTGTTCCTTCACCCACCCCCACCCCCCTGTATAATTTTTACCTCCCTCGCCTCTTCCTCCCTCCCTCACTGCAATGTGGCCACATCCACCGCTGTGGTCGCCCTCGCCTCCTCCAGCCGCCTGCTCTTGGTTAGCAGCTGGTAGCACTCCAGCACGTCGCCCTCCGCCCACTCCCAGAAGCCGTCGCAGCCCAACCCGCACTCCAGCCCGCTGCCCACCTCATCCACCGCGTCCTTCACGCGCCGCAGCGAGGAGAGCTTGCCGTCGTACACAACAGCCTGTCGTTGGGGGGGCGGGGTGGGGGCAGTAAAGAAGAGTGCCCATTGTGTTGATGTGTTGGGGGAGCGGGGGTCAAAGACCATACCAAACCATAGGAGACCACAAGTTAGGGCAAAGCAATGGGGGTAGGAGTTGGCAGGGCGCCACAAGACAAAGTGTTGGGGTAGCGGGGGGGGGGGGGCGGCAGCAGGCGGAGGGTGGTAAAGAGGAAGAAGTTTAATCCACCATGGGTTGCAACTTGCATCACATGAGTCCCATCTGACCCACGGGTCAGCATACACACCCGCGGCCCCCCCAGGCTCGTAAGCTTCTTTCTCCCTACACCCCCGCTGGCTGCCCCCAGCCCCCAACTGCCGTACCTTGCCCCGCCGTACGGTTACGTAGGCGCCCTTGCTGAGCTTGCCCTCCGTCACCGCCGCCCCCGCCACTCGCTTCTTGCCGCTACCAAACACCGCCTTCACCACCGCCGAGCCCTGCGGGTGCGCGTGCATGCGGGTGTACGGGTGTGGGAAGAGGGGTGAGCAGGTTGTCGTACAGGTGGTTGGAAATACACATACACACACATGTGTTCCTACTCGCGGCGAGTCTTCTTGGCACACATGTGCGAGGGTACACACGGCCCGGAGGCCCCCCCCCTCCCCCCCCACCACCGTCATCACCCACCACACCTCCAGTGTGCGTGCTTACCTCCACCCGCCTGCACCCCACATGGAAGGCAGTGCACGCACACGCTACCTTGCACCGCACGCGGAGCCCTCCCCCCCTGACCTAACTGCTTCAGCCTCTTCCTGCCTCAGCTCTCAATCCACCCGCTTAGCAGTACGCAGCGGCACAATACACGCGTTTCCCCCCACAGTGCTCCCCCTCCCCACCCTCCTCCCCCCCCCCCACCTGCGGCACCCGCTCCTCCACCAGCTTCAGCTTGCCCTCCATGGCCGCCTTCACGTCGTCCAGCAGCTCGTAGATGATGCGGTAGCTCTTGATGCTCACACCCAGCCGCTTGGCGTGCGCGGACACGGAGTCGTCGGGCTGCATGCAGGGGTGGGGGGAGGGTTGGGGGTTGGGGGGGGGGGCGGTTGAAAAAAAAAGGAAACTGCCGAGGAAACGAAGTTGGGGCGCATAAACAGCGGAAGGGTTTTGGAGGCCGACCATCGGTCGGCTCCTCAATCCTCAGAGGAGCCGACCGAGGACAGAGGATGTAAAACAAAATCCCAGCCCCCCTAACCCCTCCTTAGCCCCTCCTACCCCCCCAGTCCCCCTAGCCCCCAAACCCTCTCCCCACCTCCAGGTTAAACGCCAGCACCATGGCCCCGCTGGCTGCCGCCAGGTCCACATCACTGCCGCTGATCTCCCCCGCCGCCGCCAGCAGGAAGCGCAGAGCCACGGAGTGCTGGGGGAGGGCGGAGAGCGAGGACTTGAGCGCCTCAACCATACCCGAGGTGTCGGCCTGGGGGGGGGGGAGGGCGGAGGGAGGGAGGGAGGAGAGGCGGAGTGTGGGAGAGGAGGGGAGGATGCATATAACAAACACAGACACGTGCGCTGTCCCTCCACACGGACATTGGGCCCAAAGCTGCAGCGCCTCCTGCTTTGCCCTAACCTGTGGCTTCCTATCGTTCGATATGGTCTTTGACCCACCTTGACCACCAGGTTCAGCCTCTGCAGCGCCTCCTGCTCCTCGTCCACCGTGGCCAGGGAGGCCAGTGTCACCATGCTGCCCCCGCCCCGCAGCTCCATCATGCGCTGGTACTGCAGGGAGGGTGTACGGCAGGTTGGGGGGGGGAGGGAAGGGGCAGGGGAGTTAGGGTTTGGGTATGACACGCGTCCATACACGCATGCACGCGCCACCTGACTTCATCATGCGGAGTGCCTACAACCGTAACCGCTTTTCAAACCAACAACCGCAACCAAACCCTGACGAAGCAGCAGCAGCAGCAGCACAAGCACCACACCCTGCTCCTCACCTTGAGTCTGTCCTCGAACTCCGCCGCCGCCTCCCTCGCCTCCTGCTCACTGCCGTACACCTCGAACGCCTCGCCCGCCGCGGGAACCGAGTTGAGCCCCGTGAGCTGTACGGCGATGGAGGGGCCGGCGGCGGGGATTGCCTGACCCAGGTCGTTGGTCAACGAACGAACCCTGCCGTACGCCGCACCCGCACGCAGCACGTCGCCGGGTCGCAGCGTGCCAACCTGCGTGTGTGTGTATGGGTGCAGGGGGGTTGTGAGTTTTGGGTGCGGTGGGGATTGGAAGGGCACGCCTCACTGTCACAAAACACACACACACAACCCTTCCCCTCAACTACACACAACCCTTCCCCTCCCTCCTCTTCCCCCTCTCCGTTTTCTTCTTCTCTTCCACCTCCCTTCCCACCTCCCCTCCCCCCTCCCCCCTCCCCTTCCCCCTCCCTCTCCCTCCACACCTGCACCAGCAACGTGGCCACGGCCCCCCTCTTCCTGTCCAGGTTCGCCTCGATCACCGTCCCCGCCGCGGGGCGGTTGGGGTTGCTGAGCAGCTGCCGCTCCTCCGCCACCCACAGCAGCTGCGTCAGCAGGTCGGGCACCCCCGTGCCCTTCTTGGCGGACACGGGCAGCACGGGCGTGTTGCCGCCCCACTCCTCGGGAACCAGGTTGAGCTCCAACAGCTCCTGGGGGGGAAGAGGGGGGGGGGGGGGGAAGAAGGGGGAGAGAAGGGGGAGAGAAGGCAGGAGGGGGTAGGAATCTTAACCCTGTGAATAAGGGGGATGGCCCAAATTAGCCACGACGAAATACACCGAAAGAGGGGGCGAGGCCTCGCCGTAGGGTACACCAAACCCGCCCTCCACCCTCCCCCCACACACACATTGGAATTTCTTTCCCCCCCTCCACCTGCCACATGGTAAGGCCTCCCCCCTCACTCCCCCCCCACCTGCTTCACTCGCTCCACATCAGCCCCCGGCTTGTCGATCTTATTGATGGCCACCACGATTGGAACACCCGCGGCCTGGGATGGGGGAGGTGAGGGGAGGGGGGGGAGGTAAACGCGTTGGGACCGGAGACACATTGCCTCACACTGCAGGAAGGTAGGAAGGTAGGATGGGACTAGCAGATAAGGGAAGGCCTGCCCCCTGCAGCAGGCTCCGTGCTATCCCACCTGCGCGTGCGCCACCGCCTCCCGGGTCTGCGGCCGCACTCCGTCGTCCGCCGCCACGATGATGATGGCGATGTCGGTCACCTGGGGGGGGAAGGGGAGGTGGGGGGAGGTGGGGGGGAGGAGGGGAAATGGGGAGAGAGAGGCGTAGGGAACTCACAACTGGCGGCCACTTGTGTTCACCCATTCCCCCCCACATGTACACACGCGAACCCCTGCATAGCTCAATCAACCACCAACCCGACCGAACCTGACCCAAATGACCCCCCCCCCCGCCCCCCCCCCGCCTCACCCCCCCCACCTGCGTCCCCCTCGCCCTCATGGCGCTGAACGCCTCGTGTCCCGGTGTGTCCAGGAAGCAGATGGTGCGGCTCTCGCCCTCCACCCACACCTCCGTGTTGTAGGCGCCGATGGCCTGGGGGGGGGGGGAGGGGCGCGGGGGGAGGGGTGAGGGGACGGGGAGGGAGGATGAGGGAGGGGGGCAGGAGCTTGGAGGACAGCAGGTGTGGAAGGTAGAAGGTGCCCCCTGTACTTCCACGCACCCAACACTCCCCGGTACACACGTCCCACACAAACACACGCGGGCATGTGCCTTCGCACGCACTCACAAAAGGAAACGAAAAAACACACACGCGCACGTCCCCCTACATCCATGGTCGGCTTGGCGGCCAGTCCATCCATCGGTGGGTGGGTATGGTCTTTGACCCCCCTTCCTCCCCCCTTGTTTCACGTTTCATTATTTAAACCCCCCCCCCAACCCCCCTCTCGCCCACCCCCCCACCTGCGTGATGCCGCCCGCCTCCCCCGCCGCCACCCTCGCACTGCGAATGAAGTCTAGCAGGCTGGTCTTGCCGTGGTCCACGTGGCCCATCACCGTAACCACGGGGGGGCGGGGGACCAGCTCGTCAACATCCTCCTGCAGGGGGAGGGGGAGCGGAGGAGGGGGGGAGGGAGTGTTAAGAAACTGAAAGTGTAAGGAGGATGCTGACACATGGATTTCTTGTCGAGCCATGAAGCCGCCGCCCAGAGCGCCACGACCCAAGATGAGTGTACTGTGGGGTCTGTGGCCCCCCCACCTCGCTGTTTTTTCCATCAGGGCTTGTCAGCTAGTTTACCACTATCACCCCACACATTGGTTTTTTCTTCTTTTCTTCCGCTTCCCACCTCCCTCTGCCCCTCCCTCCTCCTCCCCACCCCGGCTCCCCCCACCTCGCTGATGTACTCGGTTCGCTTCTTGGCCGCATCCGTCACCGCCGCCGGGTCGCGATCCACCACCACCACCTCGTAGTCGGAAGCAACAAGCTGCGGGGGGGGGGGGGGAGCGGGGTGACCCATGGGTCGGGACGGAGTCAGGGAGGAGGCTGGAATGCAATCACAAACCGAAAGGATTAGGTCAACTGAGGCGCGGAAATCGAATGGAATCCACACGTCGTGCGCCCTACCTTGACCGTGTTCCTGTCCAGCGTCTGGCTCATGGATAGGGTGATTCCGCGCATGAAGAGCGAGCGCACGATATCAGACTCGTCAACCTGGGGGAGGTGGGGGGAGATGGGGGGGAGAGGGGAGTGGGAATGGGGGGGCAGGCAGGGGGCTATGCCGTACGAGAAATGCCGTGCGAAATCCCCAGTCCCCCCAACCTGGTATGGTAGCAGGAGCGGCTCTATGACCTGTGCCGTAACCAAACACGTTACCCGTACCCCCATCCTTGACCCCCACCCCCACCCGGGCCACCCCCCCCCCACACCGCACACCCGCATCTCCCAACCCCCCAATCCCCCCGCCCCCCGCACCTGCAGCAGCTCCGCTAGCGCATCCAGCGTCATGCCCTCCTCGCCAACCTGTACGGCACAAGGGCGGGTGGGGGGGAGAGGAGGGTGAAGAGGAAGAAACTGACGAGCTGTACAAACAAGTTCTTGATTCAAACAAGATCGGGCATCAACCCCTACCCTCCCTTCTACAAGCATGACCCTCAACACCAGCCATCCCGCTGGGACTTCGCGGCCAGTCCTCGTGAGTCGTAACACACACACACGCACGCACGCACCTCGAAGATCTCCTCCTTGTCTCGCCGCCGCGCCGCCGCCTTGTCCATCCGCACCGCCTCACGTTGCCGCCGAGCGTCGCGCTTCATCTCAGCGGTCACCTGTGTACGGCAGTTGTGTACGGCATGTTAGTTGGTTGTACGGCATCCGACTTCCAACCCATGACTCCCGCATCCTCCTTCAAGGCAGCCCCTCCCGCCGCCGGCCATCCCTTGCCTACCCCGCCCGCGCCTACCCCTTACCTTCTCCTTCCGCTTCCCCTTCTTGCCCTTGCCCTTCGTCGTCGTCCCCTTGGCCATGAACTCCGCATCCTCCTCATCAAACAGCCCCTCCTCCTCAACCACCTCCTCTATCGCCAGCTTGGCCGGCTTGCCAGCTGACGACCCATGGGTCGCAGCCGTCCCGGCAGTACCCGCCTGCGCCATGAGGGGCTCCAGCACCCGCAGCGTGGGCGGGTCGGGGCGAATGAGCTGGCCGGTGGGCACATCCACCGCATCCGTCGCGGCTGCCGCGGTGGTGGGGGCGGTGGCGGGGGGCTGCCGACCCAGCGGGTCGGTCCGACTGGGCGGTCGCTGTAGCTGCAGCTGCTGTGGCGCGGAGCCGGCAGCAGCGCCCCCGGAGGTGAGGGGCAGGGGCGGAGGGGTGGCGCCGGAGGGGCCGGTGGGGCGAGGGAGCGCGGAGGGAGGGCCCAGCGGCTTGGGGGGGACGGCGGAGGCGGAGGGGGTGCCTGGGGGGCCTTGTGTGGGGCGAGGAGGTGGGCGTTGGAGGGGTGGCGGGCTGAGGGTGGGGGTGGAGGCGGAGGCGGGGGGTGTGGGGCGCTGAACCCCGCTGGGAGGGGGGTTGGGGGGCGCTGCTGCTGCGGGGGGAGGGGGGGCTGCAGCGGGGGGCTGCGGGCGGGAGATGCTTGCGAAGGGGTTGGCGACGGGCGGCGGCAGGGGCGCCCCCGCCGCTGGCTTCCCCGGTGCCGCTGCTGCTGCTGCCGTACCCCCACTGCTACCGCTGGTCGCGGGAGCGGTGGAGGCGGCAGCGGAGGCGCTCGGCGGCACCTTGGGGATGTTCGCAAAGGGGTTGGAAACGGGTGGAATCTCGGCGGCAGCAGCGGTTGCTGCTGCTGCTGCTGCCGGCCTGCTAACACTGCTGCTGCTGGGGGTGGGGGTGGTGGCTGCACCAGGAGCTGCCGCTGCTGCTGCTGCTGCCGGTCTGCTGGCGCCGCCGATGCTGCTGCCACCCACCACGCCGGGCTTGGCGGCTAGCGGCTGCGGAGGTGGCGCAGCAGCCGCTGGTGCCGCGGGTCGTGCAGGAGGAGAGCCGACACCGGCAGCGGGCGGGCGGGAGAGCGTGAGGCCGCCAGCAGCAGGAGCGGCGGCTGGCGGGGTGCCGTAGCCGGGCTGAGGCCGCCTTTGAGCGTTTGCTTGCTGCTGCTGCTGCTGCTGCAGTTGTTGAGGTTGCTGTTGTTGTTGTGGCCGTAGGGGTGCCGACGACCCTTGCTGCTGTTGCTGCCGGGGAGGAGGGGGCGCGGAGGTGGTAGGCTGCTGCTGCTGATGCTGCGGGGACCCGGCTGAGGGCAGGGCGGAGAGCTGCAGAGGCGCCGGGCCGGGCCGCGTGAGCTGCAGGGAGGGTGGGGGAGGCGACGAGAGCTGCACCGAGGCGGGCCTGACAGGTCCCGACGGTGGTGGGGGCTTGGGCGGAGCGGCTTGCCGGGCGGTCTGACCATTGCCATTTCCGTTTGGTGATGGTGGTGGTGGGCTATTGGTGGGAGGTCGCGACGCTTGGAGCTGCTGCGGGGGCCCATTTAGCCGTTGAGGTTGAGGAGGAGGCATCCTGGTGAGGGACTGCGGCCCTGCGGACGCAGGCCCGGCGGCGACGATGCATATTCTGCACCTGGGGAAACCAAAGCCTCGGCCAAGCGAGCGCCTCTGAAGGCTGTGTAGAAAGCTGTTTGAGACTAAAGGCTGCGAAACGCCTGGCGTAAGTGCGTTAGCGTGGGCGACCATGTCAATGAAAGGTGCCCGACGCTATCGACCGTTTAACAATTCACAAGACCCTCTAAAAGGAGTTGATAAAGATCCGCGTAATTCGCAGTCGGTTTGTCGCGTCGGTAGGTTAAGCCCAGGAAACTGGACTTGCCCAGCCGGTCGAGCTGGGACGCGCAATCTAGGCTAAGATGCTGCACTAGTCGCTTAGGGCTTCAAAACTTGCAAACTTTCTGCCGAACGTTGTCGGAGATCCTGAAATCTTTGCCGTGGTGCCAAACGCCAACTCCTGGACGAGGTTGAGCAATAAGGCCCAATGTAAGCCGTGTATGCTGGCTGCAAGTGCGTAAATGACCACCTTGGGTTGGATGTTGGCACACGCGTAGGGAATGCGTCCAGCTCGGTGTTCATTCTCTACCCCACCTTGGGTTCCGGAGCGCTCTCCACAATCCTTCCTTGCGAAGGAGCGAAGTGTGACAATTGAAGGCTGCTAATGGTACTGCGATATCTACAACATTTTGCTCCTTAAACCATTCCCGCTTTAATGCTGAGCGGCAATTTGACGACGGGAACCATGAGGGTCATGCCTCACGCTGAACCTCAACTTAGGCAATGCATACCTTTTCAATCACGTCTTCGAATCACAAAGGTGCCATTGCGGTAAGTTGTGCACCATTTTGTCCGCAATTCTTTTCTTACGAACGACTAGCCACCCGCAGTTAACTTCCTCTACTTCAGGCCATCCCTAGCACAACACACATCGTCTCATGAGAAGCCGTCCTATCGGCCTGCCGCTAGTGGCGTTGCAACCGTAAGCAAGCAGGGCAAAGGCCCGAAATCGTCGGACAATAAGGCGACGCAAAGCGCCTCATCGCCGGATGAAGTACGCAATGTGCGACTCAAGAAGGTATGCCCTCGTTACAACCATCCACAATTATGCGGCAGCCTTCCAATACTTCTGCAACTGTAAATTGCACATCCGTTACACCGCATGTCGGCTTCAACCACGTAACCATTTGCTCCGCGGTGTTTGCGTTCGCCTTCACCCTCGCGCCTAGGTTGCGGATTTGCGCGGTCAGGGCCAGGAGCCCTACGCGTACCGCTTTGACCGCACGCACTACACCAAGGAGCTGCAGGTACGACACACAAGTCCTTGTACGGCGTGCCCCCTGTAATCGTACGACTTCAACTGCCTATCGCTGGACCTCCATCCGGTTGTCGTACAATCGCCATTACCACGCCACAAGTAACCCTTTTTCCCTCCTGTCCGCACGCTTGTAGGAGCAGCACGCGGGGCTGGCTGCCGGCGCTGAGGATGCGAGTGGGGCGGTGGTGGCGGTTGCGGGGCGGGTCATGGCTAAACGTGTGATGGGTAAACTGGCCTTCCTGAGCCTGCGGGATGACAAGGGGCAGATCCAGGTAGGGAGGTTGGTTAGGGTGGTTGGATTGGGTTGGAGGGACTGGGACTGGGACTGGGAAGGCTGGGAGGTGTTGCTGCTGAGGAGGGAGGGCCGGGCTGGGGCGTATCCCGGTGGGGGTGCTAGGTCCGAAGGAGCCCATTGTGAGGCTGAAGGCTGCCGACCCACGGGTCACCCTCCCTCCGCAGCTCTACGTTGAGAAGGCCCGCCTGGAGACCAGCCAGCCCGGCGGGTTCGAGGTTGTGAAGGGGCTGGTGGACGTGGGCGACATCGTGGGGTGCAGCGGGGGCGTGAGGCGGACGGAGCGGGGGGAGCTGTCGGTGGTGGCGGAGGGGGTGCAGGTGGGGGGGGGAGGAGGGAGGGGGAGGGGAGAAACATGAGATGGGAAGCACAATCCCATGTCCTATGTAGTGGTGGGGGGGGGGAGGGAGCGGAGAAGACCATACCAACCATAGGAAAAGGGGAGCAGGTACTGCGGGGTTGTTAAGTTAACTGCGGGTGCTAACAAAACTGGCCGCCCCATACTGCGGGTGTAGGGGTGTATGCTAAGAAAAATGGCCTTATGGGTGTTGTGAGATGTATGCGAGTGAGACGCACGGTAATGTACCCTCCTCTCCCCTCCCCCTCCCCGGAGCTTTATTACGGTTTACCCCGTGTGCTACCTGCTACTAACCCAACAAATTTGACTATGCGTAATGCTAACATCCAGCGTACTGCGGAACCTTCATCCCTGTTATAATCCCCCTCCCCCCGGTTGCCACAGGTGCTGACCAAGTCGCTGCAGCCCCTCCCCGACAAGTGGCACGGGCTGGCGGACGTGGAGAAGCGCTACCGGCAGCGCTACCTGGACATGATCATGGCGGCGGAGGTGGGGGGGGAGGGAGGGGGGGAGGAGGGGGGGCGTGTGTGTGTTTTGCTGGGGGGGAGGGGTGTGTCGTGCAGCTGCGTGGGAAAAGTAGCATCCCCCGCAAACCCTCCAGAAACCAGTTCCTCGCCCCCCCACCAACCCCCTCCCCCCCAGGTTCGCGACACCTTCCGCGCCCGCTCGCTCATCATCTCCACCCTGCGCCGGCAGCTGGAGGAGCGGGACTTTCTGGAGGTAGGGGGGCGGGGAGGGAGGGAGGGAGGGAGGGAAGCATGAGGTGGGAGGTGGGAAGCATGAGGTGGGAGGTGGGAAGCATGAGGTGGGAGGTGGGAAGCATGAGGTGGGAGGTGGGAAGCAACACCGGAGTCCCAATCCCATGTCCCGACTCATCATGCCGTGTGAGCGCATCAGCAGACCACTATTCCGGTAGGACACGCAACCACCAGGGACGGTTGGGTGCTCCACAGCGGCAGCGGCGAGTTGGGGAAGAAGCCGCCGCGGGTAGCAACACATGCGCCGCGCCGCCGGTTACTAGTCCTTAGCTGTTGGGCATGCAAGCGTAGATCCCTAGAGCCGTACGCCAGCACAGCTATTGGGCATGCACGTAGGCGCGTACCGTAATGGTTAACTTACCTGGAGAGGGCCCCCCGGGGGACATCGTAGGCCATCGTAGGCGCACGCCGGCAATGGCCGCGACAGGACGCTCGCCAATGGGAGGGCGTAGGATAGGATACGGTGTCAATGTGCGGAAATAGGGAGAGGGGAGAAGCGGGGAGGCGGGGTAGAAGGAGAGTGGTTTGACCCCTCCGCTGGTCCTCATCATGGGGCCGGCCTTCCACCTGCCCGCTCGATTCAGGAGGCTCCCTCGCTGCCCCAGCTCGCGGCTTCCTCTTTTGCACGGTTTGATTGGTCTCCCCCCCCTCCCCATCCCCCCACCTCCCGCCTCCCCCCCGAACCAGGTGGAGACCCCCGTTCTGGAATCCGTAGCCGGCGGCGCCGACGCGCGCCCCTTCCGCACCTTTCACAACTCCCTCCGCCGCGACTTCACGCTGCGCATCGCCACGGAGCTGCACCTGAAGCGGCTGGTGGTGGGCGGGTTCGAGCGGGTGTTCGAGCTGGGGCGCATCTTCAGGAATGAGGGTGAGGGGGGGGGAATAAAAATGAAGCAAATGTACATAGGAATGAAGCAACGGAGTCCCAATCCCGTATTCCTAAGGGAAGGAGGAGATGGAAGGAAGGATGATAAGACGTTGATTGCTTCGGTTGATCAGTGAAGACTAGTTTGCAGTGCGGGGTTTGTGGAAGGTCGGCCCTGTCATCCACCCCACACCACAACACCACCCCTGCAGGAGCCACCACGAAACACACCACAACACACAACCCACCTAGCCGGGGTACGGCACCTGGTTCCAGGGTTCACGCCCCCCCCCCGCCCTCACACCCCGCCCTCCCCCCCTCCCCCCGCAGGTGTGTCCAGCCGCCACAACCCCGAGTTCACATCGGTGGAGATATACCAGGTGGGCCGGGGGGGAGGGAGCTAGGGGGGAGCCTAGTCCCCTCCGCTTGTCACCTCCCCTAGTGCTGCCAGCATCACCCAACGCCTGCGCCCTCCTTCTCTTCCCCGGCCCCCGCCCCGCCCCCCTGAACCCGAACCCCGCCCCGCCCCCCTGAACCCCCCGCACCGCCTCGCCTCCCCCCCAGGCCTACGCCGACTACGACGACATGATGTCCCTCACGGAGCAGCTCATCCGGGCGTGTGCGCGGGCGGTGTGCGGGTCCACGCAGGTGGGGTCAAAGACCATACCAAACCATAGGTGTCACCACCGCAGGTGGGGGGGGTGGTGAGGGGCAGGGAGAGGGGGTGAAGAGGACGCAACGAACCAACCGAAGGGGGTGGGGGTGGCGAGCTGTATGACGAGGGGGCTTCACCATGGGTTGCGACATTGGACCTGGACCATCCCACCTCAGGGGGCTAGATAGGCTGAGCCGCGGGAAGCACTGACCCTGGCCATAGTAACCCGGAGGATGATGGCGTCCCAGATGTCCCAGGGAAGGGGGGAGGGAGGGGCAGGGAGGGAGGCAGGGAGGGAGGGAACAGGAAGGCAAAACGAAGACAGGGGCAACGATCCGTTGGTATGATGGCATGCGGCATCATCGACCCGTGACTCCGTCTGGCCGTCCTGCGGTCAGGGGTTCCCCCGCACCCCCACATGCGGTGAAGTCGCCATGGGAGGCAGGGAGGCAGGGAGGTAGGGGGTAACGCATGGTAACCCCTCCCCCTCCCCCCCTCCCCCCAGCTCACCTACCAGGGCACGCCGCTGGACTTCGGCCCCCCCTTCCGCCGCGCCTCCATGGCGGAGCTGGTGCGGGAGGCGTGCGGACTGGACCTGGAGCCGGCCATCATGGCGGCAGCAGCGGAGCGGGAGGGGGCGGAGGGGGGGACAGCGGAGGGGGAGGGGGCTGCTGCGCTGGCTGAGGCGAAGGCGGCGGCGGAGGCAGTGCTAGCGGTGAGGGGAGAGGGGAGGAGCTGATGGGGGGGAGGCGGGGGAGGGCGGCGGGGGTGGTAGTGTGCACCCTGCATGACGGGGTGCCCTGCAATGTGGCTGCTGTGATGCCCAGCTGGCGGCGCTGCTGACCCCCGCCCCCACCACCACAGGCAGGGGGCCCGCAGCGGCACCCACTGCAATCCACACACTGCCCCAACCGGCCGGCCCACTTCCGGCCCCGCCGCACGGTGACCTACCTAACCCCCACCTCCCACCTACGGTCAGGGTCAGTGTTTCCGCGGCTCAGTTTATTTAACCCCCCACGCCTTAACCCCCAACCCCCACCCCACCCCCTGCAGGCGCACCCAGACCGGGAGGTGGTCAAGGCCCTTCCCAAGGTGGGGGAGGGGCTACACAGCGGGTGGAGGGAGGGGTGTGTTGAGAAAACTGGCCGCGAGTAGGAACATACTGTGATTGTCGGAAGATGAAGTCCCCACAGAATCGGGTGTGTGCGTGAAGACAAATAGCCGCGAGTGGGAACACACAACTACCGTACTTTGCCATTCAGCGCATTGGGTCTTCATTTCCCCGCTCGCCGGCTTGTTTGCCATTCTCATTCAACGCACTGGGTATTCAGCCTTAACCCCCTCCCCCCCTCCATACCGGCTACCAGGGGGTTCCGCGCCTCAGTTTACCTAATCCCATTGTGAAGCCTTGTCATACAGCTCGTCAGTTGTCTCTTTATCCTCCTTCCCCGCCAGTCGTGTCATCCAGTTCGTCAGTTTTCACTATTTCCCCCACCCTGTCCAGGTCCGCTCCGCTCCCTCGCTGGGCCACCTGCTTAACGTGCTGTTCGAGGCGCTGGTGGAGTCGCGGCTGACGCAGCCCACCTTCGTGACGCAGCACCCCACCGACATATCGCCGCTGGCCAAGCCGCACCGCAGCAAGCCGGGGGTCACGGAGCGGTTCGAGCTGTTCATCGTGGGTGAGTGGGGGCGGAAGGGGGAAAAAGAAATCCAAAGTGTGGTGTGATAATGGGGCGGAAGGGGGGCGGGGGGGGAGGAGGGGGGCGGGGAAGCAAGAGGAAGAAGGGAATAGCATGATGCGGGTGACACTACTGGTAGTGTGCCCGGTGTTGAGTATCCATCCCCTCTAACCTCCTCCCCTCCCACCCCCTCCCCCACCTTCCCGCCTCCATGCGCTCACTGCACAAGTCGGAATATGGGATTGGGACTCGTTGTTTCCCTTTTTTTATTTTTCCTCCCCTCCCACCCACTCCCCCACCTTCCCGCCTCCCCTCCCCGTCTCCCCCTCCCCCTCACCCCCCCCCCCAGGTCGCGAGCACGCCAACTCCTACTCCGAGCTGACTGACCCTCAGGAGCAGCGCCGCCGCTTCCAGCAGCAGCTGGAGCGACACAACGGCGCACGCGCGGCAGCAGCGGCGGCGGCAGCAGCGGCGGCGGTACAGCAGGTGGTGGGGGCGGGGGAGAGGAAGGGAGGGAGGAAGGGAGGGAGGAAGGGAGGGAGGAAGGGAGGGAGGAAGGGATGAGGCTTACCGAAACCAAGGCCGGAAGCGATAGGAAGACTCTAGGTAGTGAAGCAGGGTGGGAGGGAGCGAGGGAGTGGAAGCATTGAAGCTGTACCAGTGTCGTTAACGTCTTCTTGCGCATATCAACATGGTTGCAGGATGAGGGGTCGGAGGCCTCCTCGAATGGTGGTGAAGGCGTCTCGTCATCCCGACCTTCCCAGGCACAAGGGGGGACCCATGGGTCAGCTGCTGCCGCTGCTGGGTCGGACACGTCAGCCAAGGAGGACGAGGACTATGAGGTGGGGCAAGCGAGCGAGCGTCACCTCCGCCTCCCCGACACCTTGTCGTCCGCTGCTGTCAGCTGCTCACACCCTCCCTCTCACACCTCGCCAACGTGCTGTCCTGTGCGCTGCTGCTGCTGTCTACATCCTGCGATGGGTGCGAACAGACAAGTGCACTTCCATAACCTCCTTCCATGTGCCTTCCGACACCCTCATCGTCGCTGTGTTGTCCCCCCTCCCCCCACCACCACCTGCATGCCCCCCCCGTACAGTGTACACCCCTTGTACTGCCTCATGCTCGGCTGTGCTCGCCTCCGCCTCCCACCTCCTGACCCCCCCCCTCCTCCTCGTCATCCAGTTCGCCAGGTTTCCTTAGTTTTTACCTCCCCCTCCCCTCCTCCCCCCAGATCTCCATGGATGACGACTTCATCACGGCCCTGGAGTACGGCATGCCGCCCACGGGGGGTCTGGGTATCGGGGTGGACCGGCTGGTGATGCTGCTGACCGACAGCCCCTCCATCCGGGACGTCATCGCATTCCCGCTCATGAAGTGAGGAGGTCCCGCACGTGTGGAGTGAGGGAGGAGGAATGAGGAAGGGTGATGTTGAGTGGAGCACAATTCCATGTCCCATGTAAATTGAGGCGAAGTGGGAGTCTTGTACTTGTCAGTCAGGCACGACCCCACTGGCCCCCTGGAGCACTCAAATGGAGGGAGCGAAGCAGCGTGTTGCCACTGAGATAGAGTAACGGGGATAGCTAGGTAGGGTGCCTACGGATGTATGCCGACACGGGGAAGGACAGGCGCTTAATACTGCTCGTTACCGTCGGTGGAGTAGAGGGCAAGAATGGGCTGATTTAGGGTACATCTGGCCAGGAAACGTCGGGTTGTTCAAGGGGAATTTTCCGACTATGTAGGCTTCTTGTAACCAGCCAAGTCAAGAGAAACTTCTTTCACGAGGACACCGCTGCTGCCTTTTTGCTGACAAGAGCTGAACGCCGGTTACCAATCGCTTTCTGTTAGAGCCAAAGGTGGGGTATGCAACCGGTCGCAACCACCCTTGCTCAGCCCAATGCACCCAAAGCCCCGTGCGTCTATGCCAAAGTGTGGGACCACACGCAAGGTGGTCTGAACAACCCCCGACCTCCCCGCACGCACATCGGGACACGGGTCAGCAGGGTACGGCAACGGTTACATCAGCATCACGACTCCAGCGGCTGCAGCTGCTCACAGCTCCGCCTCCTTGCCGACGTGCGGCTTCTCCTGGAAGATCTCCTCCTCCTTGGGCTCGAGCACCTTGACCACATCGGGCAGCGGGGTGCGGGGGCCGCGCTTGCCCGTCGGGTCCCACTCCTTCATGATCTTGACCTGCGAGGGGTAAGGGGAGGGGAGGGGAGGGGGCGCAGGGGCGAGGTAGGAAAGCGGTCAGATAGAGGAGCGTGAAAAGGAAGACACAAAAGAGGTGTGCAGGAGGTGTGCAACCTTTCTTGTCCACAAGTCGCTGTAACATGCCCAGGTCGTCAAACAGCACCGCGCACAGGAGGCCCAACCCTAACTGTAACCCTCATCGCATTTCAAGCCCTTGACGCATGACAACATCCTGAACCTACACGCTCGAACCCTTGACCACCGAACAAGTTACGTCAAGTTACGTTCGGGCAACGTGAACGCGGGGATGCACTGACCGTGGCTGTGTGCACACACTCGCATGCAGGACTCGTGCCGCGCCCATGCAGCACCCATGCAGCTCAGAAATGCCTGTATCATGCAGCTTGTTGCCCCCTGCAATGTGCTGGGCCAATCACCCCTGGTCAACAAACCTGGACACGGCCTCAGTAAGCCCCCCTTACAGATCCCCCCAGCACCCATGGAAATACACACAAACGCTGCCGGCCCCCAAAGCCCGCACCACCACCATCCGGTACATGCCTTTCCCTCTCCACCTCAAACCCATGACACAATTTTCAGGCTTTTCCAGCAGCCCGCGCCAAAGCCCCAATCCGCCCACCCGTGACCCCCGGCCGTACTCACGACCATATCCCTGCCCAATGTCCTCTTCCATCACCCTCACCCCTTCTTCCTTGCCCGCATCCCCTTACCCCACAACCTGCCAGCCGCACTCCCCCCCATCCCCTCCTTCCTCACCTTGATGCCCAGCACGCCCTGGCGCAGCAGCACGTGGCGCACGGCGCCGTCAATGTAGACCTTGGCGGGGTTGCCGCTGCTGACCATGTAGCCGTCCTTGAACTTCATGCTCTTGGCGCGGGCGGCGCGGAGCTTGCCCGACACAATCACCTCGCAGCCCTTGGCGCCGCTCTCCATCACGAAGCGCAGCACACCGTAGCAGGCCCTGAGGTGGCGGGAGACGCGAGGGAGGAGGGGGAGAGGGGAGGTGCGATTTGGGTCGGAGAGGGTAGGGGTTCGAGGCAGGAAGGGGAAGAAGAGGACATGGGCTGTTGCTGGTCATGAGCCGGCCCCGTCGGGAAGGGACAACAGGCGCTGTTCACAGCTACCGCCGCAAACAAGCCAAGGTAACAGGGGGAACTGTACTGGAGGCATGAGCTGCAGGCGTACTCGTGTGGGAACAGGCTGGAAGCATCCACGATGGAATTCCGATGGCTGTAGCCATATCCAGAGCCTTTATGGGTTAAGGCGGCGCATGCGGGAACAAGTGTGACCTGTGCCACATTTCCCCTCCCTGTCAAAGGGAGAGAACCCGCACGCTGCTGCACTAATAGCTGCTGCATGCCCTCGTTAGAAGCGCCTGACCATGTTTTGAAGAGCTCCCGGCAGAAATAACTGTAAGTACGCACGTGGCTGACGGACGCCACCAGCATCCCTCCTGCTGAACTGCTTTGCTTCATATCGCCGAGCGCACCAGGGTCCGCATCGCAAAACTAAGCTCCCAAGTCTATACTTGCCAGGTGCTCCAGCCATATAAGCTGCAAAGCGGCTGCTGCAGTCTTGGTGACCGCAAGGATGTAACATCGGCGGCGCCAGACTAGCCCCTCCACCGGCTGGCTGAACTGCAACTTTTATTATTTAGTTTCGTCCGTTAATATACATCCTTCGCACCTGCGAACCGCCAGGCCGCCCAGCAGCTTGTAGCGCAGCGACTCAGCCTGGGCAATAGCGCACAGGCCGCGGTCGCTGACCTTCTCAGCATACAGCTCCACACTGTCAGCAGGGAAGTTGAAGCGCTTCTGGACAACCGAGGTCAGCTCGCGAATGCGGCGGCCCTTCTCGCCTGCAAAAACCGTCACGCCGTCCTTGTGAGTGCTGTGCATAGGAGCTATGTTTAGGTGTTATTACAATGATGCACGAGCTACAAGGAAGCCTTCCAACAGGCATGCAAAAGGCGGCAATCGTCGGGAGATGCGGCGGCTGACACCCCTTTGCGCACTCACCCAGGACGTTCTGCGTGCGAGTGGCCCTGATAATAATCTCCGTGCGCATGGGAGTCACACGGACCTCCACGCCGCTGTAACCGTCCTCAGCGAGCTCCCGGGTAAGGAGCTCATTGAGCTCGGCGTAGAAGACGCCGTCTTGCACAAACTACAATCAAATGCAAAGCATGTTCAGCACACAACTTGCTAAGGCTCATATTCGCCAAACGCTGCTCCAGAAAATTGGTGTAAGCTATTTGTGTTCGCTGCGCACCTTCCGCTTCTTGCTGATCTGCACGGCCATTTTGCAGGCGCTTCCTATTGCCAGCTGAAGAGGACTACAGTTGGAGACGTCGCGCAGATATAGGCCAGCCAGGAGGCCCGTAACACAGTGGGCCTTATATGCCTGGCTTGCAAGGATGGCTATGCCATTCTTCATGGCATTGGCTTCATAAATGGCGTATGTATATAAAGCACACTACCTTTCTTCTTTCTTGTGTGACCCTACCCCTTGCCAGCTTGCAGCATTGCCCCTACCTATTACAAATGGCCTAAAGCCCTTGCCCAAATGTATTAACGGTTATGTTCTCAGTGTTTTGCAGAAGAGTTGAATACACTAGCTGTTAGCGTGCTGGTGTGGGAACATGCATGTTGGGCGGCACATGAGAATGCTTCCGCTGTCAGACATCCGGGTGCACTTACGCTGCGCCGTGGCACTTTCGATAACTTACTACTGCTCCCAAAGCCTGTACGCCGTCGTTTACAAGGAACGAGCTGCGTGGGCCCACGGGACAGTGACACGAGCCAGGTATAGATGAGGAAACCAACCGTGCGACAAGTAGGCTTCACTACGGATTGCATCATGGATGCCGACTCACCCAGCCCAGCTCGAACTACTCTTCCGAAACGATAAGAGGCCTTGGGACAATGGTGTTACCCCTAAGCGGTCGCACGAAGAACGGTTACTTGGGACACCCGTGCTCGTCTCTGTGGCCGTCGGCGCGGACGGCTGTCCCGTTTACCTAACGCACATTCGACGTCTCCATCCTTCACGCTACCTAGGGTTTCCTTATCGCTGCCTCCCCTGGATGAAGGTCTATACGTCTCATGGTGCTTGTGTCCTTGTCCCCTCCCTGGCCCTTGTCCCCTCACTCCTTACATCTGTGATGGCCTCCGGCCAGAGGGTATTGGCTGCGGATTGTGACTGGCAAGTGCTTCGGCCACACGGCTGAGAGGTTGGGTGTTACATGAGGTAAATGGCAACGGGATTCCAGTGCCCACCTTTGCACATGACCAGCCTCCATTTTTACCTGGGCACCTTCGCCCGACATTTACCTCCACCGCTCCCACCATGACGTTCGAGCTAGGCCCTTACCCGTCGTGCGTGAGTCAGGCCAAGGTGAGGCAACTCATTTTTATTAACCTCGGGGTGTCGTCGGACTGCGGCTCCCATCCGGGGCAATCAAGTTCCCTCCCTGATCCAGCACTTGCCTTCCATTCACATTCCCCTGCGCACGTTGCCTTACATTCAACACCCACTGTGCACGTTGCCCTAGGTAGGGGAGTGCCAATGTGAGGATTAGCCGAGGGATGAAGGCATTGCTCGACTGCCGTGCATGTGCCCGATCATGCGACAGGTCCACGTCTGCAACACACCACCCTGCATTTGCACGACACTTCGACAGCAAAGCCCGTCATCCCCGCGTGTACGTGCAGATACCTTGCGCGTAGGAGCGACAACCTTAGTCACTGGGCCTTTAAGGGGGATCTGTTGTTTACGCTTTCTGGGTCTGCTTCAGTTATTGATTTGTTATTGATGTGTTTCCTGAGCTGGGTATCCCTAGGCCCATGCATGGCGAACTAGGGTTACCCGGTGCGCCGTTCATGATTAACTAAGAAGTACAGAGAACGCCTGGCCGCTAGTTGGTTGCCCCCCTAAGGTAGAGGTGCGCCCGCGGGAGTATGAAGATCCCAGGGGTGTTAAGTCGTGCCGCTATACCCAATGGATGGGACTAGCGTTTAGAGGGGGCTAACCCGTGGCATGGCTAGCCCGCCCCAGTGCGCTCATCCTCCGCGGCAAGCATCAACTCATGCGGTTTAGGCTATGTTGTTGGGATATGGAGATGGATTCGCAAGGGAACCGCCCCAGGTCTGAGCGGGTGTTGTCATGAGAGCAATGACATTCAGGATGAGATGCATGTTTCATGGAATGCCCGTGCTATGACAAGCTACGATTCCCCCGAGCTTCAGCAGTAGTCCATGAGGAAGATCATGACCTCTGCCCCTCCTGACGCCCAGGATAGCTACCTGAGCCGTACATAGGAGAACCGCATACCCATCAGGGATCACCCGCGCAGAGCCCCTAAGCGTCAGTCCTTAAGGGGTCCTGACTCGGACCAACTTTGTTGCTCACATAGTGTCCTTGGCACCCCTGGCTCGTGCGAGCACACTATACACGCGTATAGACTGTAACCGTAAGACACTTTATCTAGACCCATTTTAGCGTGTACATGAGCCGCACGTTTAGACGCCGATACTCGTGGACGCTCGTCATCAGCTGCCTTACCACTTGCAAGCACTCCCTCCAGCGATTACGCCAAGTCATGAGGTGCACAACTGCTCCCGCAAAATCCAGCTCAAAGGTAACTCGGGTATTAGCTAGAGCTCCCCGAGTACAAGAAAAGAAGGAAACGCGAGGGCACTTCCATGGGAGAACAACTGTGACTTCTGACTCTGGCAAGGGGTACAGGAGTTATCCATTTTTGAAGCTGTGACTTCCTGAATTGATAAAGACAGCTCACGCTGAAGTCCTGTGGTCGATCACATCCCGCTGCGGAACAACGTCAGAAGACATCCATGCACGAGGCCCTGAAAAAGGCTGAACATTTTCAGAAGGAAAGCGCGTAACAGATGCACTGTAAAACTGAAATGAAGATGTGAAGATGGTTCCGATGGGACTGCGAGCGTTATGTGAGCGTTACCGATGGCATGCACACGGCATGGTGGGCCCTATTAATTTGCCGGCGATCAAAAAACGCCTGAGCTCCCTTAATAAATGCGCTTCCTCCTTAGTTCAATTTATTCCTTCTTTCGCACAACCCAGCAAAAATGGCCCTGTCTATGACCCGCAAGGCTGCTGGCGTCCGCGCTGCGCCAAGCCGCGCTCAGGTGGGAAGGATGCGACGAGTCACTGTCACATAGCAGCCCTCAAAGCCTAATTCTTTGGTTTCCATACCCTGACAATGCTGCTCACAACCCATTATTCAGGCTGTTCGCCCTGTGCCGGTGCGGGGCCGGAGGGTCATCACCTTCGCCGCCGTGGTATGTAGACGTGGACTTGAGTAGCGTCCCTTATTATGATTCTAATGCCAGCTGTTCCTCCACAGGACAAGGCCAAGGTGCTGGAGGATGTTCGCAGCATTATCTCCAACCAGCTGGGCACTGAGCTTGAGAAGGTACGCCTGTACGCTCCTGTGGAGCTCGCGGCCGGTACTGAACTGGCTTATTTTACAAACAGGTTGCTCCGGAGTCGAAGTTTGTTGAGCTGGGCGCCGACTCTCTTGACACGGTGAGGTCCGCATGCTCTCAGCCAAGAGGTTGGTTCAGACCCCTTTTAGCCAAGCACTCAACAGCGTGTCCTTTCTCAATTCAGGTCGAGATCATGATGGCGCTTGAGGAGAAGTTCGAGATTGCCCTGGACGAGGACGGTAAGCAGGGCACGTGAAATGCCAACTCAGACCACCACTACTTACTTCACGGCGTGTTTCAAACATTGAGCATGCATTGACAATGCTGTATGTTGTCCCTACGCATGCAGGCGCCGAGAAGATTTCGACTGTGCAGGAGGCTGCGGACATGATTGCCTCTCAGATTGCCGCCAAGGGCAACTAAACGACGGAGCTTGTAAAGGGGCGAGCATAAGGCATTTTTGTTAACTGCCATGGCGGGTGTACGATTAGAATTTGTCGGCTGCAAGGGTGTAGTAGTGCAAGGTTGTGCTGTCGGAGGGCCCAGCCCCCGACATCTGGGTATTGCGTCGTGAGGTTGCAACCCAACGTATGTGCGTGACCTGACCAAGGTTCTTGGGTATACCTATTGCAGCACGGATTTAGAGATATGCAGGATGCTACCCCGAAGGCATGTCTCTTGTGCAAGCTTCGGATTTTGTTTAGCACCTGGGAACGGTGATCGGCCGGTGATCTGTCGGCAACAAATGTTGCTGTATCCTCCTGTAACAGGGACAAGACTGATAAATCTCTCGACGTCTCGAGTATGCATTGTACGGCAATATGGCGTAGCAACGGCTAATAACGCCCTGACTCAATTTAGCTATCAGTATGCACGTCGGCATGTTACGCAGTGTGTCGAAGATAGGAATGGCCAAGTGTGCAACACAGTTTGCGGGAAACAGTCAACAACCTTCGAGTCCAAGTACAAACATAACAAATCGTAACGACCAGTCCGTTATCTCCATCCCGTATGGCGTATGCAATACCATCTTATCCAAATCTCTCCCTGGCATAGCTGACACTGGATGCTAGAGATGGCAGGACAGCGTTCACCAATAGTGCAGTGTGTTAGTAGTGGCAATGCATTGCCCGACTCGTACAGGGTCACAAGATCACCCCACAAGATCCTGGCTCGTAATCTTACCCAAGAACATGTGCAAGAAGGACTTGTACAATTTGACTAGCGGCATGGCTTCACTTCTTATCCGTCATCATGGGACACGGCCTGACTCAGGGTACATACTAAGCGTGAACCGCTGCTGAATTCAGGCTATAAGGCGCTCTTAAGTCAAACCACCAGCGTTCTCCTGTTCTCCACACCATCGTGGTAGGGCTTACATCCCCCCAAGGTAGCAAGCGCCGCTGCCTGCTCTCGCTGTTCGCCACGGTGCACATGGGGGTACACCCCAGCTGACCCAAGATATGATGAGCAAGTGCTGCTGCCTGCGCTCGCTATTCACCGCTTTGCTCCTGAGGCTTCCCAAGGTAAGCTAACGAGCCTGCAGGTAGCTGCCTGCTCCTGTTCATCAGCTCTGCGGTTGGGCTGACATGCCAGCTGACCCATGCTTGATAACGCCGTTTCTTCGAAAGCGGAAAAAATACCGACCAGGGTACGTTACAAGTGAGCAAAACGGTGAACGCCCCGTCAGACTTAGGCGGTCTCCTCCTTAGCCTCCTTGGCCTTCTTGGCGCGGGGGCCCACCTGGCGCACGTTCATGCGCTCCAGGCGCAGCTTGCCGTATGCCGTCGCCTTAATCTCGCTGAGCTCCTTGCCGGCGGTGGCCTTCATCTCGCTGGTGACCTTCACGGTCTCCAGCGCCGGCTGGCTGCGAGCCAGCGGCATGACGGTGCCGCTGACCTGGCCAACCAGCTTGGCCTCAGCCGCCGGGGTCTCGAAAGCCTGCAGCATGGGAAGGGAAAGAGAACATGGAACCACAGTTAATACATTGCTGCGGCCCTCAAGCAGGCTGACCCCTTGACCAATCATCCATGCATACGTGCCGAACCTAATTGTATTCTATGGGCATTTGAAGTGCACACCCTCCCATCCTGCTTGTGTTAATGCCGTATGTGGACAAAGAGTCTGGTGCTACTCTTATCCAATCGAGGTTATCCATGCAAGGCGAGTGGTATTTAGAAGGGGGTTTGAGCCACAATACTTAATACTTCCTCCTATTTCTGGTACACTTTTCCCCTGGGCTGAAGTCGTCCCCTCCGACCATCCCTCCCTCCCTAACCCAGACCACCGGCTTAGAGGTTTACCTTCGGCTTCTTGACGTTCCGCGGGAACACGACCAGGTTGCTCCTGTACGCCTTCAGGCGCTGGACGTTCTCCTGTACAGCACAGGGGCCGAGCTTTTAGCGACTGCCTCCAAGCCCTGCTTGGGCGCCAACACAGAACTCAAGCCCTACAAACCTGCAGGCTCTCCAGGGACTTGTTGCGGCGACGGTGGTCCACGGAAATGCCCAGGCTCGCCGCCATCTTCACAGCAATGCCCGCTTCCTGCAATTGCAGTTCAGTGTTACACCATATTTAACGGACCAGCCAGGTTATGTCCGTTTATTTACCTTCAGCTCATCGAGCGTGAAGCCCTTGCCCAGACGCTGCTTGGAGTTGTACTTGAGCGTCTGGCCGCGCACAACCGGCCGCAGGAGACCCGCTGACGGCCGGGGGAAGACCTGCTTGGCCTTCTCAGCGCGCGCTGCAATAAATAAACAATATTGCTGATCTTATGTCCTAAAGGAAAAGAGGCGGTCGCAGCTCCAACAATGTTCCTCACCGCTGCGGCGGCGCAGCTTCCGGGCGGCCTGGTTAAACCACGTCCGCACATAGAACTGCCACTTCTTCTTGAAGTGGTTGTTCGGCACGACGTTGTTGTGTCGGACCATTTCTCCTGCAGAACTCGCAACTATAAGCTAAACGTCAAGACTCCTAACGAAGCGTTGCAAACGTACCTAACGGTAGGCAAACCAAGCCAAGGAAAGGGCCAACCTATGCTTGGTGCTGTCACATATGGAGGCGGCGTGTCGTACGTCGGTTTCGAGGCCTGAGAGGCAACGCCGAAAATTCTGTGATGAACCAGCAGAGAAATTTACTGAAGGAGTTGTTTTACAGTGTCAGCTATCGCTTAACTCCTATTGGGAGGGTTCAGGAAAGGCACTGGTACAAGCAATGCGTGCAGCAACCAAATGCAGCTGTTGACGTCCAATAGCATGTTTGTCTGCTTACACTGCTTTATACTTCGTTGCCAACGGTGACTATCCCATATGCTTAGCTTTCCGGGCCCATGGGGCGCTATGGGGTAATGGGGCGCTTGGTTTATTTTTTATTGTATGGTTTTTAACGCAGGATGTAAAATTATGACGTCTCCGGGCCCAAAGCCAATGGCCAATGGGCGAAGGGAATTTCCCAAACCGGCATGCGCAGGAAGAAGCGCCGCGACCGGGGTTGGTGGGATGTTGGCCTAGGGAAGATGGGCGGAGGGGCACCCTACACATAGCCCCGGCAATCTTATCCCATGGGGGTTATTTCCTCGGCGACAAGCGGATATGAGATGCGACATTTCGTCCCTTGGCTTCCCTTCGGCACACTACTCGCGGCCAGTTTCCTTAACACATAAGCACACCTCCAACGATACGCAGGGTTTTATTGGGTCTTTATTACGCTGCCCCGCTGCCTAGACCGTCCTGCACTGGAATCCGCAAAGTGGACTGCGTTGCTTGGATGCTTTGTACGGCGGTATGTACCAGTTACATTGGTTTGACACACTAGAGCCTGCATGGGCTGTCAGCACCCGCACATGCAAAATGCCAACGGAAGGTTCGCCACCAAACATACAGTACAGTCACTCTACAACTCGACCTCCAAGCGTTAAGTCAAGCCCGGGGGAACATAGCATGGCATCGCAGTAGGGCCCCTTGGCCAGCCAACGTTACACATGACAATCCAGCCTTTCCACCGTACATTCCTGATTACCGGTACTAGATATGATACATGCACTGCCGTGTTGGATCACTAGGTGAATGATGTCCACCCGGCGCTACGAGGAATGCGGGGAAGGGCATAAATACCCCAATAATGGCCTTGCGAACCCTGGTCGCCGATGCAACGCTTGCTCATGTCGGCAGGCTGCTCAAGCCAAGCAAATACTGCTGCCCCCGACTATTCCCTTCACTCTAAGTTTCCAAGACCGCTATATTCCTGTACTGAGTCACAGAGCCCATTGCCTGGCAACCTTTCCTGTACGCGTCCCACCGGCCCCACCCCAACCCAGACCTTCGTAGCCTAGTCACAAGCCTACATCGCAGCCAATGAACACCCAAGCCATGCGTGCGGCGCCACAACACCATCATTTCTTCCCACACCTCACTTGCCCTGCAAGCGACGGCGGCGCAGGAAGGCAGGAATCTCCACCCCGCCAGACGTCGTCTCGCTAGCACCGGGCAGGCGCACAGCGCCAGCACCGCCAACCTGCGGTGCCGGAGCAACTCGCGCATGCTCGGACGACACCTGCTGCGGAGCGCCCTGCTCAGCCGGCGGCGACGACGACACAGCCGCTGCTGCCGCCGCCGGCCGACCTGCGGCACGAGCGCCCCCCAGCGCCCCCAGCTCGGGCTCCAGCTGGCCAAAGCCGGTTGCGATGATGGTGATGGAGACGGTGTCCTCCGGCAGGGTGCTGTCCACCACGGCGCCAAAGATGAGGTTGGCGTTGGGGTCCACCATGTCGTATATGATCTCCGCAGCCTCGTTGACCTGGGGGCGGGAGGACAGGTGAAGGCAGACATGGACGCGTTGGCGATTATTTTGGTTCCGCAACAGAGGAGTGATTCTTGACGCTCGATTGTCCCGTTTTCATGGTTTGTGTGGGGGGGATAGCCTGGTGAGCAGGGCAAGCTCTTTGCCCTTGGCTGTAAGCCGAAAGTCCCGCTATGCGTGAGACAAGGCGGGCCGCGCTGCCTCTTCTGTAACTCCTCAGTCCTCAACATGACCGGCCGGCCAACACTATCCAGTCAGTGTCATCCCTCGGGGCATGCAAACGTACCTCATGCAGGGTCATGTTGGGCGGGCCGGTGATGTTCCACACTACGCCGGTGGCGCGGTCGATGCCGACCTCCAGCAGCGGAGAGGAGATGGCGCGCAGAGCAGCCTCTTGCGCGCGGGAGGGGCCGGCTGGGGAGAAGGAAGGTAATGCGCGGGTTGAAAGGGGGACGGGGACTCTCAGTTCACGGCAGAATAGAGAGGAATCTTGCAGTCATGACCTGGCAGGAAGCAATCCACATTGCTGATAGTGAGGAGGGTATCTCTTGCCCCCAGGGAGTTCCGACCTCTTTCCTGGCCGGCCCTTCCTTGCAGGAACGAGCAGGCAGGGGTTTCGCGCCCGAGTCTTGCCCCGCTTGTACTGCTGCTCTCAGCATGCGGAGTACCAAACAACCCCAGGCGCTGTCCACCCTCACTCGCAGCCCTCCGTAGCCAATTCCCAATCCGTCCCATCTGCCCGCCCGCACTTACATCCATACCCCTGCCCCATCAGCGAGGACCCCGCCCCGGACATGATGGTGCGCACGTCCGCAAAGTCAACATTGACCAGACCGGGGACCTGCGGGCCGGCAGAGGAGGGGGTCAATGATATATTAAATCACAGGTTAAGGCAAAGCATCCGATTAGGAGGCAGCAGAATGCCTCAATACGAAGGACGGACCGGCAGGTGGGTGACCGCGGCATGTGGGTGAGAAAAGGAGCGGCAGGCAGGTCGGGAAAATGGAGACATTCTCGCCACGTAACCCACCGAGCAGTCACACGGAAACACTGTAACGCCACCCGAGGTGGACTAAAGCTAAGAGTCCAAACCGCAGCTTAGTAGGGACCTAGGGAGGCATACCCATGACCTGTACCCCGCCCACTCCGCCCAGGCACAACTGCCTTGACCCCAATGACAACCTCACAACCCTCGCACCCGACTCGACTCATCCATGTAACCGACCACCCATGGCGTAAATGGTGTATTCGTCGGTATTCGTCGGCTCCTCCCGTTCAAACGCAACTGTGGCGCTCCCCTACCATCTCCTACCGGGACGCTCCCCTGCCACCCTACCCACCGTAATGATTTCGCTGATGCCCTTGACGCCCTGGCGCAGGACGTCGTCCGCAATCTTGAATGCGTCCTTGATGGGCACGTTGCTGTCCATGGCTGTGGAAGGCGCAGGCAGCGAGGGGGCAGACAGGCGCATACAAGCGGGGGGCACACAGGGTGAACAAAACCATTTGTTGCGTAAGAAGCTTGCATGCTAATAGTACGCAGAGACGTTTCACGGCCGGCATAGCTGTAAGACACCAAGACAACCGGAGTCTTTCAACGTAATGGTTGCACGACTAGGTGGGCAGATTCAAGTTCCCCAGAGGCGGTCATATTCAACAGTCGACACCTTCCATGGCGGCTCCATCCTTCCAGATCCTCTTTCAAGCAAACCATCCAGTCATCCACATATTGTTGAGGTTGGATTGGACAGGTTCCCTACCTGACAGCAGGCGGTCGTTGGGGATGACGATCAGCGTGTCAACGGCTGAGCGCAGGTTGGCCAGCGCGCTGCGAGCCTGGGAGGAGGAGGAGACACACGGCCCCGGGGTGACACGATCGTGTGGAATGCTAGGCCCCAAAGCAATACGAGGAGAACAACATGCCCCAAAACCCGAATCCCCATACAACAAATGTTTGGGAAGCCATGCTCCGCTGAAAGCCTCTCAGCGCTTTGCAGCACGTCAGCCGTCCTAAGTTGCAACCGTGGCGCAAGGCAAGGCACCCGCCGACACACCTGCTGGGCGCGTTGCCTCCCCTCAAATGTGAAGGGCGTGGTGACAATGCCAACGGTCAGGATGCCCATCTCGCGAGCCTGCTGCTCGACAATAGGTGCCGCACCACTGCCCGTGCCCCCACCCATGCCAGCCTGCAGGGTTGGAAAGCGAGAGGTAGTGCATGAACAGAACAGCAGTTAGCCTGGGTCCTGCGCCATCCGTTTACTGTGAAACGCCTTTTCTCGTTCCAGGGAAATCTGGAGCATGAAGGTTGTCATTCGCCATCCCTTTTGCCCCTGACCATACAATGCGCTACAAAAAACCCTTGGCCAATCTTGCATCTAGAGCGTGCCTTTCAGTCGCTGCTCACTGTTCCAAGGTGCGGGGTGGCCCTTGGGGCTTCTGCCCGCAGGAGCGCGACGGCTAGTGCCCAGCTACCCGGCTGGCTGGACAGTAACCCACCGTTACAAAGACCATGTCGGTGTTCCGCAGGGCTTCCGTGATGGCCTCCCGGCTCTCCAGTGCAGCTTTCTGTGGGCCCAACGGCAGCACGACACCGTAAGAAGGCAGCGAAGAATCCAAACGCAGCTGCGACTGCTGCTTGTAAGCGATATGGAACAAGTAAATGGGGCAGGACCAGGCATGGAAAGGAAGGTCCGAAGCAGCAAACGTAACCTCACCGCGCCGATTTCAGGGTTGCCACCCGCACCCAGGCCGCGTGTGAGCTTGGAGCCAATCTGCACTTTATGGTTGCCGGCAACCGGAGAAACCGCCAAGGCCTGTAGAGTGGATGGATGAAGGCTAATTGCAAAACTCATAAAGCTTACGGGCCACCTCGCAACAGCTCCGCATGAACATACCTGTGCATCTGTGTTTGCAATCCAAAATTCTACTCCTTGGACATCGCTGTTGACCATGTTGTTAACTGCGTTTGAGCCACCGCCACCCACTCCGAATACCTGTAAAGGCGCCAACATTAGCTGTGATGCGCGCGCCAAACGACTTCTGGATCGCTAGAAGCATAGTCATTGCAGAACAACAAACCTTAATAATCGCCTGGCTGCTGCTAGCAGTCACGCGAAGGGACTTTCGACCTGACATGCGCAGCTGCGATGCCCTACACCGCTGGCTAAAGTTAACATGCCTGGCAGGCTGCTTAGATGTGAGCATTTTCAAGTACGTGTCCTGAATAAAGGCAAGCCTAGTAAAACGAGCGCAGTTCTTTGAAGTTAAGAGTTTGAACAAATGTTGCTGAAAGATGCACAGGTTATAGGTTCTAAAACAACTGTTATTAACCCTTCGTTGGCCATAAACACGTTTTAGTTGACATAAATGTAGAACCACGAATTATTTCTTCTTTGGCGCCGGAACCGTCACCGCGCCGAAACCAGTGCGCCAATTAGCTAAGGTGAAAGGCACCTGAAAGGCAAGAACAGCTCATCAATGTGCAATATTTCGCTTTAGCGGCGAAATTGGTTAAAAGGGAAGGTATTGCATACGCTGTTTCTTGTCGCTGTAGGTGTAACTAAGTCAAATGCCTGCGGCGAGGCACGCAAGGAAAGCGCTACTCGGGGACCTGAAGACAACCCAGTCATGCTTTGGGGAAGGGTAATGCTAAAGCAATGTGGCCGTGCGTCAGCCTCCAGACGGAACGAACGCTGAACTGAGAACTGTGCTGAGGCCTGGAACGCTAAAGAGGACGCAGCGCTGTCCCCGCGGCTGGCTCCTGAGCGCAGTCGCGACTGTCGTAACGGCAACGGTGGAACACAGAGATGGAGAGAATACACGGTTTTGGAGCGGAGTTTCCACGCGCGCTTCCATGCCGCCTTTAGAATGCAGTACAAAGCTGCCTCAAGAGGCGCACATGATACATAGAAACGCCGGAGGTCCTCCGTAAAAAGGCCCTAACATGGTTCGCCAACCATCGTATAACCCACATAAAGCTGCGACGGGCTGTGCAGTGTATGCAGCCCTTATATCGCAGCCCTACAGAACCGCCGCGGTTCATATTGTACAATCCGATAAGGGGTCCATCGCCTCAAAACATAAAACAAGTACCCCGACGTAAAACGTTCCTATCAGTGCCAAAAACATTGTCCGGAATAGCTCAACAGTCAAACCAACACCTACTCCCAAACCGAGCAGCAAACGGCATGGGTAGCTGGTCGGTTACTGGCAAGCGCGAGGAAAAGACCGCAGTTTTGCCAACGCGCACGCCGCACGCCAGGGAAACAAAGAGGAGAACTACCTCTTCCTTGACTATACCAGGGAAACTCCTCCTCCGCCGTGTCAGAAAGCGTCCAAATGCACTCTGCATCTCATCGAGTAAACCGTGACGACGATTTAGCGACCCAACAAACACCCATGGAAGCGAACACCCCAGTAAACCCAGTAAACGTCATGAGTGGCAGAAGAGGCGCTGATACGACCCAGTCAGCTTAGCCACCGTCTTAAAATATCCTTTCGCCGTCACCCATGCAGCCGACATGCTAAACACAAAAACAATGACCTGCCGCCACCACACGACAACCAGGCAACCACACCAGGAGCCCTGTATACCAACCTAGAAAAGCAGAGGTCTAAAGCGCTCGGGGGGAAAGGGGGGCGCTGAAGTAAAGCCGAGCGCCAACCGTACTAAGACCAGGGGTGGGGGAGAGTTCACGCGCGCCAGCTGCACCCGCCCCGATTAGTAATAAGGCACTAAAATCCAAAGATCCTTTCTGACTCCGCGCGCGCTTGTGTGCCAGCATGCTACATCCGCAGGTCGCCTCCAAGGGGCTCTCGGCCTGGTCATAAGGGACCCGGCAGAATTCCACAGCGCAACAAGCGTAGGACACACCTGCCTGAGCTTACGCTGCTCCGTCCTGCACACCACAACCAAGCATCCCTCCAAAGCGTCGCGCACGTGCAAAAGCTCATGCACATTCCGTAAGTAGTGAGGAAGTCATGAGTTACTGCCGGCGTCCACACCGAGGACGCCAAGAACTAGCCGTCAGGAAAGAGGTCAACCGCCAGTGAAACCTCGCTTGCAGCTATCAAACAACTGCATGCAAGCAGACTAGCATGGCAGGTGGCAGGTGTAGCTTCCAGTCCGCCTGCCGCTTAGCACTTGCCCACGGCGGGCTTCACCACGAGCGCGTCGCGGCCGGGGCCCACGCCAATCCACTTGCAGTGGATGCCTGCAGGAGGCGTTACAAGGAAGAGCGCGAACACACGGTTGGCACCAGGAAGACGAGGGGAGTGGCGCACAGGGAACCCGGCGGCAGCGTGAATGTGAGGAACGCAGGTCTCACATGCGGCCACCCACCCATGTGGTCAACACGCTGCACGGCATCTGTCCATCTTGACTCCAAAGCCCGCACAAGAAACCGGCCCCCCACTCCCCAGCCCATTTCCCCCTTCCGCCCCACCCCGCCTCACCTATGAGGTCCTCAATGCGCTGCACGTAGTCCTTGGCCGCCTGCGGCATGTCCTTCCAGTCCCGCACAGCCGAGATGTCCGACTGCCAGCCGGGCAGCGTCTCGTACACCACCTGAGGTGGTGCCGTACAGAGCCGTTCGACAGGAGGAGCAGCAGAGAATGCGTGAGAGCCGGTGGAGCCAACGGGATTCCGAAAAAAGGGCGGTTGCATGCTGAACACGGCTCCTTTTGTTTGGCGTGTGAGGCACGTTGGGAGGGGGAGGCCGTGTGTTGAGAAATGCAGGCGATGTCTTAACCGCGATCAGAAGATGTAGCGGCTGTCAACAAACACATGCTCACGTCACCGCACAAGCGGCGCCGCTGGCACATTGCCGCACCTACGTTTCCGCGGCTTTCCGCCATCCGGCCGTCCTACCCCATCCATCATCCACCACTACTCACCTCCACGTTTTCGAGGGTCTCCAGATCCGCCGGCACCGACCGCAGCACCTGCCCCTCCTTCGTCTTGTAGCCCACACCAATCTTGATCTCCGGCAGCTCACTGAGCACATCCAGCTTGGTGATGTTGAGGTGCGTGAGGCCGTTGATGCGGCACGTGTAGCGCAGGGCCACAATGTCCATCCAGCCGATGCGGCGCGGGCGCCCGGTGGTGGTGCCGTACTCCCGCCCGATCTCTCGGAGCCCCTCAGCCAGCTCGCCAAACACCTCGGTGGGGTATGGCCCGGCGCCCACACGGGTGGTGTAGGCCTTGACCTACGTGTATGAGGGGAGAGGGAGCAGAGGGGATTAATAGGGCTAAAGATTCCGCAGAGCAGAGGGGAGGGAAGCGGCGATGGCTATGGGCGGGTTGAGACTGACTGTTGGATGCGATTGGGGGTGGCAAGCAGGGGACGAGGAGGTCACAGGAACACCGGCTGAAATGCATCTGCTCTAGGGAGTTGTGAGACCTGAGCTGTGCCGTAGAACTGCGATACGGGCGCTGAACGGGTACATGGCCCGGACGCCTGCCCGCTGCCCTCAAACATTTCCCACCCGGACTTATTAGCCCACATTTCCCATTTCCCCACCCGGACAATCATCGTCCCACACCGGACAATAATCGTGCTGGAAGCAGTCCGCTGCGGAAGCCTCCCTGGACTAGCTGGTCCTCCGGCTGCTGGCCTGCAGCAGCCGCACCTACACTCCTAGCCTGCTGAACCCCCTGCCTAAGACACTTCTTACCCCTCATCTCACAGTAAGAATGCGTGTTACAAGTACCCGCTGCTTACTTACCACGCCGACGAGGGCATCGTACTTGGAGGGCGGCAGACCAAGGCCGGTGGCAATGCCGCCGACGGAGGGGTTGGAGGAGGTGACGTAGGGGTAGGTGCCAAAGTCCACGTCAAGCATGGTGGCGTTGGCGCCCTCAATCAGAATGCGCTTGCCCTCGTCGTGCGCCGTGTGGAGGAACTCAACGGTGTCCGTCACGAACGGCAGTACCTTCTGCGCTAGCTCGTGGTACTTTTGAATATCTGCCTCCACGTCATACTCAAAGCCCGAGCCAAAGCGCTTGCTCCCATCCATCGACAGCTTTCTAAGCTTCTCGGCGAATGAGTCAAGCTTTCGCAGGTCACATACTCGCAGTCCGTTGCGGGTTGCCTTCGAGCTGTAAGCCGGGCCGATGCCCCGCTTCGTGGTACCAATCTGCTTGCCGCTGCCGGCGAGCTCCGCCTCGCGCAGGCCATCGATCTCCTTGTGCAAGTCAAAGAGCAGGTGCGCGCGATCCGAGATTTTCAATCGGTCCCCAACGCTGATGCCCTTCTTCTGCAAGTTTGCAATCTCCTCGAAGAGGCCAGGCAAGTGCAGCACCACGCCATTGCCAATCACGCAAGTCGCCTTCTGGTTTAATATGCCGGAAGGCACCAAGTGCAGCGCATACTTGTTGCCAGCATCGTCATAGATGGTGTGGCCAGCATTGGCGCCACCCTGTGGCATGGACAGCGCCGCTTTCGGTTGGGTCTCATAACGTCAGTTCGTCGTCAAGCAACTTCATTTCCATACCTGAGCACGGGCTACGATGTCATACTGCTGCGCAAGGATATCGACAAGTTTACCCTTGCCCTCATCACCCCACTGGGTACCGAGCACAACGCAAACTTGCGCATCAAAGCGCTCCGCAGCGGCGGCAGCCGGCGCCGCCGGCCGTGACTGGCACAGAGTCCGTGTCGGGCATATCCTAGTGAAACGGTATGGCGCTGACGTCCGGCCGGCACGCTGTGCCGGCCGCCCAGCAACTGGCGCTTGCGAAAACAACATACTGTCCCGGCCTAGAGAACCCCCAAGACGTCACAAAATTGGAGTTCTCCTGCCTACTCTTTTCACACTCCCTGTCTTGACCGTAGTTGGGACCGCTTCTTCCTGGTCCACTACATGTTGTACAAAGCGTACGGCCCGTTAACATGCTGTGTGATCAAGCTTTCATCGTCACTCGTGCCTCTATAAAAGCTGAGTTTCTATATTGCTACGACTTAACAATGATTTGTCTCGGCCTTGCTAGTGCTCCACGAAACCATCCTCTTGCACGTCTCTGCCACGTAACAGCTTGCCTTGCCTCTTCTGTACATTCTTTCCCATTCCTTGCGTGGCACGCCTAACCTTGTGACCTGGTAACACGGTCGGTCCTCATGTCGGTGCCAATGCTAGGATGCAATATGCTGTTTTGTCAGCCATGCTCATTTGACGTCGGAGCCGAATCTGACAAGGCGAGTGCATGTAGGTTTACGTACAGATGGAGCGTGCTGCCGGTGGATTCCTCAAGGGGCGCGGGACCCAAGAGTAATTCCGGTGCACCCGTGTCTCATGCTACAGCAAGGTGGAAAGCCTCACCCTATCAGTTATCTAGTCCCCCTTTAGGGGGGTAGATAGTGACAAACCAAATGCCGGTTACCGTGCCCCCAAACTTGTTTGTGACCCATTACGATGACCAGATCTCCTTACGCAGGTCTGTCTATGCTTATCAAGGGCCCCTTTCAATGCAGGACCCCTCACCATATATCAATGACCAAGTAACACCATTCCCGTCGGAATAATGGAATACCTGGATGTCATCCCGCAACCCCTCACGCCGCATAGCACCGCCTACCTGCGCTAAAACTGAATTACTTGCGTGGGTCTGGAACTGGCACTGGACCCATGCATTAGAACCGTGCGGCAAGCTGGCAGCCTGAAGCACTAAGGCCTGCATGGCGCCATGCGGCTGTGCCACCCTGTGAGCCTCGTGGCAATTATAAGATTCCACTTATAACGGATTACTAGCCACAAAGGCTTCTTATGTATGGCGCAACAGGTATTGGTATTGAATGCAAGGACTCACTACCCCGCCGAAGTCGGTGTGTTTTTGGTGTAGACGTCTGGGGTACCACCCACTCCGAAACCGTTTGCTCCTATCCTCTATTAAATGAAAGCCTTGCCACCTGCATGGGTGGTCTGTGGTGCACAGACGCTTCTGCCGTACATGTTCGCTCGCACACAACAGCGCGTGGTCAACCGCTTTCCATCACTTGTGGCCCAGGCCCCTCCGTTTTTGCTGCAATGCATGGCAGGTATGACAGCTATTGCTCACAGCACAATGCTTGTTGGGGGCGCAGGCTGTCTCGTACAGAGGCTTTTGCGGTACGACAAAGGATACCACAGACTTCTGCGCCGTAGTGACTGCTGCTTATCAGGATACATGGAATCCTGGACAGGCTGACATGCCGACAGCAACAGGTGTCCGGAGCAACAGGTGTTGTGGCATGGTCGCAAGGACGCATGTTGCACCCGGACTTCCAGGGTCGCAGGAGACTAAGGCGTATCTTCTTTTATTGCAGCTGAAGCAGTAACTGTGCTCCTGGAGCAGTTAATGAATCCGTGGATATGGGATAGCCAGGACCTTTTGCGCGAATCTCCGAAACCATGTGACGGGGAGAAGGGGAGAAGCAGTTTGTCGAGTTTGAATGGTGCACTATGCCTCCGGCTACACGCTTCTGTTACAAAACCAACTAGCTTTCCGTCCTGATCAGCAATCTTCTTCCATTTTTTAGGAGAACTGCGAAAACTGCTTCATTTCCCCGCTTGACCAGTACTGCATATTGTCTCTCTAAAGTTTGAAGGTCTCAGCAAGTTTTCGAAGTGCTTGCAATGGCTCTTGACGCTGGGCGGATACAGAAGGTTCGATTAACAGCTGTGGATAAGGGGCTTTCTAAAATGTCAGCAGTGTACGTTTGAAACGCAGGAGCTTAGGGAAATTGAGCGAGACACGGCTTCTGGCGTCACTGTTAAGTTGAAGGGCACATCCCTGCAACAGCTCGTAGGCTACGTCCCGGGTCCCAAAGACACGCCTTACGAGGGCGGCCTGTTCGTCGTGGATATAACGCTGGAGAATTCCTACCCGTTCGTGCCGCCAAAGATGAAGTTTGTCACGAAGGTGGCTTGGATGGGTGGTCTCGACCTTAGGAGCTAGGCATGAAAGGACCAGCGCACCTAGATGTATCGGGTGGTCCCAAATGTCGTAGAGGACATCTTGCCTGTGTGTTCGCCTAGGAGTTACCATGCGACTGTTCGCCTCCACTACTGCAACCGTAGGGTTGCGGCCCTCACGGACCCTTTCGACCAATTGGCGTGTCAGCCCCCTCGCCCTGCGTTTCACCCCTGTGCCCTGTTCCTGCACCCTCCCAATAGTCGCCTGGCCCCACGGCACATGGCGCCTGGAGGTCTCTACCCCACGACCCCGGCGTCGGGCATCAGGCACCACAGCCTGGATGTCTCTTCCCTTTTCGTTTCCTTTTGTTACCCGGCATCCTTACGTGGTCGGCCAACCCCCTTCGCCGCCCTGCCACCGCCTGCTGCTCTGCTGAGCTCCTGCCGCCTGCCTGCCCCTCGCCCGGCTGCCCGCTGTTGCAGGTGTGGCACCCCAATGTGAGCAGTCAGAGCGGCGCCATCTGCCTGGACATCCTCAAAGACCAGGTGCGGGGGCAGCGGGGCGGGGCGGGGCGGGGCGGCGGGGGGGGGGTAAGCAGGTGGAACATAGCTGCATGGTAGCCTGTGTCTCGGCGACGGACTTTACGCCCATGCGCAGGCATTGTGAAGCACAACCAGCTGTGCCTTTGCATGTATGGCGCATGTGGGCTGCGTGCATCAGGACATTGGGGTGGTGTGTATAGCAGCACCGAACACGTGTTGGCGGCGGCTGAGGTGCCCTGGCTGGCCGACGCGTGATGCTCACAGGACAGAACTGGCTGCGAATTGGAAAGCAAGCCGCCAGTCTCGTGGCATGCGATACGTGGTGCATGAGTGATGGCCTCATGGCTCGTGTGTTTGTCGCACCTGCGACGTGTGCGCATGCAGGCACCCATGCGAAGCGCCTTCGCTCCTTGGCGTGTGGCGTGCGTTTCCATGATCCGCCGCCGCTCCCCACCCCCACCTGTTTTTGTGGCATCCTGTCGCCTCCTCCCGATTGCCTTGCCCTCACTTATGGCTTCCAATAGGACAGGTATATTTCCCTCTGACCCCCGGCCCCGCAGTGGAGCCCCGCGCTGACGCTCAAGACGGCGCTACTCAGCCTGCAGGCGCTGCTGTCCTCACCGCAGCCGGATGACCCGCAGGTGGGGCTGGGGAAGGCACGGGGCCGCGCAGGTGGGCGGGGAGAGGCGCGCAGGTGTGTGGGGGGGGGAGGCGCGCAGGTGTGTGGGGGGAGGCGCGCAGGTGGGGGAAAATATAGATAAATGCATCAACGGAGTCCCAATCCCGAATCCCGACTCTTGCAGCGAGCGCATTCGGAGACCCTATTCTAGAAACAGCAGAGACTTACCGATTGCTTGCTTACCAGAAACCGATATGACTTGAGGAAGAAGCCGCCTTGCACAGGAACACTAGTTAGGCATGTGGCGCGCAGGTACGAACTCTCATGGGCATGCGACTGACCCATGGGTCGTTGCCCACTGACCCATGTGCAGGACGCTGTGGTTGCCAAGCAGTACATCAACGACTACGAGACGTACAAGAAAACGGCGCGGTGGGTACGAACAACAGCGTCTTGCTACCGCATGCGAACCGGGGATCCTCACCGCCGGGGCTCTACATAGGATTATAGCCGCTATGACGCCCACTCATGCCCACGGCGCATCTCTTTATGATGGGCAATTAACATAGTCCGTACGCGTTGACATTGTATATCCGCAAGAAACTGGGGGAGTAACGACAACACCACTCTTGTGACGTCGTGTGTTGTGACGACATGTGTGTTGTATGTGGCTTCCTGGCGGCTCGCTCGCAGGTACTGGACGGAGGCGTTCGCGAGCCCCACCGCGGGGGCGCCCGAGGACAAGATCAAGAGCATCGTGGAAATGGGCTTCGACCGCGCATCAGCCATCGCTGCCCTACAGGAGACCGGCGGGGACACCAACGCGGCGTTAGAAAAGCTGCTTGGGCAATAGCAGCGGAGGCTTATGTGCGCACGGGTTGTGCCGCTGTCTGTTAGTAGCCAAGGGAACTTTGCCGGGAGGGCTTGCTCGTCTGGTGCATGCTTGGCGGCGGCTTGGTTGAGGCCGATGGGCCTGGAGTGCGGGAGGCGTGTAAAGATGGATGTAGCGGTGAAGAGGGGGCGGTACTGTGACGGCTGCCTGGCGTTTCCTAAGGCTCCTACCGAGGCGTCCAGAGTGGCGCCGTGCTCCGAGTGGTGTATGTCTGAGGCGCTGCCTTCCTCCCTAGGCGTCTCGTACGAGTACCTGTCCTACGATGGGCGCGCGGGTGGCTTCTTGCTGAGCCGCATCATATGGAGATCCGAACCGGTGCCGTGTTCACCCCTGTTCGCACGTGTTCGCGCTGACTTGCTGGTGTTGCAGGCGTGTGTCTGTGAGGTACTGCGCGACATGGTGCTGGCCGCACGACCGGGTTACAATGCCGCTGGTGTGTCGGTAGCACTGCGTGCGCATGACGGGGGCTTTCGTCGTCGCAGTTTGGAGTCTCGATCCTTTTGCAGACAAACCAGTCCCTACGGAAAGGGCGTCGATTGCGCAACCATTGCTGGGTTAAATGGTCGGGGTCGGCAATGCTGCGCGGGTTACGCATCATTCGCCATCAGGTGGACCAAAAATGGTTACAAGAGGCAGATCTGGCTCACGGCCCACACAAAAACGCGCACCTCCCTGCATGGCCTATCCTTGCACCCCCACCCGCAGTCAGCCGGAGAGCAAAAACTGATTGCGGGTGGGGGAAGACGTACTTCATCCATTACCCGTGAAGTACTGAGCATCTCCGTATATGAAACCACACCATCCTCATGACTAATACATGGAAACCTGCAGGTGCGCTCTCAACGCAGGACAACGCGGGCAATGTCCTTTCCGCCCCATTCGTAACGGACGAATGTTAAATCTTGGCAGTTACCGTTCACAAAGTAACCCCTCCACAATGCTTCTGCACTTACACCCCGCACACTCGCTTCCACTCTGTCCACCTGTTCACCTCCCAAACGTTCACCTTGCCACGTGGCATACCGCCGCGTGCAGTCAACAACTCCAGCGTGCAGTCAGCAACAGGCTCGCAAGCAAGCACAGGTAACAGAAAAACGACCCGTAGGTCTCTTCACACCTTTCCACCACCCGCAGTGCCTCCAACCCCCGGGCCTGCAGACTGACTCCCGCCCGCAGTTGCGTGGTCGCCTGATGCAGACCCTTCGCGTCAGAAACCCGCAGAAAGCCTCGATCAGTCCGGAAACAGGTCAGCAGGCTTGCAACGCCTTCAACCTGCCGTCAGCAGCTGGGACCCCACTGCAACAATGCAGCAACACAGCTGCCGTGTGGCCACCACCTGCCTTCCTGAGAGCCCGTGTGCTCCCATTCCAACGGGTGCCACCAAGCTGCGGTGACGGAAAGCCGAGGCAACACACGTACGGCTCTGCCCCTCACGTGTAAACGAGCGGCAACAAGCTACTCACATGCCCCATCTAACAACCCCAACAACCAGCTGGTTGCGCCCCAGCCAGCTCCAAGCGTACACGTCATCACCTCATGCGCCCCGCCCATGCCCTCGTGCATCCTCTGCTCGCCCGTCGCGGCCTCTTCACCAGTTGACCCCCACCAGCTTGGCGGGCGTGACCTCCACCACGTTGCCCATCTTGCCCGGCACCGAGCCCTTGACGACCAGCGCGCGGCGCTCGGTGTCCACCTTGAGCAGCGTCTGGTTCTTCACAGTGGCACGCACGTTGCCCATCTGGGGGAGGAGGGGAGCGGGTGGGCGGGCAGGAGAGGGATGAGCATGCCCCCCTTTTGGCCCCTAGCCCTCCTGCATTTCATATGATTCTCCTTCCCGTGCCAAGAGGGTACACCACCCATGCTTTCTTAATGCATTCATTCCTAACGCCCCCTTTCCGCTGCATCTCCCAGGGAGCGTCCCCATGGCGTCCAGCCGGTTTGTCGAGGTGTCCGAAGGCCCTCTTTAAGTATAACCGATCTGGGTTGATCTGGGTCACGTGCCCCGACCGCGCCCGGGCCCCGCCGTCACCCGCGCAACCCTCCCTCCATGCTGACCTGGCCCGCCATCTTCAGGCCCGGGAGGACACGCGAGGGGGTAGTGGCCGCACCAATGGAACCATGCTCGCGGTGGGATTTGGAACCGTGGGTCATGGCGCCGCGCTTGTGGTGCCACCTCTTGATGGTGCCTGCGGGATGGGAATAAAGGAGGAGTGAAGAGGATTCGAGTCGTCAGCCCCGGGGGCCGTGACAGCGGCACGGGGTGCGGACAAACAATTAAATGCGCAGAGACCAGCACCACCGGTTTGGGTAGCGGGACCCCGAACCGGTAGTGCTGGCGTGACTTCATTAAAGGCTTCAACTTCCAGTAGGGCCGTTTAAACAGCAGGGCTGCATGAACACAATAGCTGCTGCCCTAATGTAGCTATGCATTCCCAGTTCCCAGCAAAAGGACCTTGCCTTAGCAATCAGGGTGCTTATGACCCAAGAACCTGCAGGATTACCCACCCATGCCCACAACTAGTCGGTTCCCGTTAGTATTCTTTGTATGTCCCGTTGTCTTACACCGGCGGGGCAACCATCAGCGTCCGCATCGCAATCGATTACTGCATACCAAATAAGCTCCCTCTGCCGCACACGCTAACCCCCATTACAGGTTTGCGAGCACCCTTTTGAACCCACCAGCTTCGACACTACAGTAAACATCTAATACTCAGCACCACCCAACCACCCACCTTGGAAGCCCTTTCCTACTGTGACGCCCGCCACGTCCACGGTCTCGCCCTCCTTGAGGAGCGCGGCAACATCTAGCTCCTGCCCTGGCTGGTAGGCTTCCACGGCAGCGCGGTCCTTAAGCTGCGCGGCCATGGAACACGCAAACACCAAATAGGCAACACAATGTTTCCGACGAGAGGCTTGGGAAGCGGAGGCAACCACAAGGGGGCAACTGCTGTAATTGCAAGCATGTGGCCAGCAAGGTCAAGCGTACAGTACAGCACTAATATAGTATGGCTACAATACAATTGCAGGAGCTTAAGGATATGATGGGAATCTGGGAAACATTGTCTACTTGCGGCCGCGGATACAGGAGCCACAAGCCGCCCGGGAACTCCTCCTGCGCACCTTGAATTCTACCAGGTGCCTCATCGGCTTTACGCCCGACTTCTTAAGGTGTCCGAGCTCTGGCTTAGTGACCTTCTTCTCTGCCACAGCCTTGTATCCCACTTGCACGGCGTTGTAGCCATCGGTATCTTGCGTCTTCACCTGGGTGACCACATTGCCCTCCTCTAGTGCAATTACGGTAGCTGGAACGCACAGGCCATCCTCCGTGAAGTATGACATCATGCCAGCCTTGGTGCCCAGCACACCGAGCGCCTTCCTATATTGCCTTGCCTCCACAAGCACAGTTCGAGCGCGGCTGAACCTGCTTACACGCACAGGCGCCGCGGCTGACTTAAAAGACGAACTGGCCGCAAAGGCCCGAGTATGCTGCAACGCCATATTGCCTAGGATAACACTTGTACGTAATAAGAAACAAGGCAGAGCTTAAAATGCTCCAACATAAAGTAGGAGTGTGGGGTCAAAAGAGGAATGGACCTACATGATCGTACGATGGATTGTCCTCGCTAATTGACAATGCCTCAATGCGACCTAACGCTGCTGCACTTGCGTTACGACCGGTACGGGCACCAAAGCACCAAGAAGACGCACGTTAGAGCTGCGGTCGACGACGAGTTTGGTGGAGTGGGCGATACTTGAGGAACTCGCCATGCCATGTGACATGAGCGGGGTGTAGCCGCCCCCACAAGTGCTTACCTCTGCTTCAACTGAAGCGAAAGAGGTTGTATTGTCAAAGGGGTGGTAGGCCTGGGACTTAGGATCCGAGGATCCGAAGGTCGTTGCGCTGCTTTAGCAGCACCCTTACACGATGCAAACATATGCCATGCCATCTCAGCGCCACCTATCCGATGTAAAGTACGCTTGAGGTGGCAACTTTGAAAGCTTGGGATACCCTTTTCATGGCAGCTAGCTGGATGATTGCATGCTTACAACCGACCCGCGGGGCCTTCAGTTACCGATACAGTTACAGTTACTGCAACTGTTACAGTTCAGTGCGTGTACTACAACATTAGCGTGCGATACTAAGGCAGTTAGTTAATCAACGGGGAAGCAGGACCCGCTCAGATGCGTTGGGAGCAGGGGGCAGGGTGTAAGACGCACAGTGCTGGGAGCAGAGAGCCAGAAGTAGATGACCGGGAGCTAGGAGAAGAGAGTAAAGAACCGGTGTCATGGTTTCAGCGGTTGCAGGCTTGGGAGGGGGTTCTGTGTTTTCGGAGTGCTCCAGGGTACCTCTTTAGGTAATCGGGTAGCGGGCTTTGTTGTTTCTTTCGCGGACTTGTCTTGGTTACAAACTGCCTCTGGTTTAAGGGATTCCTGTGTTTGTCCTCGGGGGTTACGGGGTCCCTGCTTTCGGGGGGTGTCGGGTTCGGTTTCTGTCATTTTTGCGCTAGTGTTTTCTGTTGGAGTTGTGCTTTTCGGGGGGGGGCGTGTGTTCGATATCCGGACCAGAGTTTTGAACTACGGGTTGTCGGGTCTTTTGTTTTAAGGGGGGCCTTTTGCTTGTTGACGGAGGTTGCGGGTTTAGCCTTCAGGGGTGGTGGTGTCACCCCTCACCTGGCCAGGGGTCAGGGTGCGGCCTGATGACCTGCTTGGCAGGTCGCCCGTCCTTGTCCCGTCCGGTCTGGAGTGTTGCTTTGTTACCCTGTTGTTACAGTTAGTTACAGTCTTAGGGTCGACTTGTTTGCGGTTTGTTGCCAGGGGTTTCCAGGGATTCTCCGTCACGCTTGTCCCATTCCTATCTCTGTAATCATTCATAGGTAAAAAGTTAAGCAGCAACTTCGCCCCAAACCGCATTCTTTGTCGAGTACATACCAGATTAAAGGTACGTTCTCACAATCCCCCTTGGCAACGTCCTAACCCTTTGGTCGCTCCACGCCATCTCACGCGTTCACCCACTTTAAACTTCGACTGACTTCGGGGCAAACCTTCCTGTGCGCTCCCACACCCCGTCAGGCACCGTCCCCTCCCATGTGGGTCAGCGCCCAGGGTGCCGGCAGGGTGTGCCTGTTGCCGTGTGGGACACCGGCCAGAAGCATGGCAACAAGACCTTACTGGGGATGACGTAGGAAGGGCGGCCAAGTGCAAAGGTGGGGTGTCAAGACTCAGGAGGTGTCAAAGACCATACCAAAACATAGGAAACTAACTACAGGTTAGGGCGAAGCAACGGGGGTAGGAGGCGGCAGGGTGCCACAAGGCAAAGTGTTGGTTAGTATACAGGCAGGGGGAGGGGAAAGAAAAATGGGATAAGAGATAGATCAAACCATATGAAAGAAGAAGAACCCGAAGTCCAAGGGAGCGGGGCAATGGCGTAGGAGGTGCATGCATGGTCGTCAGGTTAGCGATTACGTGGTACGCAAGGAAGCGGACAAAAATCTAGAGGAATTGCACGAGTAACCTGCAGGGCAACTCGTGGCGACGTTGTGTTACATTTAGCCACTACACCGCGCATCAGTTGTCCACCAACTACTGGCAAGTGCACAAGCTTGGAGGTGCAGGTTGTCGTAAGCGTTCGTTGTCATGTGTCGCGAGCACACAAGCAGACGACTGACATCGAAGAGGTCCATCGCGGACAAATGGCCAAGAAGCACTCCGCATTAAAGTAGGCAAGAGTTGCATACGCAAGGTCCAAGGCTTCCTAGGGTTAAACTAAGGTTGGGATTTTACGGTAAGTGGCAGTATATACGGGCAACAACCTAAGCTGCGGTGTGAAACGCCTTGCCCGTGATTGCAACACAAAGATGACATGATCCTTCATTGCCATGTACCGACGGGTGGTCTTATCAGGCCCATGGCATCTAGCGCGGTGTCAAGAGGTCAACCGGTATTGTTACTCACAAGCATCCAGAGGAGCGACATTACCAACATTTTACTTGCTGCTTACCGGTACTGCCTGTTACTGTGCCAACACTGCCTTGTGGTTACAAGGAAAGTAAGAAGAGCAGCGTTGAGTAAGGCGGCAGCCGACACCATTGCCCGTTCCCATAGCAACATTGCATCACAAACGTCAGTTTGCACATGCATTGCGCGTTATATGCCTACTAACTGCGCCCCCACGACCCTTAAGCAAACCAAGCGTGGCTCGCAAATCGCGCATACTCTTACGTTTACATGAGCATTCAGGTCAGTCTGAATACATAGCTGGGCCATAGCCCACGCCTTCAGTAAGCCTACGTCCTGAGAGGTGTCCTTCCTGTAGTCACATGACCACCCCGAACGTTTAAGCAAGGGCATCCAACTTATGATAGAGCCTGTTCAAATGAGGGCGTGCCGTTGTATGTTTACGGGTTTCGACCAGTAACCGGCTCTCTTGCAGTACGGCTGGATGCCGTAAGCGCAATTTCTTTGCCTTCTTCATACTGCACGTGAAAGACAGTGTTACTAGTCACTACACTTTATCATGCATAGCTGACAGCGGTGTTATACATTCAATTTTGCTTTCATTCCTTTGCTTAGTCACCTTTCGCCTCAAGTCTTCAGAGCCTTTTCCTGCTTCTCTTTGTCTTCCAATACTGCTGGTAGTACTTTCAACTACTGGAGGGACCCGCTCTGAAAGCGGAGTGACGCGGCACAGATAGTCCCAAGGCGCCATTAGGGCCCTGGCTGCTGCCAAGGACTTTCAACTGAATTTACGCAGCTTGGTGATAGGGATTGATCACTCAGCTAGCATTCGCTCGGTTCCGTGGGAGTTCGCAGCTTGTCATCCTTCCGCAGTACAAGGCTGGCAGCGTCTTGGGCAGCTTGTATCGCTTACTAACCTTCCTAGGCCTTCAACTTGACGTTCGCAATGTTTGGGAACGCTGCTGCGGCTGCTGCGGCGGCTGGTTTTGCTACAGACCAGCAGCTTGGCGTGTACCCGGTCTTCGGCGCCCCGGTGCCTGCGGGCGGGGTCTTGGCAGCCGGCGGAGCTGCGCCCACGTTGTCGCCCACAGGAGAAGAGATACGCACCATATTCGTGACGGGTTTCCCTTCAAATGTGCACGATAGGGAGCTGCACAACCTTGTGTGCTTTCTACCGGGCTACGAAGCATCGCAGGTCAGCAGAGCTTACGCAGAGCTGTTTGCTGGGCGGGCGCGGTATACTTGGTTCGCACACAGGCCAATTAGTAGAATGCTTTTGCATCATTTTCTGCGCCGCAGCCGTCCGGCCGGCCATATTGGCGAAACCCAACAACTGCTGACCTGGTTAAATTTGCTAGATTCTTACACCATGTGGTATCGCTTACATATCGCAACGTCATTTTTGCTTGGGGTTGCTATTTCTTGTGTTCAGCACACGTTTCGCGCGCGCATGGTTCCTTGCAGACAGCGCCTTTGCTGTCGTCGAATCTTAACTTAATGCTTATCTTATTCTTATTGGGACGCTTTCCCAATCGCTTAAAGGGTTAGACCTTAGCATTCAGGGCACAGCCATTTTCCCTCTTGCCCGCAATGAAGGAGGTGGTCATGTTTCTTCATGGGCGATCCGAGTAAATGTGGTTATGTTACATAGCAAACATTTCCTCCCTCCCTCCCTCCCCGTTATGGATACAATCTTGCAGATGAACACAAAGCCGACGACCGGAACATCACCCCAGGGCTTCGCGCTCTTCAACTCCCCCGCCGCAGCTCAAGCCGCGATGATTCTATTGCACGACATGCAGTTTGACACCGACTGCCATCTCCGCTGCGAGATGGCACACAAGAACATGTACCTTAAGGTATGCCGTATGATTAATAGCGGGTGCTAGTACGACACATTGTTGCGTGTAAGCCTTAAGACCTTACGCTAAGAGCGCTTTTTGCCGCACCTCGCTTGTCAGGACGATCCCTCTATTCGGCGCGCTGATGCCCGGCGCAGCGCCGCGGCTGTCGGTCTCTCCCCGGGAGGCGGAGTGCCAGGTTCCGGCACTGGGATGCTGGCGGGTGTTTCGCCAATGGCGCCCATGGCCCTGGCAGGCAGCGGCCCGCCCTTCACCGCAGCTGGTAAGCAGTTTGGTAAGCAGCTCGGATGGGCTGGGGAAGGAATTCAGGCTTCTGTGCTATCCTTGTGATTGTCGTGCGTATCCGCTAAGCCCATTCGCCGTTTGCCGTGCGCCATTAGCAAATCCACAACAAACCTGCGCACAACCCAACGACACCTCGCAGGCATGGGCCCCCACACGTTCAGCGGCTCCCTGATGGCTTCCACGCTGGCCGCCCTCCGGCCCGCCGCCGTACACCACCACGCGGTGGGCGGCACCCTGCTGCCGCCGCCGGGCCAGGCGGCGGCCATGGCGGCGCAGCACGCCGGGCTGATCAACCCGACGCCAGTGGCCGGCTTTGGCCCCGTCACCAACAAGTTTGATAACCCGCCGTGCAACACGCTCTTCATTGGTGAGTGCGGGTGCTCTTTGGGTTTATAACGATGTGGGTCGCCTTTTTTGTTGGAGTTGAACGAAGGGGTACGAGGGGGTTGAAGGAGTGGGCTGCAGACGGCATGTAGTCGAGCTCCCAAAAATTCGTTATGGCTAGGGGCTTAAAGGTGGGTTACATCATGCCATGTAGCTTGCTTGTTTTGTCCCCAGTTGCCGCTTGTCTTGACAAGTCCCATCTTGACGCTTGGCCCCTGGTCCTTTCTCTTCCTCCTTGCCAGGCAACCTGGGTGACACGGTGGACGAGGGCGAGCTGACGGCGCTCTTCTCCTGCCAGCCGGGCTACAAGCAGCTGAAGCTGCTGCGACACCCACGACAGGTGGGTGTGTGGTGGGATGGATGCCAGCCTGCGAGAGACACTGATAGGGGTATGGATCGCGGGCAGACATAGGGCAGAGGTGCAGTGTTTGGGTTGTTTTACCAGCGTTGACCCGTGTGACCCACGTGCGTCATCGATCACCGCTGGCTGGCTGGATGTGGTTCACCATCCCACGGGTTGTGGATGTGGGTCATGCGGGTAGGGGATATGGGTCAATTGAGATTGTGCAGGACGTGACTATGAAGGGGCTTGGCTGTATCTACATCCTACACACGCAATTTCTGTCCACGTCTGTCATATGTGAACTCCCCCCGCAGGTCAGCTGCTTTGTGGAGTTCGTGGACGTGACCAGCGCCTCTGCCGTGCACAGCGCACTGCAGGGGGCCCTGCTCACCTCATCCGACCGCGGCCCCATCCGGATCCAGTACTCCAAGAACCCGTACGGAAAGCGCTCACCCCAGATGGGAGGCGGCATGGGTGCCGGGCCTTATGGTGGCGGCGCATCGCTGTCCGCGTCCTCCGCCTCCTCCTCCGCGGCTCTCCTGGGTGCTGCGGCCGCCGCAGGTATGGCTGGCGGCGCGGGGGGCATGGTTCCGGCCTCCATGGCTAATGCGCTCATGGCTGCATCGGCGGGAGGCGACTTCAGCAACTGGCCCCAGCCCTTCTCCCTGGGCTAAGGTTGAGGCTGAATGGCGCTGTGAGGTCTAGTGGGGTCGCGGGTATTGATGTGCCGGTGCGCTGGCTGGGACCGTATGGAACTGTTCAATGGAATGATGCGGGTATTGGGGTCAACTTTGCTGCCGCGTAACTGAGCCTGTGTGTAACGTCGGGGTAATAGGATGGAGTGTATGTGCCGTGTGTATGTGGAATGGTGTCAAAGCGTGCCTGTTGTTATCCATGATGGTGCAGGGGCTGTGCGCACCCTCTGCGATGTCTGTCATAGGGGGTTTGATGTTGAATGGGATTATAAGGCATGAGGGCAAGTAATGCACCAGGGTCAGGTGTTCGGGCCATGTGCGCTTACGTGCTCTGCCGTCTAGCAACAAAACGTTGCAGCGGGTATGGGATTGAAGGGGAAATGTTACAATACACGGATTGCCATGAAAGGGCTCAATGTGTCGACTGCGGATGCTGTGTCCGGTAAGGAACTAAGGATGCGTAGGCCGCGCAGGGACGCTCATGGTACTTGGGGTGGGTCATGTGTGTCACAGTAGTGTAGCATCGGCTTTTGGCCCGCGCGGCTCCTTTCCGCACCAAGACTTGGGTCCGGAAGGCTGTGTTTCGGCATAAGGGCTCTCTGGCGGTCAACATTATTGCAAAACCATGTGCCTGCAAATGGCCAATGCCGGGGTTGTTTGGGCAGTGGAGTGCAATTCTAATGGGCGAGCAGAGAGGCAGAGCGGCTGGCCGGGTTTATTCTGATGTTTTCAGGTTGTAAGGGATAGTGCACTGTTACTGGTACTGGTACTAAGGCTTTTGTTCTGGAGCTGCAATTCACAGTTTTGGGATATGCCACATGGGAATTCTGATGTGCGTGAGGATGAGAAGCGGCCCTGTTTTTTGAAATAATGGGCCATGTGTGGGTGGGTGTGTCTGCGCGCGCGCAAATTTCGTGTGTTAACAGGACTGGCCGCGAGACTGTGGTTCCCTGTGTGTCAGTGGGTTTTGCTTTTAAGAAAGCTCCTAAAGAGGTGTGACGGGGGTGTATGTTTGTGCTACTGGTCCATCCCGGGTTTCTGCCCGTGCAAGGCGTAAACCTAAACCGGGTCGTTGGATCTTCTGGAATGGTTTATGCTCGAAACCCCTAGAATTGGCGTTGCCAAGAGCTGCACGATTGGTGTCTGCCAGTGAGCTGCTTTCACACAAGGGCAAGCTGCAGCCGCTGCGGTCATTGTGGATTGTCCTGCAGAGCTTCACCGGACATTTCCAATACCTACTAGGAACCACAGGTGGAATCCCAATATCTTTTCCGTGTCAGTTTCTTGCGGACTGGTTTGTTGTAGCAGTCGTCGATGCCATTGCTGCATCCTGGGCAGGACGTGTTGTGAACCTGTGTGGCGATGTTGGGGTTTTGCCGGTCATTCCATGGAGCCTCAGTTTGAAACGGACCCTTTCGCCGGCACGGGACCACATACTCCTGATGTAGTGGTGTTTTATCTCGGTTTTGCAGACCCGAAGTGGTTTAGAGGCTTATGCTGTCTGTCATGATACTCCAGACCTGAGTTGACTTCTATGAGCGCTTATGGCACTGGCGAGGACTGCGGGTGTGCAGAAAACGTTTTGGAACGGATTTTGGTGCGGAATTTTTCCAATCCGGATGTTTCGGGCTTAGTAGGAATGCTGGCGTTCCGAGGCCAGGGAGGGTGGAAGCGTTCACATCATGGTGGGTGCATGCGCACGCACACCAGCAAAAGCATCTAGGGCCGCACCACATAGCATATGTGCTACATTTGCTATTGCTTAAGCTCGTGCAAACGGTGGCCCCTTGCCATAAACACCGGTAGACATGATACATTTGTGCATCGGTGGCGGCGAAAGGCATGGACACGCTGTGCTGCCTGCTGTCTTGTCGTGGAGCTGTGTGCTATGAGGTTGAAGCTGCATCCTCGTGTTGGTTGCGCCTAACCCCGCTGTGCCCTCGTTTGCTCTGATTGCTGGACGTGGCCTAAATACTGGGTGATTGTTAATGAGGGAGCGCAGCTAGTTATTGAACACATCCGTTCATGTGTCACCTTTGCTTAGGGCCCGGGAAAGCAGCTGCTAGGCTTTGGGAGGATGGCTGAATGGTGAGTCGAGACGGAACATGGCTTATGCTTTGTGCGATGTATGGATTGAGGAGACCAGCCTTGCCGGGTTGGGCATCAGCGGTATGTCTGTATCAACAGAGCTGCGTGTGTTTGTTCTGCGTGCTTGTGTTCGTGTATGTGTCTCTTAGGATGGATGATACTACTAAAAAAAGCAGAAATGGGCTTGCTTCCTGTAGTGTTGTCCCTGCGTGCTGTCCTTGTGTGGGAGGTCCTTGCAAGGCGCAATGTGAGGTAGTTTGCCGGACAAATTTGCTCTAAGGGGGACGGCTCCAGGCGAGCACGATTAATGCTAGCTGGAGTGCCGTTTTGATGTTTGAACGGGGAGGCTCGGGGCGTCTGTCTCCTGCCCTGTGCTCCGGTTCCATGGCCGTTCCATTGCAGATGGCGAACTTCATGATGCTGTGACGCTGATGGTGCTCATGTTGACGTGATGCAGGCAACAAGCAAGGTAGGCAGGACCCCATGACATCATTAATAGCCGTGTATGCGCGCCTGTGCCGGTGTGCGTGCCTATACCTAATGGGGTCTCCGTAGTGAAGTTCCATGTCATCCACAGATCCATTAAAGCGTGTACTGGTCGCATACACGGGGTACTGAGTATGTCGGGAGCCCCGCATAATCGTGCGCCCTGCGATGCTGTCTTGGACAGCTTCCATGCACTGCTGGCAAGGCATTGCGCTTTCCGTACTTCCCGATGCCGTGCAAGGGACTCCTGCATACGATCAAGCAAGCGGCTGTATTGCACGTTTGGAGGAAGCTCCAGGGTTCATTTCGTGTCTGGATTGCTTTTTCGCAGCCCGCGCGAGGATGCTCAATGTGTCGTACGAGATTTGTGATGAGCGGTGTGGTGGTGGTATGAGACAAGGTAGGGTGCTTGGTCCTGCTTTCTACACCAACATGACTACAAAATTTGTGAATTGCAGTGGATTGTATGTGTTTATGTCAATTGAAGTGACGTGTACCTTTTTGTCGATGCAGAGGAAGGGTGCTGATGATGTGTTTTGTGGGTGCGAGCAATGCGTGCGTCAGGCGAGAATTGTGGGCAGTTCCGTTGGTGCGTTCGTAATCTGTCCAAGTTTTTTGTGCGCGTTGTTGGAAGAGACGGTTTCAACGTTCTGTGGCCGCGCGCATGTGCTGTTTGCCTAGTCGGGTCGGACAAAATATGGCTTTAGCCAAAAATCCACACTAAAAACTAAAAACTTAAGTACTCAAGTGGGATAACGAGGTTAGACATCGCTTAGTAGGCTTTGGCCTATGCCTATACTGCCTCCCTGCAGTGTCACGGATTCATGGGATTCATGTGACGGCGGTACTGTCCTTAACCCCCAAGGTAACCCCCGTGTGTATTTTTCCACGGTATAAGGGAAGGCATGCGCTCCACCACCAGCTTCTACCTCTCGCCAGTTGTGCCCCTCGGGCACGTTGAGCTTGATGGCAGCACACTTCCAGCCTACTGAGCGCAGACACTCTGTACGGGTTAGTAGTTCAGCCTATTTTAAAAAGGATGAACACAAGTCATTCTGCACTACTTCAGCATGCATGCAGGGAAGGGCAACGCTTCAAGACAAGTCAATGCCGTACGGGCAATGTAGTCCTCGTGACTAGCGGGCACGCCGCTTTGGCGTCAGTGTTTATGGCGCCCCTGTGGTTCCGTACTTGTACAGCAACAAGCGTGGCTGTATAATATCAGGACAAGGCTGTACAACATGTTCATGACGACCTCAGGAAGTTCATGTTTGTCACCGTCGGGGCGTTAAGTTATAGAGACGTCCTGCCACACATTGGCAAGGAACCTTTGCTATACCGGTAGTACGACAAGGGTGTTGCGGCGTAAAGCAGTTTGCGAAGATGCGAACAGCTAAAACTCTTCAACGATGTTCAGTTACATGTTTAGTACCCATCATGGCATGCTTTTCCTACGCAGAGTTTAGCGTTTAAGCAGCATACCGCAAGTAGCTTTCGCTTTTAATAAGTTGCCAAACAACCATACCAAAATGCCATATACTTAAGAACCACGCAATTATCAGTAATTTGAGGACAGCGAGGTTAGGAGGAGGAATAGGTGTAGGAATACGTAGACCGACTTGTTAATTGTGCGGAGAAAAATGAGTTCCCGTATACCTGCACGCCCCTTTAGTACACCAAGTCCGCTTCAGAGGTTACCGTCAGAAGCTGGCACGCCATCGGAGCGCGGGACTACTGAGCGTGGTTCAGCTCAGCGGAGTTCCGGGCCTACTCCACCAAAATATAAAACAGAGGGTGACATAGGTGGGAATGGCAAAGTATGCTGTGGTGTGTCTCCGGATTCTTTCAAATTTGGTTGTCGGACAGTATTGACAGGGCTATGTGACAGCTTACAGCTTTGCGAAGTCATTTGTTGAACGTTACAGTTTCAGTCAAGGGTTCCCTGTGCATAATATCTCTATGAAGCCTGTTGCGTCGCCATCGAGCGCTGTGCAACTTCCTTGCAGAGCCTGCTGAAAAAGTAAAAGTCTACGCTCGCATTCGCCCGGCTTTGCGTGACGACGAGACACCCGGGGCCTTGGCTTGGTCGGAGGACGGCCAGCTGACGATATTCCGACCGTGAGTCCATACTTACCGGCTTACAAATGGTTCCCGACGCCAACGCTCCTGCCTACGAAATCACGCAATAACCGACCGCACGACCTACCACAGCATTTGACACGTGTGTCCGTCAGCACAGTGCCCTGTATCCCAGCCCCCCCTCTTCCGTTTCCTCGTTGCGACGGTTCACCTCCCAAGCATGGCACCGTGCGACTGTTTCGTTCAGTATCCAACATTATCCTCTTCCGAATACCCTGCAGGGACGCGCCTGTTCCACAATCCGACTTTGTGTTTGACAAGGTAGGCGGCCGCGAGGGGATGGGGGGCAGTTGGGTGATGGATGGGGGGCGTGCGAGGGATTGCAGGGATGGCCATGGCGAGGATTTGATGAGTACTGGGTTCGTCAAAGCTCTCAATTTTGGTTAGGTCGGCTTGACCAGGGCAGTGTTGGCGCTACAGTAGGGGTCTTGCCGAGAGTAGGAACCTTTGTCGGGGCCCTCCTGGCGGCTCAACGTCCGTGATGGCGCGCGAGGCGACAACGCTGTGATGCTGCATGTCCCATCCATGTGCCGTCCACCCCACCTCACCCATATCACCACACCCTGCTTCATTGGGTGTGGTTTCTCACTGACCCCTACTCCGTGGCACACCAGGTGCAATGCGACTTCTGTGAGTTCCTTCCCCCAACCCTGAGGAAGCAGCGCATGCCCATTGTATCCATGGGTTTTCCATCCCTGGTGAAGCGTACCCGCGATTTACCCCCCCCCCCCAACATGGTTTCCCATGCGCCTGGGTGCTCCCTGCCCTCCCCTCCCCTCGTGTGCAGGTGTTGGGTCCGGACTGCAGCCAGGCGGATGTGTACACGGCGGCGGTGTCAGACGTGGTGGGGGACGTGCTGCGCGGCTACAACGGAACCATCCTGGCTTACGGCCAAACAGGTGAGAGGGCGGGCGGGTGAGAGGGGGAGAGGGTACTGCCAGTAGGATCAATCAGACCGGGTTGGCATGCAGATGGCGGCGGGGGAGAGGGAGGCACTAGGGGCCAAACAGGGCAAGGTAGAAGACGAGCACTTGAACTAGCCCTGCCCTTCTTAGTTCTTTTCCTCCCTTTCTTCCTCCTTCCTCCTCCGTCTTGCGTAGCCCTCCCCTCTTTCCTAACCTCCTCCTGCCTCCCTCCGCCCCAGGTGCCGGCAAGACCTTCACGCTGGGCAACACGGCGCCGGATGCCATCGGCATGATCCCCCGAGCAGCGGCGGAGCTGTTCGCCGCGGCGGCCCGCGACCACCTGCACACCTACCGCATCACCATGTCGTACATACAGGTATGTGCCGTACGCTTAGGTGTGTCGTACGCCATACACAACAGGTGGCTATCGGTAAAGTGGGCACGGCTGAAGCCGCTTGCTGTCATGACGTTCGCTTTGGGATTTCGGAAAAGCCTGAACGCTGGGGTTGTCTGAGGCAGTCGACGGTTTCCGAGGCGGCGAGCGAGCATGGCTGGGGTCCCGGGACCCAAATGCGGGAGCACGCTGGGCGGGTTGCGAACGTTGACTAATGTTGCTGGATCTGCTTCCTCCTCCCCTGTCGTACAGATTTACATGGAGATGATTCAGGACCTCCTAAACCCCACGGCCGACAACCTGGTAAGTCCCTCCTCGCCTCCTTTCTTCGCATGCCTAGCGGCTACGGCGATTTGGGTTTATCAGGATTTGGGTTGCTTGCTAACATGCTCCCGAGCGACACCTCCACCATGCATCCTCACGCGGCGGCCTCGTCTCTAACCCTGTCTGCAGCCCCTTCACCTCCCCGCGCGAATGTTTCCATCAAATGTAGCAGCCATGCTCGTCCTGTCGGCCCGTCGCCGTAGCCTTGCGGACCTTTCCCACGTTTTCCGGGCCTTACCGTACCTCCTCTTCCTCCTCCGTTGCCCCTCATCCCTTACCCCCGCTCCTCACCCCCTCCGCCCGCCCCTCAGCCCATCCGCGAGGACTCGAGCGGTGTGTTCGTCGCGGGCGCGTGCGAGGTGCCGGTGTCCTCCCTGGAGGAGTGCCTGCACTACCTGGAGCTGGGGGAGCAGAACAGGTGGGAAGGGGGAGCGGGTAAGCCGAGCCGCGGGAGGTACCGGCCCGGACCCTAGCATACCGGAGGATGGTGGCGTCCCAGGTGTCGAAATAATTAGCGAGAGGGGAGCAGAGGAAGAATGAGTGGGGAGCAGTATGGGGAGAGGCGAAGCTTGGAAAATTCTGCATGCCCGATGGGTACCGACCCACATGCACAACTCATATCCGCACTTCACCACCCCCTGCATGCACCCCCGACCATGGCTCTCCTACCGTTGCTCCTTGCGCCTGGGGCTGTTGTTGTTCTGCACCTCATCACTGACAGCGCTTCCGCACCACCGTTACCACCACGACCACCACCGCGCAACTTGTTTTGATCCACCCCTGCCCCACCGCGCTATCGCTCTCCACAGGATCTTTGCGTTCACCCACCTGAATGCGCACAGCAGCCGCAGCCATGCAGTGGTGATGCTAACAGCCGTCAAGGTGGGTGGGTGGGGGGTATAGTTTAGTTCATTCCCAACCTGTCCCCTGCTTACTATGCACATTTGTTTGCCATCGCATTGTTAACGTGTCGATGTGTACCTCGCCCGTGCCCTCCTCGCTGAGCCCTGTGTCTCTGGATACCTGGTCCCCCCCAAAACCCCTGGTCCCCCCAACCTGGGTGAGGCGGCTCCCGGCACTTGTTATGTGTTGGCAACCGCCTCCTGTCGTACCCATGCGGCCCCACCGACTAAAGTCCCGCCCCACACTTTCGGCACCGAACCCCCCCGCATGCCCCCCCGTCTGCCGCCTCAGGGCCGCAAGTACCTGACGACGGAGGAGCGCGCGCAGGCGGAGGCGCCCGACCAGGACGGAGTGGTGGCGCAGAAGGTGCGGCGGTGTGTCAAGAGAGTTGGCCGCGAGAGTGTGGCTTACCGGAAAAAAGCTGGCCGCGAGTGGGAACGTGTGGATGTATGTGCGGGGGAGGGGTGCGGGCGAGCTTGGAAGGGAAGAGGAAGGTTGACTGCAGGCAGAGCAAGGAGAACATTCATCCAGAATCCGCGCATAAAGACACCACATGAGCACGGTACGGTGCAATCCGTCCTCCGACCCCTTCCGCCATGGCCCCCGGTGCCTTCCTGCCTACCTCCGCCCCCTCTGTCCACTCTGACCCTCCACCCCTGCCCTCCCTCATCCAGTTGCTGCACTTCTCAGTTACTTCCCCCCTTCCGACTTACATCTGGGACACTGGGACGTAACCACCTTCCGATGTGCTACGGTCACGGTTTGTATTTCATGCGGCTCAGATCATCTTTATCAGTCTATCCCCCCTCCGCCCCCTCCCCCGCCCCCCCAGGTGACGGTGGGCAAGCTGTACCTTGTTGACCTGGCGGGCAGCGAGCGGCTGAAGAAGTCCAAGAGCGTGGGGCTGCGGGCCACGGAGGCGCGCTCCATCAACCTCTCGCTCACCATGCTGGGCATGTGCATCTCGGCGAGGGCGCAGGTGGGGGTTCAAAGACCATACCAAACCATAGGAGACCACAAGTTCCCCCCAGGTTGGGGGAGGGGAAGGGGTTTTAGGAACCACGGGTGAGGGGTAAATTACCATGGGTGGGGGAAAACATTAAATAAGTGAAACGACGAGTGGTGGGGGGGCAGTGTGTACAGTGGTATGGGGGCCTGGGGGAAGGGGACGCGGGACAGGTGTGGTAGCAGTTGGAGGGGCGTTGGGTCTCGTTTCTGCTTTCTAGGACACATGTCCTGTCCTGTCCTCGGGCCGCATGGTCCGTGTGCATGCCATGCTCGCGTTCAGTCCTGTCATGTCCTGTGCATCCCATGACAACCCTGCCTCCCATGACAACCCTGCCTCCCATGACAACCCTGCCTCCCATGACAACCCTGGCGTCTTTGGAATCGCGTTAGAGTGCCTCCTGGTTACCTGGGTGCCTTGACGCTGCTCGCAGGACTCGCCGCACGTGCCGTTTCGGGATTCCAAGCTCACGAGGCTGTTGCAGGTACGGCAGAGAGGGAGTTTGCGTCTTTCGCACCCTGATACCGGTAATGAAACTTGCCGACACGCGAATGGGCGGTACGGGCTATGAACACAGCCGCATTGTCGCTGCCTTGGCTTCCGTACGAGTGCCGTGCAAGTACACGATTACATAAGCCATGCACGATGCACCCATGCTGCCATGCAACACACGCAGAGGGCTTCATCGCACCTTTGATTCGACGTTGGCCCAGAGGGCTTCTCCAGGGCCCCCTCTCTTCACCGCACCCGCTCAATCCCCCCTCCACCTCGCCACACCGCCGCAGGAGTCCCTGGGCGGCAACGCGCGCACCTCCCTCATCCTCTGCCTGTCGGATGTACGGCAGCACGCGGACGAGTCGCTGCAGTCGCTCCAGTTTGGCGCGCGGGCGGCGTGTGTGCGGAACAAGCCGGTGGTCAACGAGCGGGTGCATGTACGGCAGCTGACGGCTGAGCTGCTGGCTGCGCTGGAGGTGGGAGGGAGGGAGGGAGGGAGGTCAAAAAATGCCACACCACAATTAGGGGCAATAGAAAGGGAGACGACATACTGTATGAGGCGTCTGGGAGTGAGGGATGAGTCATGGTTGGCATGCTTGCTTCAACCGCTGCAATGCTTGCCCATGCTGTTTGCGATGGATTACCGGTATTGGTGAGGTGGCGTAGCGAAAGGCTTCCACTTTGTACGGCGGCTGTGGGCATCGCTTCTGCTCTGAGGCGGAGGGGGCCGAGGAACGGTGTCACACAAGGACTAACGGCAATCTTCCTTAAGTGCTTGACGTGCCTTAAGAGACTTTTTTCATGTTATCATGTATGCGGTTTGGTCGGCAAGCTGAGCCGAGCTCTGCCTCCCCCCATCGCGCCCCTCTGTACCACCTACCGTTATGCTCCCTAGCGTCCCCTGTCCTGCCTCTCGTGATCTCCCCATGCCGCTCCCCCACCCCACCCCACCCCACCCCACAGGAGGGTCACGAGCGCGCTGACGGGTTGGAGGCGGCCCTGTCGCAGACCAAGGAGGAGCGCGACGCGCTGCAGGCGGCCCTGGCCCGCGAGAAGGCGCGGTCGGCCGCCATCGTGGACGCACTGAGGTCGGAGGCGGAGTCGCGGCAGGCGCAGGCGGCAGCCAGGCTGGCAGAGCAGGTGGGGGTGGGGGGATGGACGGGTGAAGAAGAGAAGGAGGAGGAACATGATGAGCTCCTCACTTCGGTTCCCGAGGTCCCCGAGGACCTAGCTCCCAATCATGGGCAGAGCTGGTACGTGCGCATGTCCCATGAAGCTGTGCCACCATGAAGCCTCCACGTATCCTTGTTTCGGTGCCGCATCGCAGCATGGGGTTGGGTGCCTGTGTTTGTTTCCCCTTGTCCTGTGACAATCCCATCCCTTCCTACCCCTGCCTCCCCCACCACAGGCTGAGCTGCTGTCCACGCACGTGCAGCAGCTGGGTCAGGTGCAGCAGCAGCAGGGGCAGCTGGAACTGGAGGTGGCCAGGCTGAGGGTAGGGGCAGGGGCGGGTGGTCTCGCCATGCCGCACAGCCAATGTGGTTTCGTGGCCGGTGTCGCCCTGCCATGGTTATCACACCCTTTGATGTGCCTTAGTCGTCTTAGCAGCGCCCCGTTCCTTCCTGATGCTGTGCTGCAGGAGTCCTCACGCGACAGTCCGGTCGCACATCGCCTACCAGCGCAGTGCCTCTGTCCGGATGGCATGCGCGGCCTGTGATCCCTCACATACCGGTAACCCTTCCATGCCCCTGCCCACCACCCCTGCAGGACGAGCAGCGCGCGCGTGAGGAGGCCCACCGCGCCGAGCTGGCGGCGCTGCAGGAGCGCCTCGCAGCGGCGCAGGCGGCAGCAGCCAGCGAGAGAGCAGCGCTGGAGGCGGAGGCGCGCAGGTAGGGAGGGGGAGCTGAGGTAGGGGGGTGCGGCGCAACCGGTTAGGGTCTTTCAACCGGAGTGTGCTGGACTGGGCTGGGTTGGGTCGGGTTGAGCTCTTGGTGCGGTCTGTGTTATCAGTGTTGGAGGCTACTTGACCAGCATGGGGAAGGATCGTCCTGCGAACACAAAGGCGCGTTGCGAGGCGTTGTATGGTACGGTTCGCTCCAAGGGTAGCTTTATCCGTTGTGTTATCCGTTGCGTCCGGATATGTGCTCTCACCCATGGACGGCCCGGGGCCGGTCGTCTGCGAACTGTGCCTTTCTCCTAGCTCCTGTTATTCAGACGGTAACCCGTGTTGTCCACCCTCCCCGTTCCCTGCCGCCCCGCAGTCAGCAAGTCCTGCTGGCGGCGGCGGCGCAGCGGCAGGCGGCGGCGCTGGTCGCCCGGCTGACTCAGGAGCGTACGGCGGCTCGGGAGCACGCGACGTCCATCCACCTAGCGCTAGCCAGGCTGCAGCAGGCGCTGGGGGCGCTGGCAGCGGGCCCAGCTGCGCCTCCCGAGCCGTCCACGGCTGAGGAGGCGGCACCGTGCGGCGAGGCGGCTCCCCGCTGCGGAGCTGAGGAGGCTGAGGAGGCGGGGAGGTGCTCGGAGGCCCCCCGGCCTGCGGGAGAGGAGGGCTGCTCTAGTGCTGCACCGCACCGGCCAGGGATGATGCTGGCGGCTGGCGGCGGCGAGGGAGGTGCCGTACAGCTGCTGGTCCAGGCGGCCCTGGAAAGGGACCCAGTGCCGGCGGTCGGAGGTAAAGGTGGAGGCCAAGAAGGTGGTGGTGGTGGTGAGGGCCCCGGCAGTCCTGGCGTGGCAACGTCGGCTGGTCCCGGCGCTAGCGGCGCGGGCAGCAACCTGGCAGCCCTCGCTTCCGGCGCGTATGTGCCTGCTACGGCACTGCATGCGGGGCTGGCAGCCGTCCCAGATCGAACGCCTTCTTCACACCCGGTGGCAGCAGGGCAGGCGGCAACCACGACAGGGCAGGCCTCTGAAGGCCGGCAGGACGGCAGCAGCCGCCCCGTGCCCTACACCAGCACCCCCGCTACCATCCAGTCATCCATGGACCTGTCGGATCTCAATGCGGCGCTGGCGGCGGCTGAGGAGGATCTTCTGGCTGATCTCGGTGCCGTACAGGATCTCTCCACGCCGGGGTCTGCTGACGTCGGCGGCATCCGCCTGCGGCCTGTGACAACGCCAGCTGCCGCAACAGACGCAGCTGCCGCTACCACCGCCGGCGGCCCTCCTACTGCCACTCCGCCCTCTGACGTTATCGCCCCGTCACCCATGCTGTCCACTCCGCCGCGTTCCCCTCCGGCGGCTGCTCGGGTCCCTCCCAGCGGCGCCGCCTCAAGCGCCAGTGGCGCCGGGAGCTACGCAGCGGCGCATGCGGCCGCCGTGGCTGCCGGCGTCTCCACGCCCCCCTGGCGGCAGTCGCCGGGGTACGGGCAGCTGCATGGCGGGGCGGCAGCAGCAGCTCAGGACGGTGGGGCGGGCGGCGGCTCGTCGTCGGGCCTGACACCCCCGCCGCCTAAGCTAGCGAGCACAACACCGCAGCTCAGCCTTCGCAAATGCAACAGCGTTTCCTCCTCGGCCACGGCTGCTTCTTCTGCGCCAGTGCTTGCGGCTCCTCCGCCTCTGACCGCACGCGGTAGCGGCGGCAGCGACCCTCAAGCGCTGCGACCCTCGAGTGCTCCTTCACACGCGCTAGGAGCGGTACCGCTTGCGGCGCTGCCCCCTCAGCCTTCCTCATCCGGACAGCAGCTCACAGATGCACCGAGTGACAGCATCAGCATGATGTTGCCGGCAACGCGGGTAACGCCCCTTTCCGCAGCAGCCACGCCCTCCCCCTCCTCCACGCAGCAGCAGCTGATGGTCTCCGCGGCCGCATCCGCTGCGGCATGCAGCCTCTCCTCAGCCTTCCAGCAGGGCTACCCGACCAGCCCCACCACCTTTGCCACAGCCGCCGGGGACTCAGCAACCCCAGCATCCCCAGCAGCAGCACCTGTAGCAGGGCGGACCACCCACAGCCCCGCATTCAGTACGGCCTGCGGCAGCGGCCTCTCCTCATCCGCCCCTGCCGCGGTGGGATTCCCGGGAGCGCTCTTTCCGCTGCAGCACTCGCACACCTACCCGGGACACCTCAGCCTGAACCCCGCCTTTGACGCAATCGACTCGGAGGGGTTCACCATGTCGGAAGACGTAGTAGTGATGGGCGGGGCGTCCTCTGCCGCCGCCTTTGCCGCGACAGCGCCTGAGGCCTCCACTGCTGCTTCACCCTGCCTGACGCCTGCTGCTGCTGGTGCCGCTGGTGCCGTACCGCGGTGGACAGCACCTCTGCTTCCGCCCTCCTCGGCTGCTGCGGCCGGTGGAGCGGTGTCCGGTCCGTCGTTGTTTGCGGGGATCCATGTGCAGCTGAACGCGATGTGGGACCTGGTGTGTGCTGCGCGGAGGGTCAAGGCGGGCTTGGAGGCTCGCGCAATGCAGCAGGTGAGGGGGGACCCGGCAGGGGGTGCAGCTTTGGAACCGCCGCCTTTCCCTGCGGGCGGTGGTAAGATGGCAGATGTGAAATCCTGCATGCAACACACTTTGCGATCTTGTCCATTATCATCATGTTTGTCTTTGCTGCCTGCTGTTGTTATGGATGGCTGCCCACATGCGGATCCATTTGCTTGAAGCGGTTTGGGATGTTTTTTGCCGGGTGCTGCACACACCTGAGCTCCCTGCTGTTTCAGCTGCTACGCTTGTGTGGTGGACACGAGAGCTAAGCAAGGCAAGAGTGTGCCATAAGACTGCGGGCCCGGCAGAGTCTTTGCTTACTGCCTAACCCAACAAGGATGCGCGTTCGCGATGTAATGGTGTTCATGATTATGGCTCCTTGCAGGCGGGCGAGCTGGCGCGCCTACGCGAGGAGCAGCGCCGAGCGCAGGAGGGAGCGCAGGAGATGCAGGGGCAGCTGCAGGTGACAGCGGATCGGGGCGACCTATGTGTGTGATGAAGTCAGGAGACACTCCCCCATGTTGCAACACGAACATGGGAGTCGGCTCCATTGTCGATGCTCCATTGCTTCCCGCACCAATGTATCTGCGATAAGGCAATCTGGCGGGCCGAGCTCCACATCCCCCTCCCCTGGCTTCCCGACCACACGTGTTGCAGGCGACCCAGGACGCCCTGGCTGCAGCCGAGTCGCGGCTCTCCGACACCACCTCCCAGCTGGAGGCCGCCCGCCGGACGCTGGATGACACCCTGCAGGCCCTGTACGACACGCGGCAGCAGCTGCAGGAGCGAGGTACGGCGCTGGAGGACGTGCGGCAACGGTTGGGCGAGACGGGCGAGCGGTTGGAGGAGGCGGTCGGTCTTGCGGATGCCACGGCTCGGACGTTGGAGGAGCGGGAGCAGGCTCTGCAGGCGAGCAGCGCGGAGGGCAGGAGGCTGGCGGAGGACCTCGCGGCTGCGATGGTGGGTGATGGTGGTTGGGGTGGACTTGGGTGTGGGGCATGTCGGCTGGGAAGTACGGTAAACCACTTTGCATGGAGCACCTGCTCACGGTATGGGCCTCTTGGCTTTCAACGGGGTCTTCAACGGTAGCGAGCGGCGGCTGACTGGTGTCCGCTCGCTTGCTGTGGAGCGTTTACAGCCCTTGATGCATTCGGCTAGCAGTACGACACACCGGCACATGCCAGTCTGTTTCCTTGATCGTGCAACCCCAATTCCACCGCCTCTTGCCCTGCCTGGTCTATGCGCTCTACGCTTCCTCCACCCCCATAAACCTGGTTGTGTGGTCGCATGGCTACTGTTTCCTGTTCACCGGTTCCCCTCTTCCCTTCCCTCCAGGCCACCCTAGCAGCGGAGCGTGACACTCTGCGGTGGGAGCGGGCGGCCAGCGAGCGCTGCACTGAGGTGTCGGCGCAGGCGCTGTGTGCGCGGCGGGAGCTGCAGCGGCAGGTAGGGGTGGCCGGGGGTGAGGTGGGAAAAATTGGGAGGTGGGAGGGGGCACTCGGGATCTGCATTGCACCCGCGAACGCGGCTAGCAGAGTTGTACGGTAACTAATTGAATGTGCCAGGATATGCCAAGCTGCTATCTTGCTGCCCCTCCCGCGCACCCCCTCCCAGATCCACGCTTCCAACGCCATCAAGCGGGCCTTCAAGCGGTACAAGGTGGCGCAGCTGCGGAGCCGTGTGGAGGCCAACGAGCGGGTGAGAGGAGGGGCGTGCAGGGGCGAGGGCGGGGCGAGGGTCCTAACCCAGAGAATCCTCCACACGCTCCCAACCAGGCAACCTACGTCCCCGATCCCCTGATCCCTGAGCTCTCACAAGGTTTCTCCCCTTTCTTCTCTGTCCCTCCCTCCTCTCCACCCCCCTGCTGCTGTTGTTGTTGCCGTTTTGCTGAACCCCTGCAGGCGCTAGCCGAGGCGGAGGCCAGCCGGCGGGCGATGCAGGCGGCTCAGTCCGCGCGGGAGGCGGATCAGGCTGCTGCCGCGGGGCAGGTGCTGGTGCAGGAGTCGGTGGCGGTCATGAAGGTGGGCGGTGTGCTGGGGTGCTGGGGGCGTTACTGGAGGCCAGGCTGATCTTGGCTGCGTTGCTTCATGCTTACTACATGTCACAGCTATGTGAAACAGCTAAGGACCCCTAAGCTAGGAATTCTCAGCCATGTCTTGTACATTGCAAGCGCTCGTACCCCACCCCATCCCTGCTGCATACACACACGCTCACTAGGTGGTTACCAGTATAACTTGTAATGTATAGCTAGCTTGCTTTTCCATTTCGGCACACCGTTCGTTCGTTTCAACCCATTCCTCCACAGGACGCTGTGGGTTGCATCCTAGCCGCGTTCCTGGGTCGCCGCCACGAGCTGGCTGCCACCCGGGCCCTCAACCGGCGACTCGCGCAGATACTGCCCTCCGCGTCCGCGGCGCCCGCCCGCACCAAGGGAAGCGCTGCTGCTGCTGCTGCTGCTGCTGCTGCGGGGACTGCGGCTGCTCGACCCGCCGCGAAGACAGGGTGCCCTGGCGCCGGCAGCGGCATTTGTGCTGCCACGCCGTCATCAACGCGCCTGCAGGGCTACCCGGCGGGCACCCACACACTGTCGCTGCTGCTGGCGGCAGCCACTCCGCCACCGCTGCAGCTTGCTGCGGCAGCGTCAAGAGCGCCAGCGCAGCAGCAGCAGCAGCAGCAGGAGTAAAGGGATGATGCCGGGGCGGTACCGGGGGATGCGGGTGGTTTGTTGGCGCCAGCAAAGTTAGGCAAATGCTGGTATTGCTGCTGCGGGTGGTATAGAGTGCGGTATACGGTGCTCAGGTTCAGAGGTGCTGGAAGGGGCAATTACAGCGGGGTGTAGATTGTTGAGGTGGCAGTGCAGCGATCACTGGCCTCCTCTGCTGCCTAGCTGATCGGAACAGCACAGGAGGGCTGGGGTCGCGCGGAGGCGATGTCGACGTGGAGGGCTAGTTTGGTGTGTGAATTGAGACCGATAGAGACGTGTCCGGGCGGTATGTAACTCAGCTATTCCTTAAGCGGGGCGAAGACCATGCTTCACTCATTTGTGCAAGGTTGAGCTGCCTTATCTCGCTCTTATGCCTCTCTGGCCATTGTGTTTCTCTAGTCTCATTGAGCTGCCTCAGTGTCTTCAGCTGGGAATCATCAGCCAACTGCGACAGCTAGCTCATCTGTAAATTGGTTCGCAGCACGTGCTAGGCTTAGTGAAGAGCATGGACATCGCCTTCGTCAATTGCCTCAAGCGACATGGTGTTCGACTCGCTTGCATTGGTAGCCATGGAGCACCTTGTGCGCCGCAGTACTGGTCAGGTCGGGCTTATCACGTCCGTGACCGCAGATAACCATGCGAGCGTATGTCACTCGGAGAGGGAGAAGGGCAAACCTCAGCCTGGAAGGAGGGGCTGGGACTCGGCTTCATGGTTGCATGATTCCGGCAATGCTGCTCTCTTCGTAACCATGCTGTCCCCCAGCATCATGCCATCAGGCGGGTCCACAGCCCGGGGAGAGCTGATGGGAACGGGAAGTGGGGGGGGGGACGTGCGCATGGATATGCACGTCCCCTCCTCACTGCAGGGTTGTTGGCCGGGATGGGTTTGTTGGCGTATGGCGGCAGTTGTCAAGCGTAGCGGTGCAGCCAACAGGGGCCAGCAGACACAGCCAGCAGCTGGGTGACAGGAGCACGGGGTGGTTCGGGATGTAGCTTGGTCCGGCAACCCACACGTACGGAGGGGTGTTGCTGTTTTAGGATTTGCATGAATCGGTGAAGAGCGGGGAAGAGCTAGTGGCTTCATGGGCATCACCCTGTTTGCAAGCATGTGGGTGGTGCAAATGCACTGTGGATGCAGGCAGCCTCTCAACTGCACTGCTGTACGGTCGGCAAGGGTGCATGCGGGAAACAGCTCAGCCAAACAATGTGCGTACAGACAGCAGGCTTTCAGTGCATACAACATGCCACCCTGCACACCCCTTTCCTTTAAACGCAACCAAAGAAGATCACGCGGCACTCGGTCGAAGGCTTTCTCAAAATCAATTTGACATGCGAACAGTGGTAAGCTAGAAGCCGGACCACACCTATGCCTGTCCGTCAGATGCCAAGTATTGAAGATGTTGTGCATACAACACCGTTTCAAGAAACCGCCGGAAACCGTCCTGGAAAGGGGAACGCCCTTTAGGCTCCTCTCCCCAAGTGTTAAGCTGCTTTTCCATAAGGAAAGCATACCTTTTTGCAAGCGCGCCCTCTCCAGCCAACCCACGGTAGTTACCTAGGTCTGACACGTCACCCGTCGTGTGGATAGGAGTGAGTGCTGAGACCTTAAACTGCTGAGGGTAAAATCCCCCGTGGACCTAATATGCTCCATCAGCGACAACAGATAGGGTGCCAAGACGTAGACCGTACGACCTTCGACCTGCCTGGCCGCCCGCTTCAAGCATTCAGCCAGCATTTTCTGCAATCCGCCTGACCTATTGTTACGCAGCGAACGTAGAGCACCTTTAACCCCATCCAGAGTAAAAGGCACATTCAACGCCGCCGCAGCACGTATCCTCTCCTTCCATCAATCGGCATTACGAAAGCCATTACCATTACCATGGACAACACCATGCGTCATGCTTAGGACGGCATCGGCGTTCACCGCATTAAATGCATTCGGACTGCCGTTGTAGAGGTTGTCAAAATAGTAACGCCAGCTAGCAACATCCGGGACAGCACAACCACGAGGAGCTCCTTCATTGAGGGGACGCCATAAATACTGCGGGTCCGACTTGCAAGCCTGAATTTCTTTGACATAGAGCTCAGTCCGATACACCTCCTTAGCCTTGCGCTTAATGCGCCAAAACCTGGTACGCAACTGACTGAACAAAGCACGCGCCTCCGCATTTTCAACGGTAACGGTGGTCATCCACGGGCACCCATAGTATTGGCGATGTCACTCTTTTTGGGGCAATGTCGTAGTAGTACATTGCGTAATTGTGCGCGGCTGGTTGTCACAGTCAGTGTAACAGGAATGTTGATGTGCTAGTATTGAACTATGTAACAAAGCCAAGTCATATTTTCTTGGGATGAGCGTCACTAGTGATGATGCCTATGAGGCTGTCCGCATTGGTGAAGGTGGTTGTGTTGATGGCCCTTTGTTGCTGTGGCTTTTAAGGAGTTGTCTTGGTGCCTTTTTGCGAAGGTTGCGTTGGTCCCTGTCGACCCTGAGAGTTGTAAAGCTTCCTTGTGTATCCCGTTATTGGTTGTTGAAAGAGTGGCAGCTTGCACTTGTTACGCGGCCCTCACAACACGCTACTCCCTGCACCCATTTTTGGGTTGCGTTAATTAATAACAGCGCTGGGCGTTACTTGCGTAGTGGCTGCGTACCTGACCACGTTCCTGACCAAATACCTGACCATGATCCTGACCAAATACCTGACCACCTTCCTGACCACGACGCCAATGACCACCGCCACCGTTCCGGCAAAGTCAAAGCTGATTGTATCGTGATATAGTTATCCGCGTCCCTGACTACGCTCCTGACCAGCTTTGCGTTGTTTTGGGCGTTGTTTTGGGATTGTTGTGCACGATCATAGCATTCGACACTGTCGATGCCGCTTGTTTGTTGACTTGGCACCCACTGTGTGGACTACTTGCGCAAACATCGTTGAGCTGAGCAGATGCCTCTTTGATAAGGTCCAAGCTGCTTTTGCAAAATCTGTAGATTTTGAAGTCACGCGTTTAATATTTCGCCCAGGGACTGCTACTGTACGATGATAAATGTTAGCTCCGGAACCGTCCAGGAAGGATAGCACGAAACAAAGCGAAACCAATTGGAAACGTCGATATATGGCAAGGGGTATGAACGTATGAAAAGAGCAACGCCACATACGAATAGTATGTGGAGAACGACGTAGGAAGGTGCGTGCCGAGCTTTGGACACGACAGCAGGGAAGCTCACGACACACAATGCAAGGCCGAGTGTAGGCAATGTGGTTTAAGGCGGCGCGGAGGAAGGGCAGTACGCCGGAAACGTGAATGGGCAGGGAAGGCTTGTTACTGCCTGAGAAGCGGCACAGAGGAACGTGAAACACAAGAGAGCATTGTAGTATTGTACACCTGAATAGCACAAAGGTGTTATGTAACAACATTAACGGATGCGTGCTGGTGCACTCGTCATCCAAGCGCATGCTCATAACACTGACACGTTGCAAATGCTTTTTTCAATATTATGTCAACAAGAGCGGACGAGCATTAAACGAAAACGAATAGTCGCACGGAGAGCTGGTCGCCGACGTTAGAGGTCAAGCTCGGCAATGCCATTAGCTGGGAAGTGTGCACCTTGCGCTGCGAAGGCTTCCCACCCTAGTCCCCACAGCGCTGTCTGCTTTGGAACAGATCTGTCAGGACGCGACCTCCGCAATATGCACGAGGCTATGGCTTCCTACATGGCTGGTGCAGCAACCCCGCGGTCCCCCCCCCCAACCCCAGCAACTACAGCTTCACGAGGCCGACACTCCCCGTGTTCACGCACGCATCGTCCTCGTCGACCCCATCCGCAACGACCTCCTTACTGACACCCCCATCAAACCCGGTGTCCCACCCCCTTACCTCCGCCTACCCCAAAACATGCTACCCTCCCCTGAAGACACTGCTCGGCTTTTCACCCTAACTCCGGACCAGGAACAGCCCTTCCTCATCCTTGCATACACCCTGCTTGCTGAGCTCCGGCATGGTCTACAACCCCCCCGGAGCTTGCTTGTCACTGGCGAGGCAGGCAGTGGCAAGAGCCAGTGCATCCTTGCACTTCTCTGGTTTGCTTTCCAGCACGATGCCAGCGACCTCTTTGCTGTCGTCAGCTACACTTGGCGTGCTGCCCTCCAGGTGCGCTTCCTCACTCCCTGCAAGCTCGCACTGCTTCCCCTGCCCCCCACTCCCTGTACGCTCGCTGACATGCCTTCCATCTCATCCGCGGCCTCCTACAGATCACAACTGACGCCAACGTTGGGGTCAGCACCACTACATTCTTCGCTCTGGGGGGCAGCCGAGGCGGCTTCAGCTACGCTGCTCAAGAGCGCGTCCAAGAACACCTCAGAGGCGTCCGCTTTGTCGCTAATCTCCACTTTGTCACAGCCGGCTATCCTCGTCAGCTACCAATGCCCCAGCAACCGCCCATGCACTGGGGCGCTGCTGACGCCACACGCCTTCTCCAAGACGCAACAGCCCTGCAACGCATTGCTGCGACTGGCGACCCTGCAGCAGGGTTGCGCGCTCTCCAAGCTGTGCTTCTATCCGCAAGTGCTTGCAACCTCAGTGACCCTAACCATGCACTCCTGGTTGCTGGGCGTGCTGCGTGGCACGCCATGCAGCTCGCCTTCATCCTGCGTCACCAGCACCGACAAACAACCGATGCAGATGGTGACAAGCTCCGAAGATATGCGGCTCTCTTTGATGGCACCGGCGCCGTTGGCGGCGCTGCCCTCCAACAACAGCTCCTCGAAATGTGCCACGACCTCAATGCTACGGTTCCCGCACCTGACAGCCTACACCACCTCCCTGACCCACGGGTCATTGTCCTTTGGCACTCGATACAGCTCCCCCTCAACCTAAGCCTCGCCCTCATTCACGCGCAACAGCATAACCAGCCCGCTTATGTCTGGCGGAGCCAGGACGTTGCAGCTGATGGCTCCCCTTTATCTTCCACCACCCTCGGTCACCTCGAAACCACCTTCAACGCTCGCATGCCAGCCGTTGGCATCTTCCCCGGCCGTTGGCATCTTCCCCGGCATCCGCTACATTTTCTCCGACAATGCTTACAAGCACCTGTACCACGTCCACAACAACGGCTGCACCGATGTCCGGCTCATCCTGCACCCCAACGAACCCCGCCAGCAGTTTACCAACCCCGACTCCGGTATCCACATACTACACTACCCTCCACAAGCTATCGTTGTCACACCTGATGGTCCCAGCGTTGGAGCAGTCTGCACCCATCCTGCTATTCCCGCAAACTGCATCCCAGTGCTCCTGAGCCACACCCGCGTCCCGTGCGCCGTTCAATCTGCCCCCCGTGCCACCCTTTATGAATGAATGATCGTTACAATGGTGCCCTAAAAGGGAACACGGGTGATGAACCCAACCCTACATTGCAAAAGAAACGGAACAAACCGTAGAGACAGCACCACAACAGGCCAACAAGATGGGAGACATAGCCCTAAAAGAAACCTCAGGAGGGAAACAAGAGGGTAGAAGCCAAGAAAAGGCCCCTCAGCAAACCTCGACAAACTTCATCTAGGGCATAAGACAACCCAAACCGGAAGCCACGAACACACCACCCCAAAGGCATCAGGGCCAAAAAACAGGACGCTCAACGGCCCACAGAAAACCGCCCGCCAACAATACGTAAGAAAGGATGAGAAGGGCCAACCCCAGCCCATCCCCGACGGGGAACACCCAAACAAGCAAAACCCCGAAGCTGACCCCAGAACCAGGAAACAGCAGACAGGGCCACCACAGCAGCAAGCCCAGGCACAACACCCGCAGAACCAGACTCACGTACACGAGCCCGTAACAACCGCCGACCCTCCTCCATAGCGGACAAAGCAGCCAAAACAACAACATCCCAAACGCACTGCTGCACGCCCGAAGGAGGCAACGCCAACCACAAGGCAGCCCGAGGAACCGCAATACCCAGCGTGACCTCAAGCTGCTCAACCACAGCACGAGCAACAGGACAAGCCCAGAAAAAATGCAACCGCGGAGACACCCCCAAGACAACGGACCCACAACCACAACATTCCGGACGAGCCCTAGACATATGAGAATTCCCCAGCAAGGGAACCCCATGTCATCCTAACCCGGTTCGCCAAATTCTCCGCTTGTTGACGCCGCTTTGGCAACCTGGCGACGAGGCAGCAAAGCAGCGTGTACTGGCCAAGCTCACTGCGCTTGCTGCTCCTGATCCCGACTTACGCGCGGAATGGCTTCGCCTTCAAGACCTCGCACAAAATACCCAGGAGCGCTACTCTGAACTCCTGCGTGCATGCAAGGCTGCAGCTGCACCATCTTTAATTTCGACTCAAGCACGCCCAGGTAAGCGCCCTTTTAGGCTCCTCTCGCACCATCGTTGCTCATGCTGCCGCTATCTACACACTCGCTGCCTTTCATTCCCCCCCACCCCTCAGGAAGCCCTGCCAACGCGCCCGCTGCTACTGCTGGTGCACGCTAGCGCACTTGCGCACGCACAAGCCTGGAGCCGCCAACATGTTCGTTCAGCATACGTTGTTTGGAGTTGGGGGGTACATCCAGGCTAGAAGTATGGACCGGGCTTGTATGAATGTTGAAGAACGTCTTACGTTGTTGGAACGCGATGATTCCAACTACTGACGGATGCTGTATAGCGGCTGCATGCTGATCAACGCGAAGGCTGGCAGTTCCCTTGCTGGCGACGACGACACCTGCTCCCTCGTCACGGACCACGCGTGCGCTATCATGCCCATTAAGTCCGGCAACACCCTCCTCCTGTCGGTCCTCACCCACCCCAATGTCATCCCCCTCGTCACCCACTTCGGCGACCCGCGTGGTACGCCCTTCAGTGGAACTGTCACTGGCGCCTTCCTGCCGCAAGCCCACAACCCGCTGCACGCTGGGTAAGCTGCCGTCACCCTTCCCCTTCTACAGCCCCCTTCACGCCTTCTATTGCACCCCTTCCCTTGTCATTCCTTTAACCCCGTCTCCCTCTCCATTCCCTCCACAGGTGCACCGCCTGCGGCTCCTCCATGCCCCTGGATGCCACGCACTGCCCCACCTGCAACGCAAGCGCCGACGACCACGCGGCGGTCATCGTCCTCGGACACGACAGCAGGGAAGCTCACGACACACAATGCAAGGCCGAGTGTAGATAATGTGGTTTAAGGCGGCGCGGAGGAAGGGCAGTACGCCGGAAACGTGAATGGGCAGGGAAGGCTTGTTACTGCCTGAGAAGCGGCACAGAGGAACGTGAAACACAAGAGAGCATGGTAATATTGTACACCTGAATAGCACAAAGGTGTTATGTAACAACATTAACGGATGCGTGCTGGTGCACTCGTCATCCAAGCGCATGCTCATGAGCTGAGAAGGTGCACCTTGCGCTGCGAAGGCTTGAGCCGCGCAGCCCTATCTATGACATTTCGCAGCAAAGAGAGTACACAAGCGTGGCAAAGGTCAGGCAGAACTGGTTGAGCAACGTACTGGCTTCGCTCTTTCGGGCTGGGCGGGTCGGGCTGGCTCACATGTTGCAACTTATGTTGACGCCTTTTCCCTCAGTCAGTTAGTTGTTTCCTCTTTATCCCCCCTCAACCCTTCCTCTACCACCCCACCTTCGCCTCACCAGCCCCCACCAACCTGCTACACCACCATCTTGGACACGCTTTGGGATACATTCCTCGCCTTTGAGCAGCAGCCCACCGCAAATGCACGCCTTACCCGCCACTTCCTTGCCAATGCAACCAGTCGTGCTCAGTGCCGGCAACGCTCCGCACAACGGCTTGCAGCCTTGCAGGAGGAGGAGGAGGAGGACGCCCATGATGCCGCGCTCCTTCAAGGTGTTGTACACCTCGACCCTTTTCTGATGAGTACGCAGACCTCGCTGCCCAAATCAATGATGACGACGCCCCCGATGCTCATCCCCCTGAAACCTCTCCGCTACCCGCCGCCTCCAGCGCCCCCACTGATCTTCCTGCCTCCCTGGACACCCTCGCCCGCCTACGCTCAATGACCACCACCGCCTCCCTCCCCAACCTTACCGACACTCGCCTTCTATCCTATGTGGCTCGTGCCGTTGAGCGCATCCCTTTGGCTACGCCGGGTACTACTCCACACACTCCGAGCTCTGCTTCCCATCCACCCTAGTCCCCAAAGCGCTGTTCCCCACGAACACGCTTCACATATCTGCTTTATTGCTCGCCTTCCATGCGACCCTCCTTGCAATGCCATCCCAACTTCCGCCCGTACGGAACCATTCCAGGCACGTGCCTTGTACATGCGCACTATCGGGCCCCCACCACCGACCGGCCGCACGATACCGGTACTTCCGCCCTTCAGACTACCGGTACGTCCCTGAATGAATGACCGTTACAATGGTGCCCTAAAAGGGAACACGGGTGATGAACCCAACCCTACATTGCAAAAGAAACGGAACAAACCGTAGAGACAGCACCACAACGGGCCAACAAGATGGGAGACATAGCCCTAAAAGAAACCTCAGGAGGGAAACAAGAGGGTAGAAGCCAACAAAAGGCCCCTCAGCAAACCTCGACAAACTTCATCTAGGGCATAAGACAACCCAAACCGGAAGCCACGAACACACCACCCCAAAGGCATCAGGGCCAAAAAACAGGACGCTCAACGGCCCACAGAAAACCGCCCGCCAACAATACGTAAGAAAGGATGAGAAGGGCCAACCCCAGCCCATCCCCGACGGGGAACACCCAAACAAGCAAAACCCCGAAGCTGACCCCAGAACCAGTCCTTACCCACCCCAATGTCATCCCCCTCGTCACCCCCTTTGGCGACCCGCTTGGTACGACCTTCAGCAGGACTGTCACCGGCGCCTTCCTGCCGCAAGCCCACAACCCGCTGCACGCTGGGTAAGCTGCCATCACCCTTCCCCTTCTACACCCCCCTTCAGGTTGACATACCGCACTTCCTTCCTTGTGCTCTGCACTAATACTTGTGCTGCTCTCGTGTGGCACAATTGGGTTAGGCGTGTGTTGGCCGCGAGTCGAGCGGACTGTGCTTGCCCCATAAGGTGGAGTCCAGTCCGTTGGCTATGTAGTCAAACAGCTATCGAGTAGATGTGTTGTGAACGGTTCACTCGTACTGGGCGGTTGAAGTTTTAGTGCGCCTGCGCCGGCAATAGCTTCCCGCTTTCATTACGCATGTTCACGCCGCCAACTAGCTTATTTTATAACACCTTCGATTTGCATCTACGTGTTGCCTTATTTCGTTGTACTCTTAGTTTTTCCAAACTTCCCATGGCAATGTCCCATGTCTCCGATGCTAAGGGGCATGGTTCAGTATTGTCCCAGCCACCGCCCGGTGAATAAACGCTACGAAAGGACGCACTAGGCCTACCCCTATGTAAACACCCTCGCACCACCAGCTTGGCTATCCTCCCCTACATCCGCACACCACACACTACCTGCAATCAACAGATTTTGCCCTCTCACCCGACCAAAGGGAGGCTTGATTGAAATTGTGTCCTTGTTGCGGACACTTAGTGCATCGGGATGGTGATGCCTCTGACGCATCACAATTGCGTTTACTAAACACAGCTATTGCCGCCGTCAATGTGCGTGATGTGGCTGTCCGGGAAATGCTCTGAACCACGCGCGGAAAGGTCCCCGACGCAAGAAGAACAAAAAACAACCAACCAGCCAACCAAGAAGGCCATCTAAAACATTAAAAACGTAAAAATTGGACCTTGACGTGCTCGTAAACTTGTACCCGGTTGTTGGGGCGGGGCCCTGTACGACCTCAGACTCCCGATGGTAGGGGCGCCGTACCGGAGGAGCTTTTCCCCGTGTCCCCCCTCTTCTCTATCCTCACCTGTCACCACTTCACATTCAATATATTTTTCATATAATTTATGCAACGGCAGCTTGCCACCTGCGGATAGAGCATGGCCTTCCGTTTCACCTGCATTGGCCTCCTGGCCCTTTCCCTATATATAGCAGCCGTTGAAGGGAATTGCTGCTCTGTAAACGAGAGCAGACTATGGAGCAGAAACGTGCAAGGTTTACTACCGTCCGCAGCTGAATGGCTAAAGCCAGTTCTAGGCTACAAGTTCTATTTGCCAGAAATAAACTTGAAAGGTTCAATGGGGTACCTTGGGTCTTCTATCCGGCTTCGACAGTTCACCTCTGACCTCTTAAGCGGGTCTCGCCCCTTAAGAGTTGGAGTCGTGGGCGGCAGGCAAGTTGCGCATGGCTCTCATATGAGTGCCCAACATGGCTACTGCTAGGAGTTATCTGTTGAGACTCTCCCTTTTGCCGGTACAGCATCAGCGTCGGAGAAGGGAGCTCAAGGCGTCACGTTACAGACTGGTTCTCGGTTTTTTCTAATTGGCTGGTAAGCTCTTCAAAGTCTTGTAGTCCGCCGGTTGTGCTATAGCTAACGAATTTCGTTTGTTACAGGGATCAATTGCAAAGGCCAATGTGACCTTCGTCAATGGGGCAGTCGCCGGGACTCCGTCTTCGTACATGGCTATGTGCCTCAATGTCCACCTTCCGCGTGACATGGACCTGGTCTTTCTCGAGTATGTACCAGTACTGTACCGTAAACGGTGAAGTACCGTATACGGGCTTAACCAATCAACAACCGTTTCTGCTGTAGGTACGTTTGGAATGACCTATACCAAGACAGGCTGATAAATAACCAGGTGGTAAGCAGGCATGCGTGAAAGGACGGGGGTGCTTGCCTTGCAAAATGGGCTAAGCTTTTGAGCATACTTTCACAGGTTATGAACATGGAGCGCCTCATACGGCGCATCCTGAACTTCCCAAGGCGCCCTGCTGTTGTTCTCATGCAAGTTGCCATTGTTGGTGACCACATGGAAACGGCCCCTTTCTATCGCACGAGGTAAGTATATTTCTGTCGACTGCCAGCAGCCCCTACACATCCTACTGACACCTATCTCATCATCCTCCTTTCCTCGTCCTCAAATTCTCGCCTCAAGTGAGGACCTCGAGGGTACGTACTCACAATCCCTGTTGCAATGAGACTGTTATAAGGGTTTTAACCCCGAGCACGTCTGCAACCAACCAACTACTGCCTCTGTACTTATCCAGGTGCACTTGCAGCATTCTATGACGCGTCCTACCTTTCGATGCGGAATGCACTATACCCTCTGGCGGTTATGCACCCGACGGCCGGCTACTCCTGGAACGAAACGTTTATTAATCACCACCCCGGCGATGCTGGTCATAAGATCATGGCAGACATGGCTGCCTACATGATCCAGCAGGCGGCTATCAGCATCGTGCTTAATCCCATTAGTTATCCTGAGCTCTCAGTGCATAGCTTGCCACTTGCGGCGCCCATGTATCCTGGTAAGGCCACAGCCAGTTCGGATACTGCTGCTGTCTCATGTGTTTTGACACCTAGCTAATAACGAGATTTTTGGGGCTGCTCACAGGCAACGAGATACCACCAGGAGTGGTGTGTTCTTCAGGGAGGTCCTTTACTGAGCATGTCTTATCAAACCTTGGGTGGGAGTGGAGGAACGAGGGAACACCATGGAAGCCGAAATGGGGCTTCGTAACTTACACGCCCGGTAGCAAGTTGACTTTGCGGGTAAACACTCTCCGCCCAGCTATCGACCCCACTGCACGCATCCCAGTTCTGATTCATTACCTGTCATCGTATGACAAGATGGGGACTGCACTACTTACGTGCTCAGCGGGCTGTGTCTGTGATCCAAAGGAAGTTGACGCGACGAGTGAACGACGAGTCTCCCAAGTATTTTTCGCACAAATTAAGGCGTCACAGTCAGAAACGTGCGATGTTACCGTCACCCTTCTCCAGAAGACAAGCAGCGGTGGCTACCATTTTAAGGTACGGTAGGCATGTGGCTTTTTTCTGGTATTTGCCAGCTTGCCTTTGCTCCTGCCTCCGCTGGCTGTATCCGCGCATCGTTGCTTTTATTTTGCGGTTACTGTCCTGCCGGCTGGGGGAGGAGTGTTAGGCTTTCCTGTAGCTGCTCTGCCGCTTACCGTGCAAGCGTCCTTCAGCCCCTCATGCATGATACTGCGTTTCCAGCTGGCGATAACCATGACCTTTCCATGCCTGAAGGCTGCAGTTCCAGATGCCCCTGCCACCCTGCATATCTGCTGCTGTGCGCTCCACCTGTCACACCTTTCCAGCACCTCAGCAACAGTTTCCCTTCCTCCCTTCACAGGTGTCGGGTGTTGTGGTCAGCGCCTCAGACGTCATCGACAGCATTTTCTTTGTGGAAGAAATATATGCGAAAAGAAATGAAAGCAAGGCGCTGTTGAACGAAGGCGCTAGATAGGTAGCGTCCTACATGCGAGGACGTCAGCTGTTTGTCACATACGCATGGTCAAGACGTGTATTTTATTCATGTATTGGGTAAGGATACTGTGGCGGTTTAGAGGGTAGTTACATGTACTTGTGTTCACCTGTTGGTCTGTGTCGGATGTCCATGGCAGTCGTAACAGTAATCACGTGTACCTGCGGTTACTCGTCGGTTTGTAGCAGATGTTTTTGTATAGCGAATTGCATGAACGGACGTCCCATGGGTAGGTTACCGGTTGCCGGTCAGCAGGGCGAGGGAACGGAGGGTCAGCGAGGCTTCCATTGCTGTCGTTAGCTCGGAGGGGTTGTCAGGGGGGCATCATTTGGCGCGTTGAGTAGTGTCTCGTTGAGTTTTAGGGCTTAACAAGCCTCAGCGGGTTAACCGCTGGCCTGTTGGTTGTGGTGAACGGTTTTTTGCTTCACCGCGAGCTTGTGAGTAGGAAGCGGCTAGGTTTCCTTGGTTCTGGACCTTTTACAGCAACAGGTGGCCAGTAGTGCCGGCTGGGGTCGGTTAGGGCATACCGAACCCTATATAATCTCTTGATACTGGACTTCGATTATCGCACACGCACTTCCTTGTAATTGTCTGCCCGCAGCACATAACCTCCGCAGCAGGGTCGGCATGCCTTCCGGCGCTCTCTCCGACGCCAAGTCTTGAAGTGCGACGGATCTACGTCTACACTGAAAGGTGAAGACCCGTTCAAGGACGTGGCATACCCACACATCGTTCGGACACCGCTATTCCTGAAACCCAGATAAGCATTAAGCAGGTGTGGAAACCTCGGGGCACCAACCGTTACGTTATGTAAATAGGCAACATAACATCTACAACTACAAACCCATCTATGCGACAGGGGCCGAGCGATGCCGATAATCCAGACGAACCGATGATGGCTGAATAGCCGACGCGACGCACCTTGGACCGCCGAGTAAGACAACTGATTGCTGTAAGCAAAGCTGGCAATACCCGCATGGGAGGCTGACGACCCCAAAGCCGGTAACGCGCTGCGGGTAATCTACCCATACCCTTCCCCGTGCGGCGCCTGCCTCTTGTCATTGCACGTTCCTCGAGTAAGCTAACTCTTGCCGGTGCTGCGCCTGGCTACCCATGCCCTTCACCGTGCAATGTCTGGCTGTCCGTGCCCTTCCCAGTGCAGTGCCTGTCTCAAGATGCCCTTCCATGTGCGGCGCCAGCTCCCCTGAGTTCTTCCCAGTGCCGACTGCCCCTCCCCGCGCTGTACCTACCTGTCTACCCATGCCCATCCTATGAGGCGCGCGCTTGCCCCTCCTGCCCTTCCTCGGTGACTGCTGCATCCCAGTGCCCTAACCCATGCAACTGCCCCTCCCCACGCGGCAGATGCATGCATGTCGTTCACGGCACTCCGTTTAACGTAATCCCGCCGTCAACTATTGAAGCGGTGTAAGACGTGCCAACGACAACCGCGGCAGTTCCGTTCTGGAAGGCCTGTGATGACACCCGTACACAAAACGTTCAAGCCGCCTCAACAAGGCCAGCAGGACGCCCCCCCCTGCACCCCGTCAATACCATTTCCTGAAAAAGCCACTGTACTGGTCATCCATTCAAAAATACAAGCCCGGCAGGATGACCCGTAGCGCAGGTGGCGTGATGGCCCGCGCCCAGCAGCAGCTACCCGCTGCTAGAGTCCCCAGTATGCATGATGATCCGCCGTGTCTCCCTGCTGCCCCTGAAGTTCGGTCCTCAGCGGGCGCATCACTGCAACCCCTGTGCCCCTTGCCCCCGCCGTACTAAAGGCAGATGTCGCTAGAGGAGCAGGATCCAGGAACCTTACTTGGGGCCCTCGCACATGCCAGTAGTGCGCCCTATTGCGCGAAAACTTATGCAGCTAGAGCGCCTTGCGGACGTTGAGCCTACGTGCAGGTCGGGCGCCGAGAACCGCCACCCCCGCTAATAAACCCCCTTTCCAACTAAACGGTAATGTAAGAGCCGAATTCCCAGGCTCTGAAGCTTCTGTACATATGACCAGGCCTGCGCAAAACTTTCGCAAAAAGCTTGAAAGTAAGGCACCCCGGCACCACCCCTCGCAGCTAGCAGCCTGTCTCAGCTGTTGAGCCACCCCTACCGCGCCGCTCACATGGATCCGCCGGGTCCGGCGCGTCGGTTTGACTAGCCTTACTACTTGGTCTTCTTGCTTACTCTACGCACGCAATGCCCTAAAACCCTAAAACGCCGTGTCTCCACACCGTACCTCATCATAAACGCAGTCCAGTTTCAAACCAACCAAACACAAACCCAACGAAACCTTCCCTACCAATCCCCAAAAACCGCGCGCGCCAACCCATTTCCACTCCCATGTCCCCTGTTCCCTCTTAAGGCCGATACGCACCCTCCCATCGCCCACGCACCCCACCCACCCCCATTCCTAACCTGGCACCCACCCCCATCACCCCACACCCACCCACCCATACACCGTAACGACCCAGTCGCTCCCAATCCCAAGTACCCTCTACACCACCACCCTCCCCCCTGGTCAGCTCATTCTAACACCGGTACCCTGACGACCGCTCATTCCCCCCTCACTAACCCACCCCTCACCGCTGCTGCTGCAGCAGCTGGAAGTGCTGCTGCTGCTGCCACAGCCGCATCTGCGCCTGCTCCGGAAGCACCTGCCCTCCCGGCAGCCCTCCTCCCGGCAGCCCGCCCTGCTGCGGCCCTCCCTGCCCCTGACCTCCCTGCCCCTGCGCCCCCCCCAGCAGCGCCGCCGCCTCCGCCGCCGCCCGCAGCGGCAGGTGGTCCAGCAGCCCCATCCGCGCGTACTTGTCCACGTAGCGCTGCAGCAGCAGCTGCGTCACCACGGCGGCGGGCAGAGGCTGCGTGGCGGGGTCGTAGGGCTGCGTGAGGGGGTCCAGGCGGGAGGGGCTGCCGCAGCGGGACGGGGAGGGGGAGGAGCCGTCGCTGCCGGCGGTGGGCGAGGTGGTGGCGGCGGCGGCGGGGAGCGGGGGGGCGGAGGCGGTGAGGCGGTCCGCACGACGCTGTCGGACGGCCTGCGGGGGGCGGGGGGAGGGAGGGATGGGCCGCAGCGCTCGGCTACTTCAAACCGAAAACCATACTAACCACACGTGTGCATGCATGCGACCAACCAGACATAAACCGCTTTTCCGCCCCATTCATCCGCACCCCCCACCCCGCGCCCCTTGCCACCCCCAACACGCACCTGCGATCGCACCGTCAACCACAATACGTCCCTAATGCGGCCAGCTTTCCCCGCCTCTCTCCCCCCCCACCTGCACCCTGGCTGCCGTGTCCGCCAGGTCCCACACCACGTCCAGGTTGCCCCGCCCCGAGCGCTGCGTGAGCTTGGCCCACTGCCCCTCCCACTGGCTCTGCTCAGCCTGGGGAAGGGCGGGAGGGAGGAGGGGTGAAATGTGAAGTGGAGGAGGGGAGAAAGGAGGGGGGGTCAAGCAATAAAACCTTGCAAAAGAGGGCACGTGCTGCAGCCCAACTTGGCGTTCACCTTTAGGAAGGGCGTGGACGTGCTCCAGTAAGCCCAATCACAGTGTGTTCTTCTTCGCGGTCAGTTTCCCCTTCCACACCCGCACACGCACCTTCTGCCAGGGCGGTGTCCGCGCCCGCATCTTGACCAGCGCCACGTCCTCCAGCCCCAGATCAGACAGCTCGCTGCCGCTGTCGTCCAGGAAGTCACCCACCTCGGCACGGTCCACCTGCCTGTGTACGGCAGGTGGAGGGGTAGGGTGTTGTACGGCAGGTGAGGGGTAGGGTGTTGTACGGCAGGTGAGGGGTAGGGTGTTGTACGGCAGGTGAGGGGTAGGGTGTTGTACGGCAGGTGAGGGGTAGGGTGTTGTACGGCAGGTGGAGGGGTAGGGTGTTGTACGGCTGGTGAGGGGTAGGGTGTTGTACGGCTGGTGAGGGGTAGGGTGTTGTACGGCAGGTGGAGGCTGCCATGCGATGCAAGTGCACGCTCTCAGGATCAGGCCCCTCCTCCTCCCAGCAGCCGTGTCAGCAGGCCTCTCGCTCCACTGCCCGCCTGCCCCGCTACCCCCGCACCCCTCAACCAGCCCCCCTCCCCGCACTCACTCCTTCACAATGTCGATGTTCTTGTTGAGTCGGTTCCAGCGGCTGCGGCCCAGGCTGGGACCCGCCCCGCCGCCGGTGCCCCCGCCGGTCAGACCGCTCTTCTGCGCAGTGGGGTTTTCCCAGAGAAACCAGCCGGGGTGGGCGGGTAGGAGAGGAGGGTAAGAGCAGGAGGGTTGGGAGAGGTGAGGTGAGAGAGGAGGTGGGTCCGGCTCGGCTCGCATGCCCAGCTCGGCTTTGCTTGGTTCGGCTCTGTTTGCCGCAGCTCACGGAGAGGCCCCCAGGCGCCCTAACCACCCCCAGTCCCCTCCACCTCCAGTCCCCATCATCCCTTCACCCCCTCCTATCCTCATTGCTTTGCTCTAACTGGTGGTTAGAGCACCCCCACAAGCCACAACGACCATGACGCAACACCCCCCCCACAAGCCACAACCATCTTTTTGCATTCATACTGTGTTGTGCTTGCTTTCGTCCTGTCTCGCATGCCATCCTGTTTTGCCGTACATTTTGCACTTAGATATAGGTTCATTTTGTCTCTAACTCTGTCCCCCTTTTCCTCGCTCTGGTTCATGTTTCTGCGCATCGCATTACTCGCATTACTGCGGCTGCTGGTCCTGGTGCTGACTACGGCGTCTTTGCTCGCAGGTACGCAATGCGCGTTTGCACGCACGCATGCACAGCATTGTGGTGTCTCGTCTGCGTGACCAGAGCGGGGCCTCCCGGCGTCGAGTTGGTCAGCGGGCTTTTAGCTCTCAGTAGTATTTTAGTTTTCCGACACCATCAGCATCACCGACATGCGCCGTCACTCGTCACTCTTCCTACATCCAGCAACAGCTTCTTCAGTAGTTTTTGAATTACGGTTCAGGTTTGGTCACCTCTGTTTTGCCTGTACTCGCGGTTCACATGCGAACGTCTCCCAATTGCTTGCTCTTGTCCTACTCAACTACACACATAACCACCATGACGCACCTTTTTATTGAGCCTACATGTCACACGGCTTTAGTTGGCTCCTTCCTCTTTCGACCCCCCCCCCGCCCCAACACCCCCCACCCCCACCTGCGGGAACAGCATCTGCAGCACCCCCGCCGCCTTCTCCTTCTGTTTGCGAGTGAGCGCGCGCCGCTCCAGCTCCGCCTTGAGGGCCACTCGGCGGGCGGCGGAGAGGCGCTCAGCCTGGGTGTGTGGGTGTATGGGGGTGGGGGAGGAGGGAGGTGGAGGTGAAGGGGGGAGGGGGGGGGTAAAGAGGAAGAAGCCAGCAGTGTGACATGCGTAGGCTCCACCATGGGGTGCGTCATGGTGGTGGTGGCGGTGGTGTGGAGCCTGCTGCGGGTGTCGACTGACCGTTGACTGCCATTACCGCATACACACACATCGCGGCCAGTTATTTTAACACACACATCAGTACGTTTCGCCTCGCGGCCAGATATTTTAACACACACATCACGGCCAGTTTTCTTAACTACACACATCACAGCTTTTGAATTACGGTTCAGGTTTGGTCACCTCTGTTTTTGCCTGTACTCGCGGTTCACATGCGAACCTCTCCCAATTGCTTGCTCCTGTCCTACTCAACTACACACATCACACGCCCCCCGCCTTCCCGCCCCCTCACCCTCCCCCGCACACTGCATGAGTCGGGCCTTTCGGCATTCCTGTGCTTCACTCCCACTACGGTAGTTTCCCCTTCCCTCGCACCTCTATTGCCGCCTTGGTCGCCTCCACCACCGCCAGCGGGTTGGCCTGCCAGCGCCGCCGCACCAGCCACCCGCGGACGTTGGCCTGCGGGGGAGGGGGAGAGGGGGAGGGCAGACGAGAGAGGTGGGGTAATGTGTTTGGGTACGTGCCCCAACACCATGCCATCCCTACCTAGCGCCCAACAACCCACAGTAGCGCCGTGTACTTGGTTATCTAGTATCTTTACCCCCCACCCCCACCCCACCCCCACCCCCCCACACAGACTCCAACTTCCGGCAACCACAGGCCGTTGCAATTCGCGGCCTGCTTTCTTATACACACCTGCAGTATGGTTGCCAGTCGGTGCCGCATCACGGTCACGGAGCACCAGTCGTCCTGCCCGCCAAATTCCGCAAGTACGGCACCCACTCGGCTGGTGGGTCGGAGTACGGCAGACTCGCCGTTGCGTGCCGTACGGGCGTGACCCTGCTGGGCCCTATGCGTGTGTGTGTGTGGGGGGGGGGTGAGGGGCAAGGCGTACGGGTGTGGAGGCGGAAGCGGGGAGCGTAGGGAGGGGGGTGACGGTGGTAAATAAACCGCACGCAATGAAAACGAACAGCGTTGGAGGAAAAGGAAGGTCAAGAAGGGGCAGGGGATAAGCAGCAATAAACACAGTTTCCATCCTCCCCTCCTCCTTCCCACCTCCTCCCCGCCTCGCCTACCGTACCTCCTGCGCCACCTCCCCTGCTGCCGCCGAGACCGCTGCTGCGACTGCGGCCCCTCGTCGTCACTCGCTAGCCCGCCGGAACCTTTAGGGGGGAGGGTGGCAGGGGGGTTGGGCAGCATAGGGGATTAGCCCGCATTGACAAACCGTAGTACGCAGCCCTCAAGTCCCCTGCACTCCCCTGCTTCAAACCTCCCCTCCATCCCTTAATCGCATCGCAGTACGGCAGTAAATCGATACCAGCTAACCCTTCCTCCCTCCCTCCCCTTCCTCCCCCCTCCCACCCACCTCTCATGCCCCTGCCGCCGCCCGCCGCCCCGCCCCCTCTCATCATCATCATCCTCGGACTCCCCCCCGCCCCTCCTCCTGCTGCCCCCCCTCCAGTTGCGGTGGACGCAGCGCGCGAGGGCGGCACCGACCTGCCCAGCGCCGCATACACGTTGGGCAGCTCGGTGGTGGCTGTGAAGGAGGGACTGCAGGCGGACAGGCCGCTGGGGGGCGGGGAGCGGAGGGGTCACAAAGGGGGGTAAGTGGAGCGCGAGAGGACAGATACGGGCTGCATGCGGAGGTGGAGGCGAAGGAGCAAGGGGGGCTGGAGCGGGGCTGGAGCGGCACGTGCGGCTGTGGGGTGCATGCAGGACATCATGGACATGCACAGCCGCACACACAACACAACACTCCACACAACACAACACGCACCTCCGACCAGTTTTCGCAAGTCAACACACATCTCTACTCGCGGCCAGTTTTGGTGGCACCCCCTGGCACGCAGCGCCCACCGCCCCACCGCACTGCTGCCGGCTGGCTGCTGCCCGCCCCTCCACACGCACATGGCCCCTGCCCCCTGCCCCCATCCCGCCAATCACAATCTCCCCCTCCCGCCCGCCCCACCTCTCCGCTCCCGAGCTCCTCAGGGTGGCCCGACTGCCCAGGTTCATACGCTGGGCGGTGAGCTCCTGGGGGGGGGAGGATTGGGAGAGGGAGGGAAGAGGGGCGGTAAGTCTACGTGGTGGAGGGTTGGGTCCAGCAAGGGTATGACCCACCTATCCTTCCCCTCCCCTCCCCTCCCCTCCCCTCCCTCCCAACGGCGCCGTGGGTCTCCAGCTCACCTTCAGCAGCCTCCACACATGCCCAAGACTATGGTAAGGTTGCTCCATAATTGGTAAGTTCGGTAAGTTTAGCTCGCATTGCTTTAACCACCTTTTCGGCTCGACTCACGGTTGATTCCACCAGGGATTGTCAGCAACTTGTATCATTATCACACCACACTTTGGAATTTCTTTTTCCCCTCCCTCCCACCTTGAGCCGCGCCCGCCTCTTCCGCTTCTCCTCCGCCTCCCGGGCCACCAGCCGCTCCAGCCCCGGGTGCCCCATGGCCGACATGAGCGCGGTGTTGTGCGCGGCGGCGCGGAACTTGTCAACCACCCCCTTGCCCATCTGGTGGGAGGAGGGGACGGAGGCAGGGAGGGAGGAAAGGGGGTAAGAAATAATGAGACAAAGGAAAGGGGGGGAAAGAGAGGTAGGAACTAACCAACCGTGCGGGACGAGGGGAGAAAAATGACCGTCGATAACGGTAACCATGGTGGCATAGGCGGAAGGTGGAAGGCGGGGTGGGGGTAGGGGCCCTCCCACGCATGCGGCCGTGAGGGCTGGGGGAGGGCTGCTGGGCAGCGCGGAGAGTTGCCGTACGCAGGGGGAGTAGCCGGGGCGCTGGGGGGTCGGGGCGGCCAGCCCCTCTAGCGCTGGGGCAACCACTCCAGCGCACTCCAACGTAGGCAGCGGCCAGTTTTCTGTAACACACACACTGGGCTTCACACACTACCCGCGGGGCTGTCCTCGGTAGCTCCAACAGACTACCCTAGCCTGGGGACGGCATCCGCCCCTCAATCGCCCTCACGGCACCCCGACATGCGGTCACGCAGGGCAGCACCCACCCAGCCACCACCCAGTCTAGGGGCGGCCGCCCCAGAGCCGTGATGGCCGCACTGGTGGTCCCACTCTGCCGTACGCAGCCTACCGTTGTCGTACTGCACCCTCGAAGCAAGTTTGGATTTCGGGTTCCAATCCGAAATGTGTCGTACAGTACAGCACGCCATGCTACGGTACGGCATTCTTGCCTTTGTGATGCCGTGTTTTGCGGCCATCTGGTTCTCCCCTCTCGCGATGACGTGGCTGGTCTCCAGACCCGCGTCCTGGGCTCGGTCCGCGAGCACCCTGCATGACGGGAAGAGGAAGAAGATGAGAGGGGGCGAGAGGGGGCGTAGAGAAAAAGAAGTAAAGGAAGAATGCAGGGAGAGGGAAAGAGAGGGCGAGGGATAAAGTCCATGGGGTTAGTCCCAAGTGTCATAAAGACGCGAAGGCTAGGTGACGCAAAACTGGCAGAAGGGCTCAGCGGGTGGATGGCGGAGGGAAACGGAACGGCGGCTTGGCACAATGGTACGACAAAGATAAAGAGCGCCATGTGCCAGTCAAAGCGCTGCCCTAGGTAGGAAAGGGCGCTATAGGACAGCCCAGGCGGGCAGCTGAGCACCTTTAGGCAAGCAGCTCCCTTCCTCGACAACCCACCCGACCAACCGTTGACTCAAAATCCACTTAGGAAACCCCAATACTGTGCCGAGCTAATGTCCTGACTCACATGTCCATCGCTCTGGAGAACTTGTCGATTTCCTGTGATCCAGGTGTGAACTCCGCACGCCTGCTGCCGCGACTGCCGATGGGTGGCAGAAGCGTTTTGGCGAATTCCGCGTCCATCGCGAGCTCCAAGGCGCTCTGTCCCTCCGAAGAATATAAGCCCAGGTCCGCCATTTGGGTGTTTAAGCCGCTGGCGCGGCTCACAGTGTAGTTATGTCATACGCTAAGCCCCAACGGTACCAGTGCTGCCGTCCTATGAGCTGCCTGTTGCTTTATGCGTTTACAAAACACTGTCCAGCTGCCTTTCAGGTGTTGTCCTAAGTCCTTATGGAAGATGCTTTCCCTATACCTTCGACAGGAGTTAGTAAGGTTACGCAGCACGTAAGAGCATTGTTAGATTCAAGCTTAATAAAATTGCGCCACTAATAAGTCTTTGGCTTATGTGCTGAAATAAAGAAGATAAAAGGCCCGGTGCGTGCTGTGAGCAATGGCAAAGAACCTTAGGTATGGAATAACAACGCGGAACCTATACGTTGGAAATTTATATGAAAACGGTTGTATGCTTCTGCAACGACAAAAGGGCTGAGTACCCATTTGTACGGCCTCCTTGTAATAGTGCATTCCTAGGCTAAGGCAAACGCTTAAAGCAATCTGTAAGATTCGCAGTCTTTCAATATCGTCGCTGGCATCTGCTCTTTCATTCAAGGACGTTTACAGCAGACCTTCTCCACAGGCTACGCCCCTCAAAACAGCCATTTTAGGTATAAACCTTACTGTGCCTAACGTCAACTTAGTATATTTTCTGAACAAAAATGGGAGGACAGCGGCATAGCAAGAATGCTGGCGTCATGGGCTCAGAGTCCCTGACTTATGCCGAACGAAAAGCGCTAGGCTTTGGAACAGTAAAAGAGCGCGTGGGCAAGGTACGATTACACACCCGCTCGCCGTTCCTTCTTCTTGGCTTGGCAATTGCTTAGGGTTGACAACGATAAACGTTTTGCAGGACTCCTTAGGGAATTACGACGACTGCTGCCTTACCCTCATGGAAGCCAAGGTACGCCGACCTGTTTGCTGTCGGCTCTCCTCCTCCTGGGTATGCTGCGCCATCGGCCCATGGTTCCGATCTAACCCTTTTCAACTGCAGGACCCTGTTATTACCCCGCACGGATACTTATTCAGCAAGGAGGCCATCCTTGAGAACCTACTGGCTCAGAAAAAGGCCATTAAACGGAATTTGGAGGCTTACGAGGCGGCGCAGCAGCAGCAGCGGCAAAAGGAGCTGGAGCAGCAGGCCATCGCGCACGAGGCGGCGCTGGTGGCGTTTGACCGGCGCAACCACCTGGGGGTCAGCGAGGGGGTGGCGGCCAGGTGGGGGTCAGCGAGGGGGCGGGTGAGGGAGAGCCAAAAGCCAGGCCCCAAGGCCAGCCGCCGGACTGATAGGGCAGGGATAGGGCAGGGTAGGAATGCGAGCGACGACAGCCAGCCTACCTTACCCCTCCCCCTCCCCTCCTCCTCCCTATCCCTTCCCTCCCTCTTCTCCTCTTTATCCCTCCCCTCCCCCCTTCCTCCCTCCCCCCTCCCCCGCCAGGCTTGAGGCCGCTATCGTGGCGGAGGCTGAGGCGCTCCGTAACCCTCGCGAGGCGGGCGGCGCCAAGTCGGTGATGGCCATCAAGGGCAACGAGGAGCGGGCCAAGGAGCTCAAGGTGGGGCGGGGGAAGGGAGGCGGGGGGGGGGGCTGACTAGGCGAGGCTTGCATTCACCCCAATACCCAATACCCAATAGCCTGCCGTTCCGCGCCCCTCCCGCCTTGTGACATGGTTAGTATTTTCTCCCCACCCCATCTCCCGATTCCCCCCCTGCAGGCATTCTGGATGCCCTCCTTGACCCCCCAGGCGGAGGTGCGGGTGGACAAACCCGACACGGACACGCGCTGCCCCGCCAGCGGCAACAAGCTGAGGATGAAGGTGAGTGGGGAGGGTTAACAGGGATACACATATTCCGCGTTTGGCTGGATTATAGGATTGCGTATCGTCATACTTGTTGGGTTAGTAGCAGCAATTTAAGTACATTGCTGCTAATAACTGAAGGTGGGAGGGGAGGGTGGGGGGTAATTTGGAAACAGAATCCGAATTAGGCTGGATATTTGAGTTAGCATATAATTGTAGTTGTTGTTTAGTTAGTAGCATCAATCAGTAACAAACCGTATTGGGTGGGGGGAGGGAAAGGGAAAAGATACACGCATCTGTGTGTGCTAAGAAAACCGGCCGCGAAAAAGAACAGACTGTGTTTTAAGAAAACTGGCCACTAGTGCATGATTCCCCCACATGATGTCACATCCCCTCTGTCGCGACCGCTCCATGCCGGCGTGTTATGCGCACATACTGATCACGCCCCGGCCAAAGCACCACACGTTTCATGCACTTCACGCCCTCATCATCTTGCCGCCGGCTCTGCAGGTTATGATTACCGTACTTCGCTAAACTGCCGCACCCGGTGGCGAATCCCGTTCCGCCTGCTCGCTTGCATGTCCTACCTGATGCCCCGCCGCCTCTCACAACCTCCCCCTCCTCTCCTCTCCTGTCAGGATCTGGTTGCCGTGCGGTGGACTGCCGTACCCGAGGGCGAGTGCGGCAAGCACATGGACCCCATCACCAAGGAAACCTTCACCAACGCGTCTAAGCTGGTGGTGCTGGCACCCACGGGGTGAGGGGGAGAAGAAGAAACATCATGCGAGGGGGAGGTAGGGGCTCACGGGATGAGGGAAATACAAGTTGCCTGTTTAAGTGTTGTCTGTAATCCATGCCTGTTTTTCTGTTCTTCAACTCCATCTTTCCCACGATGCTGCTCCTGCTGCCGCTCCCGCCGCCGCTGTAGTGATGTGATGCTGAAGGAAACGTACGACAAGTGCGTCAAGTCGGAGGGCAGCTACGGAGGCAAGCGAGTGCGGGACAAGGACGTCATTCCGCTGCAGACGGGCGGGACAGGGTTCGCGGCGCGGGACGGAGAGAAGGTGCAGACGCAAAAGGTGAGAGGTAGGGCGGCGGCGGCCATTGGGGGTCCGTCCGTTGAGGGGCAACAGCCGGGGCGAGGGCGAGGCGGCCGGGTTTTGTTCAAATGAGCCGCGAGGAAACATGGACCGTGACCGTACGTAGGGTGTGTTGGGGTTAGAGCAGATGGATTAGGGTCAGCGGCTCGCAACACACGGGGCCTTGATGCGACTGCTCCGTTGAAACGGACAAGGAGGCAAAGCAAGCAAGATACCTACACTACGTATATGCCCCTTTACTGTCGCCTGCTCCCGGCGTCACATTCCTTGTGCTGGCACTCCCATTTTCCCATCACACAGAAAGCCGGGTGTCTTTTCTATACCACTCCTACCGGGCGCCTACCACTATTCTGTCTACCCCCTGCACTTACCTGATGGCCTTCCTCCTTCCTTCCAGTTGCCGGACTCCTCATTTTTTCCCTCCCGCCTCAATCCCTCCATCTCCCTCCCTCCCGCGCTGCACTGCAGTACTTCATGCTGGGTCCCGGCAACGGGCTGCGCGACCTGCGAGGGCAGCACCAGGGGCCGCGCTCGCTGGGCGGCCTAGCATTCATGAACTGAGCGGGCGGTCGGAGGCGCTGCGCCGCCACATGCACTGGGGGCCTGTTGGGGAGGCGGTTGCTGTGCTGCTGTGGCTCATGGGGCGCGGCGGTGGCAGCGGCAGCAGCGCCGTTTTGAGTGTAATATGAGAGGTGCAGGAGAGGTAGAAGCAGGGTTTGGAGGGCTGTTTTTAGGCCAGCAACGAACGAGGATGCTTCATGTGTACAGCAGTCTACGGAATGTACGATTGCCGGGTGCATGACCCGCTCCTGGTGTGATGGCTTAACACAGAGTCTCTGATGGCAGAAAGCGGCGCTGGTGGCCCTGTGCGTGGTATTGGATGGAATTGGCAAGGGAAGTGATTCCATACCTGGCGTTGTACTACTCTCCAGTACGCCAGCCAGCCTTGGTGACTGTATTTAGGGAAGGACCCGCATAATCACGCTTGGGTTTGCAGCGGCTTTGGCTGCGTCAGCAATGAAGACGGATGAGACGGACTTGGAAGCATCGCAATACGTCATTGTTCATGGCGCATGGCGATGGTGGTGGCGAGGGTGCGGAAAGCTGAGGGAGTTCAGCAAACAACCGCCCATTGGTCGTGCCTGGACTGTACACAGTGCATTATCCTGCAACGGCGTCGTCCAACGAACAATCAAGTGTTTACAAGTATCTTGAATCTTCATCATGCCGACATGCTCAGGGCCCATTGCACACGCGCATACGTCGAACAAGGTTGACAAAAGGTGCGTGAATGGGAGTATAAGCTCCACAGCGGTTACTGTGCAAGCCGTGCGCACGTTTTTGCTGTTTCATTTCAGCACAATACATTCAATGTTGAGGCAACTGGGCCAACCAAACACAATACCGGTGACATGCCTGGTTTTCATGACCAGGAGTCATGAAAATGGCTGTAGCGAGCTGCGCGTCTAATAGCGGCTCGGGCCTTTTACCAGCAATGCTATTTTGTGGGCCCCAAAGAGAAGACAACCAAAACGCCACAAGCCTTACGTCTGCGCATTTCAGTGACAAGAAAACGAACACGCCACGGTCCGCATCCGTGCACCTCCCACCATACATCATACACATGTGGCTCAAGAGGCTTGCCCAAAGCCGACGACTTATTTTTTTCTGTGCGGTATTCTTGACACGCGGGCAAGCTCACCACCTACGAGCAGTATAGGGGCGAGGTGCCACATGCGAAGAGCTTATTTTTAAATTAAGCAACTGGCATGAACGGTTACGTAAACCCGCATCGACGCCGATGCTAATGACCTGCAGGCAGACCTTCTCGCCCTTAACCCACTACAATACACCGCACAGCACCACGCTAGCGCCGAACGATGCGACAACAGTGAAGCAAGGCATTAGCGCACACACACAACAGGTAACGGGCCCATCCGTAGTACAGCGAAAAGCTAGAGGCCTTGCACATAAGTGCCCACAAGGCACCGGCCCTACTCAACGGCAAACAGCATCGCCGGGGGCTGCACAAAACGTATTAGATGATTCATTATCAGCGTGTCAAACCGCTGCAATGCAGTGCGCACTGGTAGCAAGAGCACAGGCATACACCCCCGGTAACTCCTCAACAGCCGTGGCGGCACAGGCGCGCTCCGCGGTTGAGGTTGAATCGAAGGCTGCACAACATAGCAATACACATACCTTCATCTGCACGTGTGAACACAAGAAAGGTAACATGGACCATCAACTTAAAAGATAGTCCTCAAATAGTCCTCCTTTGCATCACCACGTGAACTAAGGGCCGTGTGCCGTATACAGCCCAGAACAAATATACCAGATGACAACAGACACACCTTCAAAATGCTACAGCGTCGGCAACAGCTCAGGGTGGGCGCAACACCACAAACCCATCTTCAGGACGACGGCTCTCCAAACCGGGACCCCGGCAATATCGTATCGTTATATCATTGGATGAAAGGCAACGTAGCGGACGGGCGGTCCACTCATCTTAAGTGCCTCGGCCCCCCAATTGTTTAAAAGACGCGAGGCAGGACTATATCAAGCGCTTCCTATATTGGCAACACCAGAGAGAAGCACGGCGTGTCTCGTACTCGCCTTATTGCTTACTAAACATTCATTCGAAGGACTCTAAGCCCAGAACCTCTTCTCCACGACAAAACGACATAAATTATTGCCCTACAATTCCGCTCTTGCGCGTATTAAAAGGTGTACTGAATACTAGCCACCAGCCCTATCCACGCCCGATGTTGAATTCCCCCACACGCCACACACCCCTGCAGCAGCAGCAACAGACGCGCGGCAACAAAGGGCCACACTTATTCGGGATCACAAACTGCGCGACCGAAAACACCCAAGCTGCGCGCCATCGAGGTCAGCGCTACTCGCCTAGCGGTCGCGCCTTGGTGCGCCTAGCGGAACACCTCCATAGCGTTCAGAGCACTGTTGCGTTCATTTGTACACAAAAGGAAAACATGCAGAGCAGCGCACCGACGTCCCTAAACACGCGCTGGCAAGCCCCGACAGACAGGTGTCTGCACATGCTCCAATACAGCACACGCCCCAACTTCAGGAAAGCCACAATTGGCAATGCACAGCAGCAGCTGTGGCATAGCAGTCAGCGCATAACTCCCAGTCTCGCTAAAGTCCTTATGTGAAGGTAACTGCAAAGCCGGCAACCCGGAGACGTTCGCGAGCGCACATGCTACCAAACGCGTCGCGCAGCGCAGCAACCCTGCAAGCCAGTCTGCGGGATGTAGGGATTAAGGGCAACACCGACAGCAAGTCCTCGGGCGCTCCAGCACCCACCCTCCAAACATTTCCCCATTAATTAATGATGGAACTCTTGGCGAAAAACAGGGGTAACGCGCCAGCTGCCACTCGCCAATCAAGAGCAAAACAGCTAAATTTGCCTCCATAGTTAGGAAACAGAAGCCACAAAAGATCAGCCCGGGCTTTGCCAAACAGGACAGATTCTTGTCTGTCTGGATTGAAGCAGCCAGCTAGTCCAAAGCTCGACCCACATGTGTACAAGACCAACTCTCAACGATGCGGCTCCGCCTCAGCCTGAAGTGACAGGCCAAATGTACTTACTACACAATGTGCTGCATACCTAAACAACTGTTTTATGTTGAGAATTGGCTTGTAGCGCCGCTGCTGAATTATTAAGGGTCTTAGTAACTCTGCATTATTGTGAAAGCGGCGACTCGCCCGTCGGCATGTCGCACCCTTCCATGTGTCATAATCCACTCCTAAATCTCTCTGTTAACAAAAGCACAAGTACCATTCCAAAGTGCGCAGGCAACGCGCCGCATGACCCCAAATCGGTCAACAGCTAGCAACCAGCAACGAACCAGCACATGCGCCTTTCGCTACCTGTCTTTCCATCCTGCACCTGCCACACTGCTGCTAAAGGTATGCAAACAGCACGTGCTCGGCAGCTCCGCTCCGCTGTGCATTGCGCTTGCGGCCATTTGCTGTTCAGTCCGCTGCTGTTGTATGCTCCCTCACCTGTGGCTCGTACCGTACGACATGAATCTTTTTCCATGTGGCATAAAGAGCTTCCGTACATGAGCAGATCTGCTGTGCACAGTACAGCAGTCGTTGTCGTACAGCCGGCCTAACCGCTCTCATCCGCGATGACCTGCTTGCTCATGAGCTCGGCGAGCTCCCGGGCGAGAGAGGCGAAGTCGCACTCTTCAGAGGCATCCTCACGCTCGCGCTCCGGCTCCTCAACTACCACCTGGGAGGAGGAGAGGGATTACTATTTGTGTCATTCGGCGAAAATATCATGTACTCATGTTGCCTAAACTTGAATATCGGTCCGTACAACATATTGCAATAAAAGCGGACGTGCGCCTCCTATCCTACTTATTGCACGTTCGGCTCGACTAACTCGATTCCATTCACCATGAGCTTGTCTTCTACTGTTGCCACTTTTATTCAACACATTTCTTTCCTTCTTTTCCCTCCTCGATCTCCTCCTGTACGTTCGGCCCAACTAAAGGCAACGTGCATCCACTCACCAAGAGCCGTCACCAAGAAACAAGAGTCGCCACTAACGACACAATATCAGACAGCATGGCATTTCTTCTTCCGCCCTCCCTGTCACCTAGTTGGACATTTCAGCTAACGAACATTCTTCTTCACTTTTCCCGCCCTGCCCACCTTCATGGTATCCGCCAGGTATCCCACCGTGGAGGCCGGGTGCGAGTCCAGCTCCGAGCGGGTGCTCCCCCTCGACAGAAGCTCCAGGGTGGTCTGACGCGAGTAGGGATCCTGCGTGGCGCTGTCCTCGCTGCAGGATGCCGGACTGCTGCCCTCGCGACCGGGGGACGAGGGCGACTGGGAGCAGCTCCGGAAGCAGCCGCCCGCCGCCTCCAGCAGGCCGCCGCCGCCCACCTCGCTGGTGCCCGTCGCTGAGGCCGCAGAGCGAAGGCTGCTGCTGCGAGGCAGGAAGGAGTGCTGCTGCAGAGGGTGTTGCTGTGGCATGTGCGGCTGGCAGCTGGCTGGAAGCGATGGCGGGTTGGCGTTGCTGCCTGCACCGCCGCAGGCCAGCGTCTTAAGGCTGGCATGCGTGGTGAGGTGCTGAGAAGCAGAAGGAGGAGCAGAAGGATCGTTTTTGCCGCCGCTGACAGAGACGGCAGCTGCCGCCGCCTTGCCTTCTGCAGGTGTGAGGTGCGGCAGGAAGACGCCGGTGCCGCCGCTTGCCTGCGCGCCACTGGCAATCACGGCTTTCATGGGATGCCAGTCCTCGGAAGCCCATGAGGGAGCCTTGGCGGTGGCGGCGTAGCGTGCGCGTCGGGAGCTGTCCGCGGGGCGGCTTGGGTTGACCCGGCCGTTGGGCCCCAAACCCGAGGGCTGGCGGAAGGGGGGCCTGGGGAGTGGGCAACGTGGGCAAAAAGCGAGCAGCGGGCAACGGGAGAGGGCGGGAGAGTTGCGTTGGATAGAGAGGCAGGCTAAGAACGGTAGGGCGTGTCAAAGCAACAGCAGGGAGATGGATGATAATAACACCATCGGCCTTCAGCGTGTGCTGGTGGCCGAGGAATGCAGGAATCCTCCAGCTCCCAGCCGGAACGAGGAGCCTAAGGAGTGCATGGTTACACCCCTTGTATTGCGAGCGCAATGCACTGACATACACAGCCACGAGAAGCGAAACACCTCCCCTACCGCCAGGTCCACGCACGGGCTAACCTCTTGGTATTGGACTGCGTCGCCTTGGCTTGCACCACAGGGGTGGGCGTCAGGTGCGGGGCCGACCGCCGCTGGCCAGCTACCAGGTGTTCAGAACTGAAGCTGCGCACGGGGAGGCTGTGTTGGCCCATGACGCCTGGCACGCGTTGCAGTCCTGCGAGTTGCGATGCTGGATTTGCAGCATGCTGAAGAGCGGCAAACGCTTGACGCTGCTCGAAGTCCAGAGCCGAACCATAGGTTCCGCCAACATCAAAACATGTACTCCTGCCTAGACATTCCAAATCCGTTGTTCGACTGCGTTGGAAGGTGTTCGGATGCCGAGGTACACTCTGGTGAAGCGCACTCAAGTGCTGTTGGAGTTGAGCAAGCTCCTGTTGTTGCTGCAGAGCTTGAAGTTGCTGCGTATGGTAACAGCACAAGTATTTCGGCTTGGCAACGCAAGTGAGGCGAAGTGGTAGAAAGTTGTGACGCAGACCAAGGTAAACGCCCGCACCTGCAGGGCCGTGGCCACTTGCACCTGCTGAAGGCGATGCTCCTCAAGCTTTGCGGCCAGGCTTTGTGCGACCTCCTGCAAACGAGGGGTACAAGCGTTGCATGTACATCCGTCCCTATCAAATCAACTCATAACCTATCCATGAAAAGAAACAGCAAGCAAAGCCTTCCTACAGCAGTCCGTTCGCTGCTTTCATCAAGACAAAACGCCGGCTGTGGGGCTCTGCCCTCCAAGTATCAAACCCTCCTGTAACTGGCTTCTACCCTACCTGGTACAGCGCACTTTGCTCAGGGTGTGTAGCGTTAGTCCAGCCTAGAGTCTGTTGAGGAAGGGCTGTCGTTTTCAATGGCAGCTGCGCCTCAAGGCCCAAGAGGCCCAGGCCCTGTCCAGCACTTGGGGCCTGAACCCCAGCCAACAGAGAGCCAACATCATAGCCTCCTAGCAAAAGCTCTTCCAGTGCAGAAAGTTCCGCCATAAGTCGCCCAAAACAGTGACCTCCCTAAAGACCTTCCTCCTGAGCGTTTGTTGGGATGAAAGAATACAAACTTATCATAGATTTCGGGCTTTTTGCAAATTTCGTGCCAAAGCACAACAAACCAGGGTACAGGTTGATCGTGTGTACGGCGGTTCGTGGAACGTATGTTCTGGTTTCCTTCTTGCTAGGTTAAATGGCCATTATGTGGCCGCAAAGTGGATAGTGGTTCTGCGCAAGCTGCGCAAGCAAGTTGCATAACCCATGTGCATAATCCATATCCTTACAAGAGACTAACGGTCCCGGGCATTATATAGAGATATTTTCGGCTTGCCTGCTTGCTTTGTAGTTCAATATCAGCAGAAAGCACTGGACCAGCCAAGGGTGGGTGACTAGCTGCCCAGAGTCGTACTGTAAGAGCCCACGCCGTTTCATTATTGGTCCGCTGGTACTCCTCTGAACGTCTAGTCGGCATCCTGGGGTGCGCGTTTCCCCGGGCCGGACTGTTGCTGTCCTTGACGGGCTTGACCTGGCTCCACAGTGCCGATGATACGAAATACGGGCCACAGGCAGTGCGTGTCGCCCACCGTACTACCGTACACAACAGAGACCATAAGCATGACATGGAATGCGCAGAAGCCAACTCGACGCACACGTTAGATACCGCAGAAAGCTGCTTTTACGGCAGACGGTCGATGGCAATACGCACACCAATACGCAGCAGCATACGCAATTAAGTTCCAACATCCATGAGCTGAAAATGTTGCAGTGGTGAAGCAGAGAGAATCTTTAGGTAAGAGTTCCGGGAAACAAAGGTTAGGCGGGTATCGTGCTTCCTACAGAGTGACCCCTGGGTCGCAAAGGCGTGCACCTGAAGATCGCAGTGCCTCTGCTGTTTATTAAAACAGGTGGAGTAAGCGCCCCGCACGCTCAATGCAATTTAACTAAACGCTACTTGCTGTGGACGACGGGCAGAGCAAGTGGCGTTCGGGTACGGCCTGGCTGTATGCGGTTTAGCCTTCTGCGGCCTAGCCTGTACACTGGTCGTACGGCTTGAATGGCACGCCGAGCGAAGGAGGACTAGGCGCGCAAAGTCAACGCCTAGACGAAACGTCTTTGCCTGCTGTTTCCCATGCCAACGTGGCCCCACCTCCGCGTGCGGACCATGGTGTACCGTATTGGGGTTGTTCAATGGACATCAGATATGGCGTGCTTGTCTTGTATGCCGTACATATGCACCGTGTGGCCTTGTGGCCGTCTTGGAGATCCCGACGCCGTATAGCCGCACTGTGGCACACGTATGTGTTACATGTGTACATCCCCCAAACAGGGCTGGCAACTGCGAAGCAAGTGGCTTCGTATGTCGAACACAGCAGAACCACCAGGGCAATTAGTAGGGTCGTGCATACAACGGTCGCTGCCCCGTGCCCTACCCGGGGGCATGAAAAACAGAGCAGACAAGTCCTACCCACTCATGTATACCACCAAGCTTCCACGGCGGGGCAAAGAGAAGAGCTGCCCCAAGACCTAAAAAATTACTAATAAAGAACATAACATGTGTAGGGAACGGGTACAGGCCAAACACGTACTTTTGCAGCAGCCCCAGTCCAAGGGGGTACCCATAATGAGCAGGAATTTATGCCATCAATGGCCAAATAGATCCATATCAAGCCATGTTCCAGGCTTACAAAATATCCTTAGGTTCCAATCGATAGTTCGTTCGGGCGCTCGTTTTGCAATATAAATCATAGCAATAGCCGTGCACAGCCGCTGTGACAAACCAAAGGAAAAAGAACGAGTGCGCAGCATTTGGGTCAATGTTTAGGAGATGGCTGCGCCTTCACTGTCGTCGTGGCTTGGGAATGACGCGCATGATGGAAGAGGTGATGCAACGTTTCCTGCCTCCTCAAAGAAGCCCTCCCTCCGATGCCCACGGCGACGCTCCTACCTCTTCTGTCCTAGCACACCAAACAATACAGTGACCAAGGTCACTGCCGCAGTAGGCGACGAAAGGAAACAGGCACGGAATAGGCCTCGACTGCTGCTCTTGCAGCGTTGCCGCCGTAGTAGCCGCTGCCACCATAGTAGCCGCCATAGGGAGGTGGCGGGGGGTAGGAGTAGCTCTGATCCTGGGGCGGGTACATGCCGTAGGTTGGGCCGTACACTCGTGGCGGCGGCGCTACAGCCGGATCCGTAAAGTACGGCCACAGCGGTGGTGATGACGGGACAGGATTGGGAGAGCCTTGTGCTTGAAATTAAGCAGAGGCGAAGGAAGATGGAGGGCAGGAACAAGGCAAGCCAGACGATCAGGAGTTAACGAGTAGATGTTGGTAGAGAAGGAACGATTCGGTAACGCCATAGAAACATAACCATGTGCATCCCCGAGTAACAGTATGGCTGCAAGGAAAGGGATGCTGTCGGATAATGCGCCTCACCTTTTGGGGGACTTGGGGCTTCTGGCATCGTGGGAGGCCATGACACTACTGTTGGCATGTTTGGAGCGTGCGCCAGGTTCAATGGTTGCTCCGGGGGCGCCTCAGGTGGTTCTCTCGCCACATCTGGTTGCTCGAAATCTGGCATTGATGCGCCAGGGCCCATAGGCGACTCCTGGCAGAGTGGGCTTCGGCATGGCGGGAATTCCTCAACGTCCGCAGGTGGCGGTAACGCCAGGAGGTCGATAGGGGGAGGAAAGCTGAACTCCGTTGGTGGGGGCATCTGCAAGCAATAATAGAGAGTTTCACTAGCTAGCCCCGACGGCCACTAGCTTGCTGTGATGCGCAACATATGACCCCATTAGGGACTGACGCTATCCACATAGGAGTGCACTCCATAAGGGTACAGGTGTAGCACGGTCATAATGACGGGGCGACGACGCGGAATCGCCCGTCTTCTCTTCGCTTCACTTCTAGCGCAATTGGTGAAACGTTTCGGTGAACGTGACGCAAGCTTTGAAAACGCACCAGATCAGGAGGAGGTGGAGAGGGCTTCTTCTTCGCTTGCGACGGCGTTGCAAGGAGGGCAAGCAGGCCGACGAGGAGTGCGACCGCAGGTGCGTTCGAGACTGTCATGCTGGCGCCTAACTGTTGACGAAGAAGCCAAAGGCTTTGCCTCTCAGGAAATACAGCCAAGCTAGTGTTGACTATCTATGCTATCCACCTGTAATTTGGGTCAGCAGCAGGGACACAATAAAAGCTGTTTGCATAAACGGCGAAGAAAATATCTCCAGCGACGGCCTCTCAAGACATTGGCAAGAATTCTTCATATGCTTGTACTTCTGCACCGGTAGTGCTAGGCCCCATATGCGACAGAAAATTGCTGAAAGCGCTGCTAATTTATGACCCCTCAAAGCAAGAACCGTAACATACCGGGTATTCAGTACGTCCCAAGATATAGTGTTTTCTATTAGCGTATCGGAAAGGCTGGATCTAACTGTGAGAAAACAGCTAGTTGCGTACCTATCTCAAGTCATTTACAGCCTTTTGCCACTTGCCAACGTCACAGACAAGCTGGCTACCGTAATTCGCTTTACCAGTATGCGATTATTGGACCCCCTTAATGTCACGAGTAAGCAGTTTGCCGTACCGCTACGATCAGCTGGCAGCGGTCACAAGCTTACAACGCATTTTGTGGCTAGCATCCTTGAGAAGTCTCTTCACTCGTAAGGCCTTGTACGCATGTCCTGCACGTCCGTGGCTACTAGATCGCACCTGGAGATTGATAATACCTGGAAGCGTCTGACCGGTTGTACCGCTTGTACCCAGCGGCTGCAGTTGCTCAATGGTGCTACTTTGCATACCGTTTTCATGCTGTCTCCTCTACGACAAAGAAAGCTGCGCGAAGGTATAAGCTCGCTTGAACGACTAAGGCTACGAATGACGGCATTAAGAAACAAAACACGGCAACACCGCTCGCATTTCATCTTGATACACTTTCATTACATTTACTCGGACGTACAGTCAGGTGCCCGCTCGGTTGTATGCCTGACATTGACGACGTCACAGGGTATACTGAATTCTGCGCCACAGCTGCATTTTGGCTTTACATATGCATATGTAACACATCTGCGTGTGACGGTTCCAATTCACGGTTACCACTTTGAAGACACATCCAGCCAGCCGGCCGCTGTAGGTTGTAAAACCCCGCGTGAGTGCACCTGGGCCCGCCCACCAAACGCAAAAGTCCTTCTGGAGTCTTATGTGCACTTTTCGCGCTTTTCGTCCTGCTGACGTGTCGTTGAAGCGCATTTGGTTCAATGCTGGGTCCTCGCCCTGGTGGGCGGGCCAACAGGAAACCGACCGCGTCACCGTTCGTTGTATGCCCTGCATGACGGTCCCCATCGTTGAGCATGCGAACACGTGTAGTCTACTATTGGTTGGTGATCTGGACTTGGATTTCTGATGGTACAATCTATAAACGAAGCACGGGCTGCGTCGTTCCTAACATTGCATTTAAAGTGATGGATGGCGCCATATGCGCCTGTTATCAAGTACATGCTGCACGCAACTGGGTGGGGTGCGGCGCAGTTGCAAGGCGTAGAATTGGTATATGGAAAGGCTAACATGTAACATAAAGTAGTTGTGAGCCCACGACTTGAGCATTCTTCCATACAGGTATCCAGCGCTTCAGCCAAAACGTATGTTGGATAACAGACGGTTAGTCACGCTCGGTTAGTACAAGTCGCATAGCCCAATAAAGTTGTTCGACAAACGCTCACAGCCCTCTGTTCACGCCGACATGGTCACAGACGAGGTTCGAGACAAACAAAAGTAACAAACACAAAGCCCACATGCCAGCAGACGATATCCGCCTTGGCTCACATGACTCGACACGCCGCCGTCAGGATCACGTTACTGATCACGCCGCGCTTACAAGCCAATCGCCTGAGCCTTTTCAGGCTTGCCTGCATAGGAACAGGGACAAGGGCCGGTAAGGTAACCAGTCAGGGTGTGCTTTCAGACCACGTTCCATCTTGTCACAATCTACCCTGCTAAATGCACATTGCATAATTCCTCGCGACTATGCCGGGACGTTGCAGTTTAAGCAATAAACGAGCAGCACCCGGACGCCAGGCAACGAATGGGCGAATGTCACAAAGGGAAGGTAGAGACCCACCAAGACCATGCTCGAAGTTGTAGGCAGAGCCACCGTGCTTCGAGACATCCAGGCCAGCCTGCTCCTCCTCAGCGCTGATCCGCAGCACCTTCACGGCCTTCAGGGCCGCAAACAGGATGGTCATCAGACCAAACACCCAGGCAAAAATACAAATGATGCCAATAACCTGCGTAGGGATGGGATTAACAACAGGTAAGCTGTTGGCTAACAGGCACATACGCCCAGAGCCTTCCAAGCGGATGCGGGGGTTATAGAAGCTAGGGCTTTTTCAGGGATGCAGGTGTGGCTTTCAGCTACGAAAGGCTTGGCATATGGTCAACCAGCAGGATGCACTCAGGCGGCCGACGCATACGGGCACGGATAGGGGATGTAGTGGGGTAAGATGCTTCATGAGACCTACTCCAATACACCTGTCTCAAGGACAGACAAAGCGAGGCGGACAGCACCCCTGCACGTGCGGCCCACCTGAGACGCCAGCAGCCGGCCGTCACCAACATAGAACAGACCGTCCGCAATCCAGTTGCCCTCAGAGCAATCCCGGCCGTACGCATCGCAAATGTACTCGCGCTTGGCCAGCAGGCCGACAAAGAAGACACCCCAGGCGCCGCAGAAGGCGTGCATGGGGGCCGCCGAGAGCGGGTCGTCGATGCGCAGCTTGAGGAAGAGCGCGCACACGGCGTCAAAGACCCAGCCACCGGTGAGGCCCGCGATGAGGGCGGCCCAGGGCTCCACGACGTGGGCGCCGGCGGTGATGGTGACAAAGCCAACCAGCGCACCGTTGCAGCCGGCAACCAGGTCCCAGGCCTGCGGTGAAGTGAGGCCAGGTCAGGTAAGACTTGAGTGAGGTCGGATCAGGCCAGGTCAGGTAAGTTCGGGACAGGCGGATAGGTTCACCCTCAAGAACACTGCCCTCAAGCCAGACCTGCTCCACTGAGCGCAAACGCCTACTGAGGCACTTGCGACAGCCACAGGTACGTGCTGACGTGTCATAGCTGCGTGCGGGGGCCAAACGGGCGGGCGCGCTGACGTGTCATAACCCGCACCTTGTTGCGGATGAGGGCGGTGACCAGGCACGACAGGCAGCCCGCAGCCCCACCCAGGGTGGTGGTGACAGCCGCGCGGCCCACGACAGCAGAGTTCGCCACGCTGTTGATCAGCAGCTGGGAACCAGGGTTGAAGCCGTACCTGCAGCAGACGGCGTGGAGAGAGAGCACACGTCGGTAAGGCTGCAGCACGGCTAACTCACTATCATTGTTGCACGGAAATCCCCAGCCCTATACTGCAATTCCATGCCCTGTACGGGAATCCCCAGCCCCGTACGGCAACCTCCAGTCGCCAACCGCACCACCCCGCCTCCGCCCATGCCTACCATCCAAACCACAGCAGCACGGTTCCCAGCACCACCAGCGTCGCCGAGTGGCCGGGCATCTCCACAGGGTTGCCGTTGCTGTCGAATCGGCCCATGCGCGGCCCCACCATGATGCAACCAGCCAGGCCGGCCAGACCGCCAGTCATGTGTACGACGCCCGATCCAGCAAAGTCAATCATGCCGGCCCGGAACAGGTGCGAGTAGGCGGTGCTGCGAGCGTAGCCCAGCCAGCCCTCAGCGGACCAGACCCAGTGCACGACCACCGGATACACGAAGGCAGAGATGAAGAACGAGTAGACTGTATGGAGGGAACGGAGGCAAGGAAGAGGGCGAAGGGGCATGGAGAGGTAAGGGAAAGGTAAACCACGGCCAGGGCAGGTGGGTTGCCGTGGGAGTCTGGGAGGCTTCCTTCCGAAGTACAGCCTCCTGTCGCCTTGCCAAGTACAGCCAAAAACAGGTTGCAGTTAACAACAAAAGTTGCTGTTCAAAGCGGGCACAAACGCTTACTGAGGTAGGCGTTGAAGTTGAGGCGCTCTGCGACCGCGCCGGCGGGAATGGTGGTGGCGGTGGCGGCGAAGGCCCACTGGAAGAACCAGTTTTGCCAGCCAACGCCGTAGTCCGGGTACACCGCTCCGCCCTCGGGGTCGGGGTAGATGGTCTTTGGCTTCCAGCGGGCGAGGCCGAACAAGGCGTCTCCGATCTGCGAGGACCACAGGATGAGCGTCAGGAAGGTTGAGGGCTAAAGGGCCGTTTATAGCTGGCATCGTACAGGCGCTTCCCCGTTCTCTTGTCCAACAGCTACAGAGGGCGTCTCCAGATTACATCACACCCCTGTGCAATCCCATGGCGAAGCGCTCTCCGTGCACACTTACAAATCCGTTTGGCTTATCGCCGCTACCATAGGCGAAGCCATACCTGTGGGCGCAGGGGTTTGTTAGATAGGATTGGTTACGCGCGTATTGTCTTAAGCTGGGGACTTGTAAGACTTCTGCCGAGCTTACCCAAGGATGTAGAATGCAATGGCCGATACGGCAGCATCCATGACTGTCTGCAGCAGGATGTTCACTGCACGCATCCCAGGGGGAGGTTCCGAGTCAAAGCATGTCGACGAACGTCAAACGCAGCGACGGAAACGTCATGCGAAGGCAATGCGACTTACTTGTGTTCTTGGACCGGATAGCGCCAGCGCAGAGCTGCCGCGAACGCAATCAAGTTAGTGAGGGCGGCCGCTTGCTGCGCATCAATTGACAACACACGTACCATTGCAAAGCCCGCGTGCATGACAAAGACCAGAGCGCCGCATGAAGTCAAGTATAAAGTGTTCAAACCGATGGCCGTGTCATGAAGCGAACCCGCAGACGCAAACTGTTCGCAAAGAATTGCTGCCTTTTCCTCATCTCCACCAAATGCAGCAGCAACTGCTGCAATGCAGTCACCCATGGTGACAAGTGTCAGAGGAGCGTGCTTGTCTGCAAAGAATGGAAGTCTTTGAAAAAGCTATGAGATGCTGTGCTCTAGCTCGAGATATACTTCTTGTATAGTATTAAAGTACCTTGCTCTGCTCAATGGAGGAATGGCCGTGCAATTTCAGTTAGGTAACCAGCTGGTATATATCTTCGGTAAAAAATAAAAAGCCCTAGTGCCTCCTCCTTTGGGACGAGCTGTGAAGGGGCCCCAAGCATGAAATGTTAGCTACAGTTTCTATGTTTATGGTAAAGACGAACAACCTAACCGGAAGCACGTGGTAACACCCACCCACCAACGTAGTTATGCGCTGTACGTTCGAAAGTCCCCAGATACGCCTAAACTGGATAAGAGTGCTGTATTTGAGGCCAATACGTCCAAGCGCTTAGCCGCACCACCCAATCGCAGAAGCCAGTGCGCTGTACCGCCCGGCTTGTGGGGTGTGTTACAATGTGAATGGAATGCCCCGCTTTGCTCTGAAGGACGCTATTGCTGCAAAAGAGCCTGCTTGCTTCCATAACAACCGTCAGGAATTGGCGCCAGCGGGGGGCCTTGCGTTCAATCAGCGGCAACGGATAGAATACGTTTCTTGTGCCACGCTCCCATTTTGTAATTTAGGCTATAATGAGTTCATTGTTCAATAAAACAAGTGCCTAGATGTTAATACGGCGTTGGGCGTTGTGCTACGCGTCAGGTTCCAGCAGTTGGCATGCCTCCTCCCATGCTGGTCTAACGCCGTAATCAGATATGCGTCATATGCCCCGTACTCGAGGACGCGTGCGACACACGTTGAACTTGCGAACAAGAGCACTTCAACGCATGGGCTAACATCCAATGAAACCGTGCTGTAACCTTAATGCAATGGCGGTCCCCGTCCCAATCAGCAGTCCGGCCTCACAACGCTTGTTCTCCACTAGCTTCGTATGGCCACCCCTGATGTACCGAGTATTCAACCCACGAGGTAAAGTGTCCAAACCTACATCCAGTCGTACTAACCGCTGTATGCAAACTCACTACGCACCATTGCCAAAATGCCATGACCCATGGTTCGGCCGTACGTGCCAGCCCAAACTCACGGCAAACTCGCAAAGCCGCATTTCTTCATACGTTTGCAAGCAATTATACCGAAACACTAAGCGCACTTGCCGCTAGCCGTGGTCAAAACACCTCTCCCGCCCCCTGTTTGACCGGATTGGTTGCTTGGTTACTCGTCTTCCCTTCACCCCATTCTATACTGCCAACCGTAGTTTGTTTTCCGACGACAACGATACCCTAGAATCCTCTACCTGAATACAAGGTCATACCGGTTTGCATGGACGAAATGATTCCTCCAGACAAGCAAGGTGCGCAAGCAAAGAATGGGGTTTGAAAAGTTCATAACTAACCGGCCTTCACCAGTAGTTATGCCCTAAATATCGCAGCTGAGGATGTGATGAGGTATCGGGGTTGTTATCCGTCTGCTTTCGTAATGCTGCCAAGTAACCGTTATTCATTTTTACCCATAATCCAGGGGGGGGGTAAGAAATTTATATATGAACCCCATGATGAATTTTTGAAAGGGTAGGTCCCGGGACCACCCACCCACCCCTGGCGTACGGCAAGCATGTCGTACAATGTGTAAACTTCGCCAAAACGCCCGGGAAAAAAGCTGCTAGACTCCTCTGGCTTAAGCTCTATTTAGTGCTAAACAAATACCCAGAACCCCTTGGGAGACGGGCAGAAAACTACCACCGCCACGTCCCCGGCCCTGGCCCCTGCCTCCTCTTCCCCCTGTCACGCAACGCCTTAGACCACTACCCACGGCGCCACTTCCCACATCCACATCATCTTGCATCCCTCACTCCATTCCCTCGTCTGCTGCTGCTGCTACACCCGGTGCTTTCGTTGGTGCCGTGCTGAAGCACCTTCCCCCGAACCCGCGAAATATCCCCTTTACAGCCGCTGCTGCTCTTGAGTGCTGCAATGCGACCCTCAGCCATGTGACACAACCTGTCGCGCTTAAGAACTGAGTGGAACTTCTCCCTGATAACTGCGCGAAGCTCCGCCAGCTGTTCATCGGGGTGGGCGTGCTGCAGATGATCCGGGTTGTTGTACCACACGCTCCACATGACCTTCGTGATACGATGCACATGCGGTGCACACAACTCGACGCGTTCGCGACCTCCGCACCTGCTTCTTTCTCTAAACGTTGTTTCTTATATGTTAGGGCAAGTTGGGTATCAGGCGGTTCCATTTGGGCTACTGTAGTTCAGACCTGAAGCGTCATCGGACCCATGTGAAGCTGAAAAATGTACCTTTTGTTGCTGTAACTAGTTCTATACATAAGAAGTGATGTAAGGAATACAATACAGCATTTAGAACTCTCACCAGAGGCCTGGCAAAAAAGTTCCGACGTTTCATCTAAAAAAGTCGTTGAGGCTCCGGACCCACCCACCCACCCCTGCCGTACGATCAACTTTGCAAGCCCGTAATTTTTTCATTACAACTCCAAACAGAATCCTGAAAGCGGATTCGGAATCCCCACGCTAAGCTCCTTTAATTTGGATCTCGGGGTCTATTTTTGCAGTTACTACCCCCCCCTGCATAATCAGCAAAAAGTGCAACAAGCATGGCGGGCCACTAAGCCCAAAACCGGCATCGGTATTAGCCAAAGGATTAAAGCTCGCAGCTACGGGACAAATCATAAACGGGATACCGGTAGACACGTATATATGACGGGTTCAATCAGTGACATTCATATGACGGCTACTTTTAGCCCCTTCAGAGACCAACGAATGCACATGAACCTCGCTGCTTAGGCTCTCTGCCATAGCCACTGTAGTAAGCAAGCAAGGTCACTGGAATGCCCTCACGGAGTACTGACAACAGAACACACGCGGCCCAACGGACTACGCCGAAACGGCATAGGACCAACATAGGGTGACGCAAATGCCAACGCATGCATAGAAATCAACAACCACCCTACGATACGCACCTGTCCTGTGCTTTGCATTGACACAGCCAACAACTTAACCTTCCATGAAAGTCGCGCAGTGGGATGTAGGTCTGCTTGGATGATTCACCACCGTATCCGAGCAATCCCAATTGCTTGTGTTGAAATCGCTCACAATGAAATCTTTTCAAAACATCCTTCGGCTCATCACGCAAGGTGTTGCCACTTGCACGAGCTTCATGGCAAGCCCTGTCCTATGCAATCATCTATACATGCTAGCTCGTCGCCTGCCATCACTCCAACTCTTGCCGAGAGCCGAAAGCACCGGAATGGAAGCGGCGATCAACATGCAGGCTGATAACCGCAACTATGCTAAGATCTCGATGCAGGCATCCTAGTGAATCGGATAGGGAACGAAGGATCTTCCTTCAAGAACTGTAACAGATTCCGTGCCAGCGTCGCGTTCTTCTGCGAAATAAAAGACCCACGACGGAGGTGAGATGGCGACCCGAAATGCACCTCAAAAAGACAAGCCTTACCTGAGCGTCGTACATTTCCTCGTAGAAAACATGGAAAGCAAGATCTGGGTTATTCTTGGCGTAGTCATTAAATAAGCGATGTGTCTCTTTAAGGTTCTTACTGAATTCATCTACACTGAACCTTGCCATCTGGTGGAACAGCCGTGTATTGGATTCAAATGAATCGGACGTGCGTGTATTGAAGACCACCTAGGCAAAGAACCCGTGTTAGTACATTGCCATCCATGTCCCCAACGCAGCATAGGTAGAACGCCTACCTTGACATCCAAACATAGCTTGCGCAGGAAAGTCATGAAGCCATTGAACACCTCGGCGCATCTCCATGACTCGAAAGATTCCCCGCACACGTACCTAGACAACGTAAGCAAAGAGGGTAATCCGTTAGCGTCGGGTACAACTTACCAAAAGCCACATGTCGCACCTGCTGTCCTTAAATCCTGAGACGAAGCCTGCAATGCAAGGAGGGTGCCACAGTTCATGGCGGGAAAGCCGGAATAGCATGGGGCACCAGTACTTACAAGGATAGGCAAGGCACGGAACGGTTGGAAAGTATGAGCAGAAACACATACCTTTGCCGTAATACCCGTAAAGGATTGCGTAGTAGGTCCTGGCAGCTGCCATGATGCGATCGAGGTTGAACTCGTTGAACCAGGGAAGCTTCTCAGTAACGGCTTCCTTGTCATATAGGTCCTTTACTTCCTTGAAAGTTGCATGCGGACGTTCCGACCAGTTAAATTTTAATTGGCTTAATGGGTCCGCTATTGTCCAATTAAAGTTCCTGCGGTTTAAGGCGCAAGAGCCAAGCTGGGTTCCGATCCGACGCAGCAGTAGAAAAATGTATGCACCTACATGTAAGACTCATAGATGTTCCAAATTGCAGCATACTGCTCTCCACGTATCAAGTAATTCGGCAACTGATTTAGAGCGTCCATTAGCGCTGTCGACCCCGAATGTCCGGTTGCGAGGATGAATACACATTTGTTGGCTACAAAGCCATGCTTTGGGAGTACTCTTGCAGTTGTACTTAGGCCTTCATGTGTTGTTGGCACGGTTTGTTCAGACCCGGCTATCTGAAGCAAGAAACTTGCAAGAAGTAAGCCGACAAGTTGAAATGACGCCATTCTGACGACAGTTAAGTAGTTGTTTGGGCCAGAAAGCATTATACCAAGTGGGTACAGCGTCGGGAGATTGAGGTCGTACAGGACCTATTGGGAGGTACGGAGGTTGGCAGAAATGGCAACTGCTATGCTCCCAGGCGTAGAGGCAAATTTGTAACTGTAAAACGTCGACATGCTTGGGCTTCCTGTGACACACAGAAGGTCTGATTCCTTCCCTGCTTACATTTTGCTTGGCTCCTGTCCACAACTCAAATATCATAATCCACAGAGAGCACGAATGGTCAGACGGCTAAGCATAAAGTTCATGACTTACTGTCTGGGATCGCAGGCTTATTGTGTGTCCGCGATGAAGGTCGATTCTTTTCTAGGGTCAGCGAGCTAACAGCACCGACGGGATACTTTATGTACAGCTATGTACTGCACGTCGTGCGTTTGGCATGCGCGTCATGACATGTTGCATTACGCAAAGTTCCTTAGGGCTGGCCCAGCTGTGCCATGGCTTCAGTGCCTCTCTGGCCAGTATTGAACACGCTTACTGAGTCAGAGCCTTCGAGGATACCTTATAGGCGTTAGCTGCTCGTCTCCACCGTGTGCCTTAGTTTCAGCTTGGACAAAGGCCCCACCGAGCCACTGTTTGCCCAGCCCGTGGACTGCCAACGAACCCACGGGCCAGCCGACCGCAGGTGTAAAGATGCGTTGGATTGCAGTGTACTGAGCAATTGACCGTCTAACATATACCACAACACAGCCTGATCCACAGATCAGAATCACCGAATTTTAGGCCAAACCTCGAACTGTTCATGTGAAGTATCATGCCGCATGCATGCACACACGTACGCCGGGCACAGCCGCTATGTCAACTGCTCCTTATGCCACAGCTCCATGACTTGCTGATTTCGTTCCCGTCGCATGCCGTCGTCTTACCCCGTCCCCTCACTCTGCAACTCTACCCCAAACTCCGCACGCCTCAGCGTTAACAAGTGACGTTAGGCTGCCGGCGCGAACCAGGGAAACGCTAGTTTACTATAACACGAGAATCCCTGCAGTTCCGGCAGTTCCGATCCACCAACTGACAAGTTGTTCGACATGCATGCCCGCAACTCCCAAGACAAATCTCCATATGGACTTCAAATCTAGAGCGTAGCAAACATGTGTAGGTTGCTAGCTCGAGATTAACCACGTCAAGTTCTCCCTACCCCTACAATCTTGAATGTTAAGTTCGACGCTTCCATATGCGAAAGTGGACAAGGTCACATAGGGACACAAGTGGTCAAGGTCACCTTATCAAATAAGTCTGGCCGCACGCTACTCAGGTTCTGCCAAGATCGTAACCAACGTTCGTTCGTACGGCACGTAATGCTGCTAGCCAGGTGCACCCCTGGCCCCATACTTGGAATTGGGTTCCAACATTGTTGCCTCACTGCATAAAAACGCTGGGCCCTATTCAATATAACCCGCGCCTAGAGCACATGCGCACAATTCCATTTACGCAACGGGCCCCAAAAAGCCAAGAACAGACACCCGACAGACCCGACATGACGGACGTCTCATCGCCCACGCGACGAAAGAGACGAGATTGGCAACCCACGAACAGGGATCGGGACATATTCCTCGTAAACAGCGTTAACCTCTTAACACGAGCAACGTGTCGTACGGATCCCTGAATTCAGGACGTGTCCCACGCGACGAGGTAACGAGGAAACGCACTGTGCCGCCGTCATGCACCCAAGCTAGCTGATAGGTGCGCATCGCGCGCCCGAACAATTGGGATGTAATTATCCCAAACAACCAGCAACTTCAGCCTCAAGCTACATGCTGTGTTTCCGCGTTGTGAGCAAAACATGAATGGCACGCAATTAATCACACCGGGGTTCTTGAAATGAACAACAACAACGCAGCAGGTTACGTAAGGTAATATTTGTAAACGACAGCCTTTCCCAGGAAGCCATTGTCACAGTTCCCTAATAATGGAATAATGCAGTCCTTTGTGGGGCACAGCGCAGCCTTTAACCCTGACTTGTAAGAAAAAATAAGAATGCATTAATCAACGGCGGCGCAGCAGCCTTGCTGTAGCTGCTCAGCTCGCTAAGTAACTAATAACCACAAAACCGAGTCGGCAGCGCATTCCCCCGGGACAACAGACGATGCTCGTGGCTGAGCTGAATGGCGATGCCCCTCTAGGGAGCCATACGTTCATGGCCTCTGGCGGCCTTGGGACAGCCACAGCGGCTGTGACATAGCCACTACGGCTATAATGGCTGCTAGCTACGGACGCCGTCTTGAAGTAAAGGAAGGGAGTGCCCCTGGTAATGGTGGGGGAATCTACGGAGCAGCAGGCGGAGGCTGTTTTCGATACCTCCTTTTAGGAGGCGGTGGCGACTTTGACGGCGGCGGCGGGGCAGCAGCAGCAGCAGGGACCGGCGGGGTATCTGGCGGCAACGACGGTGGGAGTCCTGGGGGTAGCGGCTGCGATGGCGGCGGCGGCGACAGCACCGGAGCGGCGGGCGGAGGCGGTCGGGGAACCCGCCGGCTGGCTACCACGCGAATGGGGGGTGGCGGGTGCGTCTCTGTTGGCGGCGGCGGTGACGGATGGGGTGGTGGCAGCACAACTTCTGTTGGGGCTTTACTGCCGGGTGGGGGCAAGCGGCTTAGGCTGGGAGCAGGCGTGGGGGGCACAGGTGGGGAGAGCTTGGGAGGCGGTGGGAAAGAGGACGGCTGGGCGACGGGAGATCGAATGATGGGTGACGGGCTGGGCGGCTTGGCAGCAACGCCCAAGCCTGTAATGCTGCCCGTGATGCTTCTGGAACCCGGCGGGGGTGGACGGCTCCGGTGGCAGTCCGGGTCGTCCGCGTCTGACAACAAGTCGCAGTCATCGTCCAGATCATCGCCGCAAGCCTGCTCCGAAGCATCCTTGCGGCGGCAAACCGTAACGGATGCCCCGACGGCTGCGTTCCAAGACATGAAATACACGGTCACGCCGCTTGCTGCATCCGTGTAATTGGATCCCAGTCCCACAGTTGCAGCGAGGTAGGTTGCCTGGTACGGCACACTTGCAGATCCGTTGTATAGGTGGACCAACACAAATGGCCTGCCGCTTAGTGCCTTCTCAAAGGGTAGGTCGTACGGCGGGTGGTTGATCCGTGCTGAGATGTACAGCTGCTGGTTGTCGGTCATGTTGGCCGGGGTGAGGAGCACTGAGCTCCGTGGCGTGTTGTGTTGAGGAGGAATGAGCAACGCGTGCTGCTTGCCGTAACCGAGTTCTGAGTCCGAGAGTTGCTGGGAAGGTTGGCCCCAGCCCAGCTGCACGGGGAAGCCACACGGAGAACACAACGTAATTAGGAATTCATGACAGGTGAGAAGGTGTGTCCTGTTGTAAGAATCCCTAATAAGCAAGGGCGCACAGCCACGGAAGCACCTGCCCAACAGCAGCCCGCACCCAGCCACATCCACAGCGCACACCAAAAGCATGAACAACGGCGAGGCGTGACTGCAGGATGAGGACCATCGGGGGATGGGTGCCGCCAGTAGCCCTGAGATACTCCGCTCACCACTCCAGGAGAGAGGAGTGCGCCGCAGTACTCACCGGCCCCAGCCGTGTGTTGGCACGATTGCCACCGCAAGAGTACATTATAACCATCATCCAGTCAGATCCGGTTGCGGGATTGGAACGCATGCACACACCTGCCACATGTGAGGCGCGTTCAAGCAGCGGATGCCTTGGCCGCCTGCTCCCCCCATAGCACAGGTGTTGTCGCACTGCTCATAGCCGCAGTCCGCGGAAACGCTGGCATGCGCCAAGCCCAGGTTATGGCCGGCTTCGTGGAACAGCACCTCCAAATCGCCAAAGTTGTCACCACTCCACCAGATCAAGCCGGTGCCCCACTGGTTGTTGGGGCTGGAGCGCCTGAACCAGGGCCCGATGGATGCCGTGCCGGCTATGTTGCCGCAGTCTGTTGGGTGAAGAGCATGCATGCATGAAACGCAGGTTTGGGCAACATACCGGTTGTTGCCAGAGCAAAGGGAAATTTGCAACAGTAGGAAAAGAGAGACGACACGGTCGTCAACGTGCAGCCGTTCCGTGATCTGTACAATGTATGCGTGATTGTCCTTTCCACGTGCGCTCCACACTTCCGCACACATGCGACATTTAGGGGAAGCGCACCTTTTACAATGCTGGCGAACCCCTTGGGCAGCAACATAACTTGATGGTGGTAATCCGTGGGTGTGATGCCCTGCTCTGCGGCCACAGTCTGGAGGTAGTACTGCCACTTCAGCAGGTTATCGTGTCCACAGCTGTGAGTGTCAAAGTCGTTGCCGGACGAAAACGTAAACGGAAGCTGCAGAGAGCCGCTGCAGGGTATCACAATGGGTTGACCGGGCCGGTGGGTGTCCGTCACGATTCGCACTTGTGACGATGTGAGGCTGACTTGGTGGTACGAACATGTGTCGTAGTAGCCTGCCAGTGTACGATTACCGGAAACGTCTCCGGAACCAGCAAACATGTCGAGGATAGCCTGCGCGCACGCGATGGAGCTATCGGCTTGGAGGATAATAGATAGTAACATTTCCTCCTCACGCCGAGGCAACAACGAGCAGGGAAGGGGCCTATCGCCCAATCGCCGCTGGGACTAGCAGCCAGGAGTTGCACCCCCTCTCGCTGATTTCCGTACATAGAAGCCCCACTCACCGCAGGGGAGGCTGCTGCCATGTCCAGAGAGGCATTGCACATCGTCGTGATGAAGACGAGGAAGGTTGGCTTAGTGGGGCTGGATATCGTGTCCCCAAATAACAGTCGGCGAGGCTGTTCCAACCTTGGAGGTTTACATGAATGCATCACACCGCCCTTCACGCTTCTATATGATATAGATGCGCGTGAATTTGCAGGGATGTCGCCAACAGTGACGTTGCTGCAGAAGGTCAGCCTGTAGACTTGGCCATCGTCGGCTTGCAAGTAATAAGACGGTTCGAGTCTACCGTTAAGAGCCGACGGCACCATCATCAATATCGTCCCTGGTAAGCACGCAATCGGCAATGTGGGTGAAAGACATACTGGTGAAGGCCATACACGGTGTACATTTATGGAGACACGCTTACCAGACGCAATACCGTAACCGTCAACACCAGTTCCGAATCCTTGGCATCCATGGGCTAGGACAACTATAAGCGATATGATTGGCGCAAGCAGTGATAGTTGCACCTGAAGGGACATCCCAACAAAGTGGCGCGTTTTACGTGCTTAGCTGCCACATCAAACGGCTATGTTGATCCCGTAAGTGCCTAGGCGAAACATCGACCACTTTCGTTGTTCGTAATTGCGTGACGAGCTAGGATGCTGCAAGGCCCGAAACCATTACCGGTGTTACGAATGCCAGCACGCACCATGCAGTGTTGGTGTTGCGATTAAAGCGCATTGCTGGGCACGCATTCGTTTATTTGCCATTTTGAATATTCACCCAAGAGGTTGTCTTTTGGTACCTAGATATCACCCTTTATTTGCGGGTAAGGAAGATCGATCAGTGCGATACCGACCGCCACCAGGTGAATGAACTTTATCCCTTACTTTAAGAGGGACTATTTATTCCAATTCAGTTTGTCGCGTGGCCTATAAGAGCCAAAGGGTTGTGCTTCGCATTTGAGCCGTTCTGACTCCCCTGCGGCCGGGGATCCGTGTCTTCTGTTAGGGGCACGCTTTGAGTCGGTTGCTGCAGCAGGACACGGCCAATTCAGGAAGCCGGCATCGCCCACTCTACAACCCAAACAGCTTGCACGCTTCGAGGGGGGGCTCTTGTTGGCATCTTGCTTCACGGGCATGTGTTAGACCACACGGGAATGTAGCCGGAATATCTCCTCGCATAATAATAGGTTGGCTATAGTTGGCTCCTTTGCACGTCAGGAGTTAGGCACTCATTGCAATTTCACTATGGGCCTGCAATGCCGCCTAAGCTCTTTTTGCTAGTAAAGAGGCGCAGCATAACCAAAGTGGCTCGGGGAGTAGAAGAAAGAGCTAGCAGTAGCCTGCTGTGTCCTTATGTAGGTCTCACCCATGCAGCCCAACTAGCGCATCTGGCTATTGTTTTTAGTCTTTAGCTCTGAGTAAAACATTATTTGCCTGAAATGCTTGTGTGAAGGGAAGTTCATCGTTGAGGGCCCTGCGCTCTGAGTGGCCAATACGGAAGGGACCACCAGGTTTGCCTATGTTTGGGAACAAATATTCCACGGTTTCACCTTGTGAATAGTGCCAGCGTCACGCGATGCAGTGCTTGTCGCATAGCTTTGGCATGACTGGTGGTCATATGAAAACTCAAGTTAACCGTGGTTCGAGAGTTACTTTTGGCGCACCAGGTTAGGGTTTCGATACTATTGCAAAAGCGTCTATGCGCGCCTTGCCTGATCCCACCATACGATTCTTATCTCACCGCACAGTTCGCCGCACGACACGTCTGCGCGTGGTTGCGAACGCATCGCTTGCCGCCGCTGCTTCGGGTACCGCTGTCCCCAAAAACTCTATCCTGGTCGTGGGAGCAACTGGCACCCTTGGTCGTCAGATTGTACGCCGAGCCCTGGACGATGGCTACGACGTTCGCTGCTTAGTACGCCCTCGCCCTAACCCAGCTGACTTCCTGCGCGATTGGGGCGCAAAGGTGGTCAATGTAAGCGTGTGCGCTGGCGTGCATGTTCAAAGCCCCGCGCAATGCCACAAGCACTTCCCGAATCCTCCTACCATCGCAACCTGCAGGGAGATCTCACGGACCCCAGTTCCATCCCGGCCTGCCTGGTGGGAGTCAATACCGTAATCGACTGCGCAACAGCGCGGCCCGAGGAATCCACTCGTAAAGTGGACTGGGAGGGCAAGGTCGCTCTCATCCAATCGGCTCAGGTGGGTCTCTGGGGCCCCCTAGTTGGCAGACTGAGCAGTCCCCCGGGTTACACACGCGGCATGTACGGCACCCTGAGCTCCACCTCGCATGCCGTACGGTGCTTCCTGCACGTACGGTGCCTGGGGGGCTGCTGTGGCTGTGGTACTCCTGAGGTGTGTGTGTGTGTGTGTAGTGTGTGTGTTAAGAAAACTGGCCGCGAGTAGTATGGGCTGCTGTGTGTCTGCGGCGGCGTGTGTGTGAGCTGGTGGGGGGAGAGTGAGCGATCTGCTGCCCGCGCTGCCGGGCGTAGAGGACAGACGGGTAGCCCCATGCGCAGGTAGTGCGGGTGGGGGTGCGGTTGCGGGAGAGGGAGAGGGAAACCAAACCAAGTGGAACTACAAGTGAGGAAAGGCGATGGGGATAGGAGGCGGCGGCGTGTGCCCTCCCCGCACTCCCTCCTCTCCACATGAGGGGCCTTGAGCTGCTGCTGCTGCTGCTGTTGGGCCCATCAAGCGGTCAAGCACGTCCCCAGGCGCCACCCGTCCTCCGCCCTCCCGCGCTTTCGTGTCGGCTGCTGCTGCGACCTTCCGATGAGGCCGCCCCGGTGGCAGCGGTCGCAGCGCGTGGCTGTAGGGGTCAGCCAGCGTCTGATGTCGCGGGGCCTGTCTGCCTCCCCTGCCGCGTCCCTGCCGCCCTTCTTGACTGCCCGCCTGCTCCTGCCTGCTGAATAGGGTTGCAAGGACCTTAGAATGTTAGAAATAATATTATATTATTTCTAATTAGAAGTAATATTAGAATTTAGAACAGGCCGTTTAGAACACATTAGAATATTCTAATGCCTTCCGCTTAATTCTAATACGTCTTTCCGCCTTGGGGTTGTTAATGTCAACATCAAACGCTGGAAGCGACGGCCTCACAACCGGAAATCTCGTGCCGAAGCCTGTGAGGAACCGATACATTGCAGGGACAAGGCGTTTGACGGTCCTTGTAGCGTATCGTGCTGGCGGCAGGCATGGTCAATGGACATCCATTGACATCCATCCGCTGCGTTGACCGTCATCCGGCCCTACGAAAAGCATCATCTACAGCGAGCAAACGGTCCTCTAGCTGTCCCTGTGGAGCCTGGCATGATTTGGCGCGTCGTTAACTGGCCGTGCGAACTGTCGGTGCCTGGGTTTGGCTGGTAGCTCCCTCAAGCACTCATCCAACCGCCTCAACAATTGCTGGGAACGCCTGGATTAGTATGAGCCGTTCCATATGCGAAATTCCGATGTCGAAATACCTCCCCTGTAGAAAGTTAGGGACCTTGTTCTAATCCTAATCCTAAGATTCTAATTAGAACTAATATTAGTATTAGAATAGAACGCCTAAAATTCTAATACAGTTTGCAACCCTACTGCTGAACCATGCTGCCCCCCTCCCCCTCCCCCCGCAGGCCATGGGCATCCAGCGCTACGTGTTTTTCTCCATCTTTGAATGCGACAAGCACCCGCAGGCAAGGAGCGGGGGAGGCTGGGGGACTAGGGGGCGGCCCTTGCAGTGGCTGGGAGGGAGGGCGGGAGGGGCGAAGGGAGGGAAGTTGGGGTTCAGGAGCTGACAGACGAGAGCCGGGATTGGGAGGGGATTGCGTACCTTGACCGGGACCGCGTCCGCGATGTGTGGAGAGGTGTGCCACAGCCGCTGGGGAGGAGGGGGCAAGAAGTCGAAAAGGCGGTGGGGTTCGGGTTGCACAAACCTCCCGCAAGAGTAGCCCACCCTTTTCCCGCTCACGTGAGGTCCTCCCCCGCCACTAACCTCCCCCCCCCCAACCCCACCCTCCACCCCCGCCCCCACCCTCCACTCCCAGGTTCCCCTCATGAACATCAAGTCCTGCACCGAGCGCTTCTTGGAGTCCTCGGGACTGGACTACACCACCTTCCGACTCTGCGGCTTCCACCAGGTGAGGGGCCGGGAGGGCGGCTGGGAGGGATAAAGAGGAAACAACTAGCTGACTGAGGGATAAGGCGTCAACATGGGTTGCAACATGTGAGCCAGCCCAGGGAGGGCGGCTGGAAGGGAGGGAAGAATTGAAGGTAAGTGCAGCAACGGAGTCCCAATCCCGAATCCTGGTACATGCAGTGAGCGCAATCGGAGGCACTATTTTAGAAACGCGCAGCTCAGAGGCTTACCAAATGCTTGCTTACCAGAAAGCGCGATGATTTGGGGAAGAAGCCGCCTTGCGTAGAAACCCCCTTCCCTCCCTCCCGCCCGCAGGCTGTCATCGGCAACTACGCGGTCCCCATCCTGGAGCAGCGCGGTGTGTGGGGCACCAACGACGAGACGCGCACCGCCTACCTGGACTCGCAGGACGTGGCGCGCATGACGCTGGCGGCGCTGCGGTGAGAGGGGGGGCGGGGCGGGGGGCGGGTGTAAGGGGACATAGGGCGGGAGGGCTGGAGGCGGGGCAGGGTGGGAGAGGAAGGTGCGGGGCTCTGACGCTACGCTGCTGTGATGCCGGGGCGAGCCAGCCTGCCGCAGCGCCTCCCTGCCGGACCCGTCCAGTTATCGCAGTGGGAGACGACCTGCGAACCTGTGCCCGACCAGAGGGTGGTTTGGGTAGGGCAGGGCGGGGTCAGAGGTAGGGGCGGGGCAAGGGTGGAGTGGGAGGCGCCATCGAGCGCTCCGCGCCTACTGCTATGTCCCTCCTCCTCCTTCTCTCTCTCACCGCTGCTGCCCGACTGCTGCCGCCGCACCGGTCCTCCTCCGTCACACCAGGACGTGCTTCCTCTCCGCCCAGCGGGATGCGGTAGCGGGGTGCGGTATCCCCCCACTGCCTTGCAGCACCCCGCTGCAGCCACTCGCAATCTGGCCTAATTCTACTCTCCCCTACGCCCCGCACCCCCCTCACGCATGTTTCCTTCCCCCACCACCCCCCGCCCCCCGCACAGCGCCGACAAGACCTCCCGCCGCACTCTGACGCTGTCGGGTCCGCGCGCTTGGAGCACCCGGGAGGTGATCGAGCTGTGCGAGCGCATGGCGGACAGCAACGCAAAGGTGGGGAGGGGGGAAGGAGGGGAAGGAAACATCGGTAGGAGGGAAGGAGGGGAAGGAAACACCGGTACAGTACCCTGCTGTGGTACGTTGTGCCGAGAGAGGGAGGGGAGGGAGGAGAGAAGGGGCCCCCTAACGAGAGCTCGGCCCAGACACGAGCAGCAGGAGATCGCACTCATAGCAAGCAAGCGCTCCTCCCAACGCACCTGATTTGCTAGGGACTCCCAAACGGATGAGAAAAGACGCTGATCTCGTCGATAGAGCAAAGGAAGGCTACATCTGCACGTTGCGGCCAGTTTGTGTTGCAAACTATCTATCCACGAAAACGAAAGTATTACCTATACATATACATCAGTGTTACATCAGTGTTACATCAGTGTTACATCACACTGATGTATATGTATAGGTAATACTTTCGTTTTCGTGGATAGATAGTTTGCGACACAAACTGGCCGCAACGTGCAGATGTAGCCTTCCTTTGCTCTATCGACGAGATCAGCGTCTTTTCTCATCCGTTTGGGAGTCCCTAGCAAATCAGGTGCGTTGGGAGGAGCGCTTGCTTGCTATGAGTGCGATCTCCTGCTGCTCGTGTCTGGGCCGAGCTCTCGTTAGGGGACCCGTCCTCAGCGCCGGGGTATGGAGGGGGGGCAGGAGGGGGGGCCAAGGGGGCCTGGCAGCTTCCCTACTGGCAGCATGTTTCCTGCTGCGCGCTGTCGGGCCTTCCGTACGTTTGCGTACTGCGCCTCAAGTCTTATCCTGACTCCCCAAGCCTCAAGCCGGCAATCCCCTCGTAGTCCCCTGTGCTACCCATGCTGCTTCTCGCCCTCCGCCCGCCCGCCCGCCCGCCCGCCTGTCCGGGGTGCTAGGGTCTGGCCTCTCATTGCGGTCACGGTCAGAAGTATCTATCGCGGCGATCAGTCATCTACCCCCCCACCCTCCCTAAGGGGGGATGGACCGGCTACCATGTTTGCAACCCATGGTGAAGCCTTGTCATACAGCTCGTCAGTTGCTTCGTCAGTGTCTCATCACATATATTTTTTACCCACCCTCCCTCCGCCCCTCCTCCCCAGGTGACCACGGTCCCCACCTGGCTGTTGAAGCGCACGCGGGGGGTACTGCGGGGGCTGCAGTGGGCGGCGGATGCGGCAGACCGACTGGTGAGGGGGCGGGGGGGGGCATGGAGGGGCGGCTGCTGTTGCTGCAGTTGTAGGCAGTTGCGTGCGTGCGTGCAGGCGTCTGCAGGCATCTGCATGGCTGGGGTTGCTGCGTGCTGTTTGGGGCCTGTTCGGGAGGTGGAAGGAGACGGCAGAACGCAGCAAGACGTGGGGGAGCACGGCAGAATGTAATCCTTTCACCCGTCCCTCCTTGCCCAGGTGCTGCTGCTGCCTAACGGCAATCTTGGTGACACGCCCCTTACCCTCGCAACCCCTCCTCCTCCCCTCCGCCCACCTTCCCCCCTCCCCCCCCCTCCACTTCCCAGGCGTTTTCCGAGGTGCTGTCTAACAACGAGGTGTGGAGCTGCGACATGGCGGACACCTACCGCCTGCTGGATCTGGATCCGGGCAGCGTGACCGGGCTGGAGGACTACCTGCAGGTGGGGGGAGGGAGGGGAGCGGGGGAGGGAGGGGAGGGGAAAATTATAGTTAAGCGCAAAAACGCAGTCCCAATCCCGAATCCCGACTCATGCAGGGAGCGCTTTCGGAGACGATATTCTAGAAACACGCAACTCAGAGGAGGGGGGGAGGGAGGGGAGTTGGGATACTACCCCCCTCCCCTCATTCCAGGAGGCGAGGGGAGGGGGGGGGGAGAAGGAGACCCATTGGGGGGTCAAAGACCATACCAAACCATAGGAAAGGGGGGGCAGGGGCGGGAGGGAGGCAGCGTGCGTTTCCGTGCTATACTGGAAACAGGCTGTTGTATACCCGTACGTAGGAGAGTGGGGCTGTTGCTCCGGCATCTTACACCTCTGCCGTCCTCACCTCTTACCCTTCTGCTGCCGCCGCTGCTGCCCCCCGCCCCCCCCCCCTCCAGGACTACTTCTCGCGCATCCTGAAGAAGCTCAAACAGGTGGGGGCCGCCGCGGACCGCACCAACTTCTACGTCTAAGCGACCGCGGCCGCGAGGGAAGCCGCGTCGCGCGCAATCTCTTCGTCTGGACGGGCACCCTCCTCCGTGATGCCCCCCCCCGGGCCCCGGGACCTCCCCGTGCCTCCCCGTGCCTCCGGCGGCATGGCACGCACTTGGTGACGGCAGGGCGCAGGAGAGGGGGGGCTGCGCCGAGCTCGGTGAAGCGGCTAGCTGGCTCGCGAGCATGGGAAAGGGTATTGGGAAGGGAGGGGTAGACTACAAGGACGGCGACCGAGTGCCTCGTGGGCTGCGAGTGCAGCCTGTAGCGGATAGGGTGCGATGCTTGGTGGCAGGCAAGGGCCGAGCGCGTGGGAGGTGATGGTGTTGGGAGGGTGATGCAGTTGAAGGAGTGGAACAGATGTGTTAACAAGACTGGCCGTGGGCCGGGCGTGTGTGTGGGTCGCGAGGGTGCTGCTTTGCACATTTTGCATGTTTCAAGAAAACGGAGAGTCGATGTGATGAAAGAGAGGCACATAGGGGTCTATTTGTATCTTAAACAATTTTGGAAGGGAAAAACAATTTTGGAAGGGAAGTGACTTTTTGAGGGAAGCGATTTCGGACAGAGATGTGCGCGAAATATTTGGACAGCACGCAAGGGAGACGCAAGAGGAAGAGGCAGTACGGGAGTGAGGGGGTTGGAGGAGGGGTAGGGGACTGCTGAGTAATAGGTGGACATTGCTTAGGGAGGGTCAGCAGGCTTTGAGGGCGACATTTCCGAAATTAGGCGCACTGTTTCCGGAACAGGGCAACATGTGAGAGTGCTTCACCGAGCAGGGCGTGTGAAGCAAGCGGGGCTCCACCGGGCGCCTGCGCGCCTGCTGCGACTCAGCTGCAACCCAGTTGAACCCCACACTTCACACCAGGGGTGTTTGAGGGGCTTTGCTCACAGGGGCGGCCAGGAAGAGGGAACTGGCTAAGGTTTGCCGAGGAGGACATTGCTGATGCTGACGGTGCACGCAGGCGTAAGGAACGTTGAATTATACACGTTTGTAGGTAGGTCATTGATGTGCAGTTGCGGGCAGGGCAAATACCCCAGGGGCCCACACGGGTGGGGGTAAAGCTGTTTCCTGGTTTGGTTGTTTCTATAGGAGGCCGTACCTGACCCGTGACTAGCAGCATCTAACAGCGGAGTCACAATGAAAGTTGGTTACATGTGATGTTTCGAGGGATGCGCAATCTCATGAAAAGCTAAGCTAGCATACTATGAGCATTCAGTGCTTGTGATAAGCAATATGTAACATACCGTGGTGATTAACAACAACAACCCCACACCGGTCGCATGCCAACTAGCCGCATTCCACACCACACAACGTAACCCAATGTTGTTGCTGTGAACACTTCCATGTGCATGTGGTGACAGTCCTGGGAGCACAGCAGTACCGATGGGGCCATGTCACAATTCCGGTACATACTACCAAACAATTATTATTCACCATTACTTATCGTCAGCAATCAGCTGTGAGAAACAGTTAACGGTGAGAAACAGTCAGTGCACCTTGCCGCAGCAACCCAGGGAAACGCTGAAGCAGCCACATGAGTTCAGCCAGTAGCAGGATCCACCTGAAAAACACCGTGCTTTAAGCGATTCTAAAGCTACATAGGGAGCAAGCCGGCTGCTGCTGCTGCTACGAAAACCAGTGCAGCCACATGAGTTCAGGACAACAAGAGTTCAAATTATCCCAACGCCCGTGTTTCGCCCAGGTGTCAGCGACCATCACGCTTTCGTTCACTGTTCAAGTTCCTTCTATTGGCGCTGCTGCTGCTGTTGATGCTGCAGGATTAAGTTCAGGGCCTGCTGGACGCCCACATTCGCTAGCTGCGTCAACGCAGTAAACTCAGCCCTCAGGGCCCCAGCTCCGATAGCCTCCACATCGCTGCCGCCGCCAACACCAGGCAGCCAACTACCACCGTTGTCGGCAGTGCCGGGGGCAACAATCCCGCCGTCCCCGCTCCTCAGCACCGAACTCGCAACCGTCACGCCGACATCGTCACCCGCAACAACATCACCACGCACCGCATACGGCCTCGTTCGAGCGGTATCCCCCCGCTGGTCGCTGCCGTACCGCTCCTCGCCGCCATCCTCCATGTGACCGCCAGCCCCACCCCCACCGCAACCAACCAACCTGGCCGAACCCGGCCTTTCAACCCCTCCATTTGCGCCGCCGGCGGCTATGTGCTTGGTCTTGCATGTCCCACGCCTGCCGGTGCGACCTGAGACCGTACCGCTGCCGTAACCACCTTGGCCCGCAAACGTCGCGCTCTCCGAGCTGCATCCCAACGACCTGCGATCCGTGACAGCGCTCTCGTCAGTGACTTCGCCGTCAACCGTCGCTGCCGCCCGCATGCCCCTCGTGCCGCCGCTGCCGCCGTCGCCGCCACCTTGGCGGTTGCTCTCCGTCGCAGCGCTGCTTCTGGAGGCATCCCCGCCGCCGCCGCCGCCGCTGGACAAGGGATCCGGTTGCAATGCAAGGTACCCTTGGCCTCCACCTCCGCCGCCTCCGAGGTTTTGACCGTATCTGGGACGACTGTTGCCACCGTCACAGCCGCCCTCACGACTGCTGCGGGCTGCACGCCCGCCGTCGCTCGCAGGGGACTGCGCAGCAACGGGTGTACTGCCGCCCGCAGCAGCAGGCGCGCCGTTTCCTCCATTTTCAATGCGTCCCAGTAGAATTGGCTCTAATCGGTAGTTCACGGAATCAAGCACAACCGCAGCTGCAGATCCGCCGCCAGGCCCGCTACAATGGCTGCCGTGTTTGGAGTGGGATGGCGGAATCGCGAATGCAAGCACCGGCTGGTGCTGCTGGTGCTGCTGCTGCATGTGGGAGGAGAGCGCGTTAGAAGGCGAGCCTGCGCTGGACTGAACTCCCGCAGAAGTCAGGAGTTGTAAGCCGGCAAGGCCGGGCAGCGAGACACCTGCGCCGCCAGGTGATGACAGGTACACCTGGTACGGCAGCGCATCTCCGCCACCGCCGCCGCAGCCAGCAACCCCGTTTCCGACATTGAGGGCATGGCGTGAAAGGCCTGGTCCGACGACACCCGCGTCGGGGCCGGCAGATGCAGCCGTGAAGACGTTGTTACCGCCGCTGGCACCGGCCCGGCGCAACAGCTCGGCCAGCTGCGCCGAGGGCCCCCCGCCGCCGTCGCCAGACAGCGCAAGCTGCATCGCTGCAGCCGCCGCTGCATTGCTGCCGCCGCTATGCCGGCTACCCAGCTTAGCTGCTGCAGCCGCTGCTGCCGACGGTTCATCACCTTCCATGCCCGGCACCCAACCCAGGGCGGAGGTTGCCGCTCCGCCGCTAGCCAGGCTGCTGCCGTCGCGCACCGCAGGCCCCGGCGACCTGCTCCGGGGCCCTCCGACACAGCTCCCGCCGCCACCAGCAGCTGTGGGACCCGCCAGCGTCGCTGCTACCTCCTGGTCCCTCAACATCGCCAACGCGGCCTGGCAGGAGGCCTTGGCCTGCGCCTCCGTGGCGAACGCGCCCAGCAGCCGCAGCCGCTGCACTTTGCCGTTCCACACTGCAACGCACATGGAGCCGCCGCCGCCGCCGGCATCATCAGCTGACCCTCCGCCGCCGCCGCCGTCTCCGACAGCCGCGCCGTCCTTGGCTCCCGTGCGGTACAGCACCCCCAGCACGTTTGGCATGGCGGACGGCACCAGCACGTCCATCACTGCCCCCGGGGGTAACGCCTGCTGAATCTGGGCAAAAGCATCGCCAAGGGCTCCGGAACCACCACTGCAACCACCACCAGCAGCGCCACCAGTAGCAGCAGCAGCAGAAGCTAGTCCGCCGTCGCCGTCGCCTCGGGGAGATGCTGCTGCTGCTGCTGCTACGCAAGGGGAGGCGCCGCTGCTACGGCGGGGGCTGCCACCACCGGCCGTGCCCTTCAGCGTGCCAAAGCGACCAGCCAACAGCCCCGCAGAGACCCTGTCATGCGCGTCACCAAACACGCGTTCGCCATCACCGCCATCCTTGGCGCCGCTGATCCTGTCTTCCTTGTCCGTCAGAGGCGGCCTAGCCTGCTGCTGCTGCTGGTGCCGAAGCTGCGCCTGGGAACGCTGCCCCCCTTGCAACAATTCGTAGGATTGCCGCCGGTGCGGCTGCTGTTGATGTCGCTGCTGCTGCACTAGTAGCTGCCCCTGCTTGTCATGCCGCTGCTGGTGCAGCAGCAGCAAGGATTGAGTTGTGGCTGCTGCTGGCATTGCACCGTTCACCGGACGCCATGCCTGCATCTCTTTCAACGACCCCGCAGACCCCACTGCTCCGTCTGCCACCGCTTGTGACTGCTGTGCGCGTTGCTGCAGCTGAGCCAAGAGCTGCTGCTGTAGGTTGCCCTCAGCCGCAGCAGCATGGCGGTGCAGCAGCTGCAGGGTGCCGGGGGGAAGCACCTCCGCCGCCTCCCGCCTCAGCGCAACGGGGCCCTCAATGCTGTGCTGTTGCTGCTGCTGCAGCTGGTGCTGCCGGCTCGTGCCGTACTGCTCCTCCTGCAGCTGCTGAAAGACGCAATGGTTGGGGGGCTGATAAACGCTTGTGCGTGACGGCAAGAGACCCTCTGCGCTGCGTCGGGACGTGACATGTGACCCCATGCTGGCCAACTGGTCCTGATCGCCACCACTCAACAGACCGCGGGACTGCTGCTGCTGACGAAGCATCTGGACCTGATGAATCAGCTGCGCCTGATGAAGCATCTGCGCCTGTTGAAGCATCTGCGCCTGCTGTCGGAAAGCGCTTGGCAGGTCCTCGCCGCCGTCACCCCTGCCGTCCCACTGCTCCCTGAGCGCCTCACACCGGGGCAGCATGCCGTTCCCATCACCGCCGCCGCCACCGCTGTGTGAAAGGCGATGTAACGCGGCCAGGGCGCTTCGGTTCCCTGCACCGCTTGGGCCCGCACCCACCACCAAGCCCCGCGATTCGCTGCCATCCCCTGCAACCCCGGCGGCGCCATTGGCCTTGCTGCCGCTGCTGGTCCTGCGGTTCCGCTGGGCACCCCTCTGAGCAGCGCCAAGCGCCGAGTCGCGCTCGCTTTGTAACTGCTGCAGGGACCCATCGGGCTGCAACTGCAGCTGCGCGCCGCTGCTGCCACCCGCCATCCCGCCGCCACCGGTCACCTCTCCACCGCCATTTGCGGCGGCCCTCAGCATGAGGAGGTCCCTCTGCAGCTGCAGCTGCGCCGCTGCGGCTTGTAGCGACCGCGCGTCCGGCAGCGACGGCAGCCCGTCAGCCCCCTTCATCCCTAATCGTACGACGGCATTCAGCTGCTCTGCTGACAGCTGCGTCAGCAGCGGCGGCCCGCCCGCGCCCGCGCTGCCTCCACCACCGCCGGACATCGACTGTGCCGCCAGTTGTGAGACACGAGGGCGGAGGTTCTGCAGCGCCGCAGCGTGCGCCGCCATGTCGGCCGTGTTGCTGGGGTTGACCGCAGCGCCGGCCGAGCCACGGGGCTGAGGCAACCCTACTTGAACGCCCAAGCCACCGACCGCATATTGACCCAGTGAGGCCAGCTTTCCAGCCTCAATACTGCCGACCGGGCTGTCTACCATGTCCCCCCCTGCCGTGGTGGTCGCAGTCAAGTCCAGTTCGCCGCCTTGTTCCGCCGCCGCGGCGGCAGAGCCACCACCGCCCTTGCGGGAAGCGCCGCCAGTGCTGCCGGCCGTCGCGCTCCCTCCCGCGCCGCCGCTGCTGCCGCCGCCAACATTTTGCTTTCCGTTGCCAGCGTTGGCGTTGGCAGGTAGGGCGTGCATCGCACGCCGCTGCCGCCGCGGCTGCACGTCTTCCCCTTCTGACCAACTGGAATCATCGTCAACGGGACCGCGCCGGCGACGGACGCCAGCGCCGCGACCCATGGGCGTCGCTGCCTTGGTTCCCGGCTGCTGCACCCCTGCTGCCGCGTCCGTGTCCGAGTTGGGTGCCGGCTGGGGCAATGTTGGGCGTGTTGATTTCGGGGTTGCGGTGCCGTCGCTGACGCCGCCGCAGCCCGCAGCGGTGCGGTACCGACGGGGCTTTTCAGGATTGGCAGCTTCATTGAGCAACCCCTCGATGGTGGGGTCTGGCCGCAGCTTGCCATCCGCATCCACATAGTCGGAAGTGGAGAAGTTGAGGCGGGCCTGTTCAGACAGGCGCGAGCGGCAGCATCGTGGGGTTGCCAGGGGGCGTCACAGCAGCAGGCGGGGGCTGCACCGAATTGGGGGAGACAAAGCACTTCTACTGCGTACAGAGTGGTCAAGGAACGAGGCATGCATGCGACATGTGTTCATGAAAATGGCGCATCTTCGGTCCCAATGCCCGAATGCTTGGAGACCCGTCCCTCGCCTGCCGAGTTGCCAACTCCGTCCCTCCCTCCCTTGGCCAGACAACGCACGGCTAATACCTTGTTCCCACGAACGCGGATTGCAGCTTTATCGAATACCGATGCAGCCTCCTCCTCCGTGTCATAGGATCCGAGATACAGGTACTTGCCGGAAGAGTTGATGGCGGCTTGCCAGCGCTATTAGGCACGTGTGGCAAGGTTTGGAAGGCGTGACGAGGGATATGCAACAGAGGATAGGGTGCAGGCTGGTTCCCGCTAGTCGACGGACAGGGACAAGGGGGTGCGCCGACACCGTCTGGCGACCCGTTGGTCACAAGAGCCACTGATTCCGCCAACTTGACAAGGCTTGCCCAATAAATCACATACCTTGTTTTTCTTGTTCCAGCATACACCCCTGAACTTCGATGTCAACTGCTTGTTTGACGACACTGCCACCGCCTTGGTACCATACACAAGGGCCCGTGCTCGAACATTATTTGCATCGTCATTATGAAGTCCATCCACTGTCGACGCTAACAACCCCGCGTGATTATCATCGTCCACGCCATCAGCGCCTGCACTTCGTCCCTCGGATCCTTCACCCTCTTTATGCGCCCCAAGAATCATGTGGAGTGAAAACCTCTGTCAGGCCTGAGCTTTATCCATGAAAAGTGTTGCTTTTGACAAAGCCAGGTTTCTGGCGGCCTAACGTCCCATAGTTTCAACAGCAAAATAGTGGGGCATGAATAATCGCTGCTCCATCAGTGCTATGGTGGTAAAAATCACAGCCCTGATAAGAGTGAGGCAAAGGTCTATGAAACTTCTCAAGCCAGCCCCTTTACGAATGATATATGTAGCATGGCTAATGTTGAGGCGTCAGAAAACATACAGAGTACGCCTTATTACCTGGATGTGTACTGCACTCCAGCAACCGCAACAGGAATACAGTTCGCAGTGACCAGTTTCCACATGCTTCCCACTTTACACCTTGCGGTATGGTAGCCGGTTCAACTGCAGTTACGGAACTTCGACGGCTTTAGCGCCCATGGATGGAGGAGACCCAATTCGAACGCGCCCGTGAACTGTCCAAACACTTAATCCTTCCTTGTCCCTAGACTATACGATCCTGCGGTGCTGCATCATGGCGCAAGGCTACTACAGCACGAAGAAGTTACTCCATGCGCTGCCGCTGTCGTATCGCACTGTTCTTCCAAAGCCTTTTCGCATGCGAATGGGACTTGGTCAAAGTGCGTGCCAGCTGAACTTGGCTACCCGCGACACCCGCAATGCTGGAACACTTACTTCCGTCCCCTCAACGCTGCATTATCATGTCTATTACCGTACACATGAGATACGGCATTGTGTTCCTACCGCAACCATCCCGGTCATCGTCGTGCAATAATTCATGCTTACGTTTGGTGCACGAGGTGCGACCAGAAATTCAGTATCGGCCAGTGTCAATGACCTAACCTCAACAAACCCAGCGCCGACTTCTTCTTCTTCAAGCACTACAACATGCACCTCCTATGCAAATGCATTTAGATCCAAGAAGCCCTGTCCCCCAACTGCCTACCCTGGCGCTACCCAGCTAGCATTACCCATGCAAGGTGTTAACCCCGGCCATAATTACCGTAATTACTCTCTACGCATGTAAAACACAGCCACATATCCCGCTACCGCTATATCCCAAGGGCCCGCTAGGACGATAGACAATGACAACCCCCACTGCCTCAAATCCCCATTTACGCGAACCACTTACTAACCGGTAAAGCGTTCCCATTCCCCACTTCCTACGCAAGCTGCTCTACTGTCAACTCTATTGCTATGCCCGGGGGTGCCGTACGTCACCCCTTCTCCGGCCGCCCCACCAACCCGAACAGCCCCAGCAGCTCAAACAGCCCCACCACCACCTCCACCACGATCAACCAGATCACGATCCACTCCAGTCGTACGTTGTGGTAGTTGTTCTGGTGGTCCCGCAGCATGTCAAGCATCTCCTGCGGTAGCGGCGGAGGGGAGGGGGCAAAGAGGAAACAAGTTATGAGAGGGATAAGCTGAGCTGAGATGGGAGGTAGGAGGTGAATTATACAAACAGACGAGGCTGGGTGACATGATAGCGACACCCATTATGTGCATGATAACTGCCGTGGCAGCACCCGTAGCTACACAAGTTTCGTTTAGTGCACCTCCACCCGCATCAGTGAGGCGAAAAATATTACCATGCAAAGATTTTACATATGCACCTTGGGGCGCAAACTTCAATTAATATTATCCCGTCTAGGCATGAATAAATTAATCCCCTACCCAGCTGTGCGAACACACAAACGATCCACAAATGAGGGCCGCGCGATGATCCTACCATACCACCCTCCGCAACCCATCCCAAGTACCCACACCCCACACCCCTCCCCTCCTCCTCCGCCCCCACCCACCTGCAGCACTGCAAAGCGGCTGTTCAGCAGCTCCACGCGGCTCTCCAGCTCCAGGTACTCCGTGACGCGCGTGTACAGCGCCTGGCAGCAGGAGGGCGGGGCGGGGGGGAGGGGGCGGAAAGAGACATGAGAAGTGAAGAACACTCATGCAGTGAGCGGCGCGGGAAGGGAAGTGAGGAGGCGGGGCGGGGTGGGAAAGTTAATTGGAAGGCGGGGTGTTTGTTCCTCTGGAGGCGGGGTGCAATGGAAGGTTAAGAGCATGTGCGCAAGGTTGATGCAGTGATGGGGAAAGTCGGCCTCAGATGTGTGTAGGTGACCACAAGTCCCCAAATCCCAAATTTCGTATAAAATCTCCCAAGTAGGAAGAGATAAGAGAGGGGGTCGGACATTTAACTCGTGCCAGGGCTAATTCATGGGACGCAGGGAACCGCAAAACGGGCCATGCGTACCCGCGCTGAACAAATCCATCCGGTGCACTAAAACATATTCCCAGCCGCCATACCACCCTGGCACACCCCACCTGGAAGCTATCCGGTGCATGCCAAAAGAACTCCGGCGTCCCCAGCACGCTGCCCTGCAGGGTCGCGCCGCGCGCAAGGGGGGGCAGCAGGGGTAACGGCAAGCCGGGCGCATGCGGGGAAGCAGCTGCATGTGCTGCTACGGGTAAGCAGCGTCCAGCTGAAACAGGTGGAAGCCGGTAAAGCCGGTTGCAGGGGCTTCCTGACCAGCATCTTGTAACTGCCTCGGCCTGTAGCCCCCAGGTTGGGGCTGATGCAGACCGGGGCCCCCCATCCGCAGCCCCCCGCCCCTACCAGCAGGTTCACAGCCCCCCGCCCCTACCAGCAGGTTGACGGCGCTCTTCTGCAGGAACACCTTGCCGATCAGCTTCGCGATGTCGTGACCGCTGATGTCCACCTCGCCGTGCTCCGCAAGTGCCTGCGCAGTGGGTGTGTTAAAATGACCGACCGTGTTAAGAAAACTGGCCGCGAGTAGGAACGTACTGGAATGTCGGAAGATGAAGTCCCCACAGAACCGCCGCAGGAGCCGAGGAATATGGTAGCGTATGTACATATAGAAGCACCGACCGTGTGTTAAGAAAACTGGCCGCGAGTTGGAACGTACTGGGATGTCGGAAGACCGTGTGTGTGTGGTGGGGGCAAAGATCACACCGGACCATGGGGACAGCCCGAAGAGAAAGGTAGGGGTGTGCGTGGCTGTGACTTAACACCGCGGGAAGAAACGTGCTCCATTCTTGACTCTTGCATGTTGAAAGCAACAGTCCGACGAGGCATCCCCTAGTAGTATGTGCGGTAACCGCAACCCGGTTGCTCTACAAGAACGTTGCGCGGTGTGGCAAACAGTGTGCAGCAACGTAAAAAGCGGTCAACTAGTACGGCAGTCAACTAGTACCAGTACGCAATAATGCATGCTTTGGAAAAAAAGTCCTTGTCGACGGAAGCGCAGGTTCCTGGTTTACAGTACGTTGCCGGTATTACCGCTCGCCATTGTAATGAGGAGTTTCCAATTATAGAAAAATCCATTAATCCCTTCCCCGTACGGATCCAAGCCCTGTCGTACCTCTGGCAGGTTCTTCGTCTCCAGCACGATGTCGGTGACCCGCTTCTCGTACACCGACAGCTTGGTGGACTGCGCTAGCGCGTAGCTAATCGCCAGCTTCATCTGGGGGCGCGACAAAAAGAAGCAGGGGGCATGGCACAGGGAAGACACGAGAGAGGGAAGCATGGAGAAGGGAAGCATGAGGAAGGGGTCAAAGAGAAAACCGTTTTCATGGAAACCATAAGTGAGGGCAAGGCAAAGGAGAGGCATGATTAAGGGGAGGGCGGTGGGCAAAAGCAACGAGTACAACCATAGCACAACAACAAGAAAGCAGGATTCCGCCACATTCCACCACCACGACTATGGCATTGAGGAAACACACAAGAAGGTAATTAAGGTAAGGTAAGGTAAGGTAAGGTGTAGGTAAGGTAATACTTCTTTCTCAAGGAAGTGTTAAGAGCAGGCAACGTACTGTCAAACCCCCTGGTTGCCCCCTTTCCTTACCTTGTGATCTTGTGCATAACGCCGGTGCAGGGTGACCGTGTCGTTCTGCACGTGCTGCTGCTTCTCATGGCTGTAGCAGTACTGGAACTCGTCCTGAGTACGGCAAAACGACAAATTCTAAAGACGCGTACAGACACAAGTTAGGACAGTTAACACTTTGTATCACTTCGTAAACATGTAGACAGAGTTGCGATAGGCTTGCTGGGAAGCCAGCTATCGTTCGGTGATAGCGAACCATAGCACTATATATGATTATAAGGACGACTGGGAAAACCTCGGTTCCTCGATGGGAAACCGGAAAGGACATTCCATCCCATGCGTTCCCAGGCACCCAGCGGTACCCGGGCTCTAGCCTGCCTGCCCGCTTGCCTGCCCGCTCTAGCCTGCCCGCCCGCTTTGCCCCTGCTGCCCCAGACAGCCTGCTCAGCTGCCTTGCTTTCCGTTCAGTGTGCTGCCGCCCCTGTGTCACTCCGTGTGGTTCCCCGCTTGTTGCCTCCCGGAGCCGATACCACGACAGCGGCCCCAAGCTGTCCTCGTAAGACACGTTCACAACACCCCTGCTCCCAGCCCTGCTCCCGACCCTGCTTGCACCCTCACTGCTCGCAACCTCTCAACCTTGCCCCCCTCCCGGCTCCCCCCCTCACTGCTCCCCCCCCGCTCACCACCTCGGTCCACTGCTCCGGCAGCGGCTGCTCCGTGCACTGCGTGGCGATACCGCGCACGATCGTCATCTCCTGCGTCTTGGTCATACCTGAGGCAGAGCAGGGAGGAGGGGCGCCGGGGGTGTGTGTACCGCTCATTTGAACCAGGAAGGGAGAGACCGGCCAACCCCCGCACACCCCCGGCGTCCTATTATAAGAGTTGGTTGCTGGCCTGGGTTGCCCGCTGCTGGGTTGGACTGCTCAAGCTGTGCCCCACACATGTTACTGCGCAGCGCACCCCCGCACGTACCCCAGCACGCCACCACTCCGTAATCGAAGAAGAAGACGTCGCCGCCGGGCTGCATGTCCGCGCCCTTGATGTACTCCACGTAGAAGGCGTCCGGAAAGGAGCGGATCTGCGCGCATGCGAGGTGGGTTAGACCTTTCAGGGGAGGACGCGGGCAACCTGGTGGTAAGGGATACTGCGGTTTGGGGCTAGGAAGCGGGAAGCAAACTTGCACACATCACTGATATAGCATCAGGTGTGTCTGTAATTGAGGAGCAGGTCCCTACATGTGAGGCATGATACGCGTTCAACGCTTCTTCAACAGAAACAGAGACATACGTGCCACAAGGTAACCCCTTAGCACGCATACGCCGCCGGGCTTAGTAGCTGCAGCAAAGACATCTGGTACTGTTTTTACGGTTTGTTCCGTTTCTTTTGCAATGTAGGGTTGGGTTCATCACCCGTGTTTCCTTTTAGGGCACCATTGTAACGGTCATTCATTCATCTTTCGTAAAAAGCTGTACCACAGATTATTTATTTTACTGGTGAATCCCAAAGCCGGGCCTTACAGCTGGATCCAGCGGCACCTGCCGCTTCACTCTTGCGATGAGGCTAACTTTTCGATGTGGCTCTCGTCGTGACCTAACACGACGATAGCCACATCGAAAAGCCTAACCGCTAATTGTCAACGTTCACATCCGACATGGAACGTGCTGAGTGCCGTACTGCTATTGCATTCCTCTTGTTAAATGCTTACGTACCGTGTTGGGCGGATATGTGAGTTTGAGCAGCTCTTCAAGCTTCTTGCGGTCGAAGCTCTCAGCCACGCAGTAGAACCTGCAGCAGGCAAGGAGGAGCGGAGGGAGGGCGCAGGGAGAGAGGGCGCAACCGGGGTGGTAAGAGAAAACCAAACCACAAGTAAGGGCAAGGCAACAGGGAAAGGAGGTGCAACCCGGGTGCATAGGAGCTCAAGGGCGCAACCGTGTGAGGAGGAACCGGTGATCTGTACAACTTCTGTTCTGTATGTGCTAGGTATGCATCGGTAAATCATTAAACAATTGAATTAGGAAATACCGCTACAGGCGGGCGGCGGCATTGAACCCTGACAACGTTGCGACAACAGCTGGTGCTGCTGCTAATGGTGGTGCGGCATGGCGTGCGGCGTCTGGTCTGGGGCCGCCAAGCTCAGCGTGGCGTGCTGGTATCACCGCACCAGGTAAAGTCAGCCATTCGTTTATGGTTGGAGGTGAGGTACCCGTGCGTGTGCTCTTCCCACACCTGCGAGGGCGACACCCTTCCACCCTGTGCCGACCGTAAGCCGGGAGGGTGCGTCACGCACCGTGTGCTGTGGATTCACCTCCTGCCCTTTGAAGCCCCACCCGCTAATCGCGGCTCGCTCGGTCACTGTTTCCCCCTCATGACCCCCTCATACAGCCCTTACCCATCCACCAGTCGGAGGTGCTAAGGGGTGGCGCCAATCGCAGGTGCAGCAAATGGCAAAGAAATGGCAAAGAACAGAAGAACAGAACAACGACGTTTAGGGTCCCGAGAAACGCGGGGAATCGCCTAAAATACCCATTTGAAACGCAAACGGACTAACCAGTGCTCTGGCCGTAACGCAGCATCCGACTCCATCGCCACTTCGCCCTCCCTAAACCCTACCCCGGTGATTGACTAAAGACGAGTAAAGATGTGCAATGGAACCTACGTGATGCGTCCGCGCCAGCAGCTGTCGTCCCGCAGGAGAGGACGGGGAAGCTCGTCGCGCGGTAAATCCTCGAAAATTCCAGGTGGGGGCAATGCAGCGGCCAATGACATTGCATCCTCGGGCGAAGGAGCAGGAAGCGCCGGCTCCTCGAGGGGAGCGGGTAGTAGCGTCGTGTCATCGTCTTCCTCAGGAAGCGCAACAAATTTATCGCGTTGCCTGCCGGCACCGATGGGGTGCCCAATTGCCACAGTTCCGGACACACGTTGTCTCGCGCCGGAAGGGAAACGCCGCTCCCTGATCGGGGACGTTGGTCCAAGTCGGCGGACTAGGCTTTGCCCAGTGTACTGTGGAGGAGGTGCGCTTTGCTGCCGGCCATTTTGCAAAGGCGCAAGAAGCGGCACAGCATACTGCCCATATTGTTCTCGCTTCCTGCTATGCATTGAGCTTTACTTGATGGTATTGAATTGGTGTTTCCTTATAGGTGCACAGGGATACAGCTACATTTCACAGCCCCTCAGGCAGAAGCGTTAAGATCACGCAGCGTACATATCATGTAACGTATGCCGGACCAAAAACAAGGAAAATGCAGACGAGCCGTTCACTGTTGCTTGTCAATGAGGTGGCAGCTAGTACGGCAAGGAAAGAGAAGAAGAATCGTCTGCCCACCCACAGGCCCTTCAACTCTTAATTTCAATCTCTTGACAAGATGATTTCCAGTGGAGGCTCTAGCCGCTTGCTTGCACGGCGACAGCCTGTTCGTCAGCAGCAGCGGGCCTTTGCGTCGTTGCGCTCATATGTTCCCCTTCAGCGTGCACTAAAATGCGCTGCTGAGCTAAATGGTGAAAACCATGGAGAAAATATGCGGCCACAGGATTTCGCCAAACGTGTTGCAAGCATGGCTATGGCTGGCATCGCTTCGGTGGCCATCCTAGCACCAGGTGCGGTGGTATCCACGGCCTACTCTTCATTAATGCGGCATCGCTGTAGCGACGCTTTGTTTACATATGTGCTGTACCGACCGCACGATGGTCGTGCTCGTTAGGCTCTATGGGGCAGAGTCGCTCTGAGCCATACGTGCTCTACCCGTGACTTTCCCTGCTCCCTACTGCTTCTGTGGATGGCGCGTTTCCAAATCTCATTATTTCGCAAACACCAGCAACACCAATCGTTGTTCACCGCGGCAAGTCATGTAGGCGCCTTCGCTCGGCCGCCTGGGGTTAACCGTCCCGAACTCCTGCCAACCGGAGGGGAGGCCACACCTGTGATTGACGTCGCAGGCTTCTTAACGACTTCGGAGGTATGTTAGCTGCACTTACCGGGGCCGTATCCCATCTGCTGCTTGTTACACAGGTTGCGGATCACAAGCTGCGTTGCTTTGGAGCGAAGGGCCTTAGATGCCACCAATGACCAGTTCTGGATACAGGGGTTAGGGGGTCCTGTATCCCGAACTTCGCCTCTATATCATGGAGCCCTTCGTGTTGCAACGGAATGCGAGGCCTGCCGCATGTACATGACCGGCTGTGTCCATCGGCTGCTTCCCTTCAGTGGTTCCTTTTTGTACGGTCGCACATGCCTAAAAGCGCAGCCTTCCCACGTCCATAAAGATACGATTTGGCCATGTTGTTCTGTCCACCTCCTTTTCCCTCCTTCCCACATTACCTTCACTCGCGTTCCTTGCAGGAAAGGCGCATTGCGGCGGAGGTTACCTCCCTGGAGCACGACACGGGCTTCAAGCTGCGTGTCTTGGCGCAGAATTACCCTGAAACGCCAGGTCAGCGATCGACCCGATCCCCGCGGCCCTGTTAGGACGCCCTCGTCGCGCACGGCAAGACACTGTCACTTGCACCAGCCAGTTGACGTGTTGATGTATACCCCAGGCGATTAGTATCTTTAGATGGATGTTTCCTCGCAGCTCAGTTTACCTGATCTCCATGCTCGTCTTGTTGTACGGCAGGTCTCGCTGTACGCGATTACTGGGGTGTGGACGACAACACGATTGTGTTTGTGGCGGATCCAACGTTTGGTGACATCCTGAACTTCAACGTTGGGGCCGCAGTAGATTTGGAAGTCCCACGGGTAAGCCCAATTGTCGCCCTTTGGCTGCCATGTGGTTGTGTTGCGGTAATAAGAAGAACACCGAAAGAGTAACTTGATTACTCCATTCCTTACTGTGTTCCTCATTTTCTGGCGCCCACTATCCCTTCAATACGCAAAAATACGTGCATTAATCGCATGCGGATTTTTAAAAAAAACCTAAAACCAACGTACCCCTTGCTTCCGTACCCACAACAGAGCTTTTGGAGCCGACTAGCCGGAAAGGTGCGTCGTCGGGCATAACTCAGAGCTCACGGCATCTCCAACGGTGTGTTCTCGAGCGAGTGGCTAGTATGGGGAGCAGGGAGAACAGCTGTCGGGTGCAGTACAGTGAAGTGAAGTGATGTGAAGCAGTGAAGTGAAGCAAATTCGCAACCTAGAGGGTCATGTTCAGGGGCATTATGCTGCCGCCTATATTATCATTTTTGTGGTTGTTGCTTTTCCCAAGCCTTTTCCTTCCCGTACACCGCCCGTTTTTCCGTACACGCCCATGTACCATACCGCCTGTTTTAGGCTTTTCCTGTTTGTGACCAATCTATTTTTGCCTTGTTGTCTCATGTTCCCCCTAGTAGTGCCGGTAAGTGCGGTAACGCCGGTAGCACGGCAGCCTTCTGCACGCTTCTGGCATTGTGGGCTTGGCTCTGACGCTTTGGAGATGCTGAGATTCGGAAATAGCGTTAACATATGGCTCCCGTAGTGCTTCCGTAGTTACCCTTTGGGCTGTGCACCAAATCCAACGTTATATTCAAACAACTAATCGTGTATCCCGGTGTACCCTGTCTGCAGTACGGCAACAAGTTTTACTGGCAGCAGAATGGCGAGGCGGCCTCCATCCTGAACGCGGTGAGGTACAGGGAAGAGGATTTGGGTGGGGGTCAGACAGGGCCAGGCTGCTTCGAATGGTTGCCAGAAGCTGCTGTGGCGGAAGTACCGAAAACATGCCTCAAGATTAGATCTTGATGCGAGTTGTGGGATGTGTCGATGTGCTCTTGGGCTCTTGGCAATGGAGGGAGGGGAGTTAAGCTGATTTCCTCTCTGCCTGCGCTGGCCAACGGCGCTTTGGTGTGCTATGGGATTCCCGTGATTGCGCCTCCCAGCAAAGCCAAATCATTACAGTTCTGTGATCTTAGGAGTGTTTTGGGCTATAGTACCACCGGTGTATGTCGTACTAGGTTAACGCCCCTGACAAACCTGATGCTTCCATGGGGACATGTGTCCGACAGGTCTCTGCGATCGACACCTGCTTGCGTGAGGAGCCAGGCCGCTTGAAATGCAGCACTGTGCAGGTGCGTAGTAGCGCTGCGCGCGGGGGGATCGCGTGGAATGCATTTCGCTGATGCAGTACCGGTATCAGCATACGCATGCATGCATGCCGCATAGCGCTATACCGTACAGGTAATCGGGGGCGCAACAGGGCGGTGTGCCACTTTATTAGGCAAACGCGTTTCGATGTGCGGGTGTTTGCGAGGAACTGCCTTCTGTTTGCTTCCATCTAAGGGAATGAATACCGGTACATATCGGGAGGGCTTAACATGAGATAACCGGTACGACCCAGGAACGTGGGCCAAAAACGCCTATAGCCCTTACGTTAAAACCACCAAGCCATGCTACCGCAACACCACTCAGGCAACGAACTCATTTCCCTTTCTGTGACGGCTGCTCCTTCCTGTGTTGGTTGCGTAGGGAGAGCCTGAGGAGGCCTCCGACTCCGGCGGACTGATCAACAAGATTTTCGGGTAGTGATGACTGATGAGGTCATTTCCAGTTTTCCTGGGTTGGTTTCTGAGCGTCACAATCGTGAGGCGATTGTATGGAGAGCTCTTTGTAGGCTGCACATTGTCGACGGCGACAGGGTGGGGAAAATGCGGTCAACCAAGGGGTTCCTCCTGTTTGGTGTTCCTTGTGTCATTGGTGATGATATTTTATCTGAACGCAACATGCCTATGTTGGCCGAAGTCGTTAACTGGCACGTAATTTAACCCCCCGCCAGGTACCCTATATTAAGTGAAAGGAAGGGGATTGGGGGTGGATGTGTGCAGCTTGGGTGTTCTGGTGGAGCGGATTCTTTTTTCGTGACGATGCCCGACGGCAGGCCACGGTTCGGCGGACCAATGAATATACCAATTATATAGAACTATTAGGAAGCCTGCCGCGTTTTTTGTATGTGCACTTGCCTAGGTCGTTCTTAAGCTCTGCGGTGGTTGGTAGCAGGTTGCCTTTCACTCGGGTCGGTAGGGGCGCACATGTCCTGTTGTCAGCATTCCATGATTACAGACGTTTGATTCTTCTTCAGAAATGCATTGGTGTCTTGGCGCTGCCAAGGCAAGAATGCAAAACCCGGTTACCAAGGGTCCCTGCTGGATCCGCCTAGGATTAACGCAAGTTTATTTCCACTCGCGAACATTACTCCAAAGACTGCCAACCAAGCCTAATGAAGGGAAGCGAGTAGCTACATGCAAGAAGGCGAGTGTAGTGCACGGATGCGACGTTTCACCACAGATTCTCTCCATCGTCAGCTCCTGCTCATGTTGCTTGTGGATAGTTGGGGAGGGCTGACGCTCATGATTATATAAACCTGCGTAGGATAAGTGGTGATGAGGAATTACATGCATGGCCACAAGGCTCATAAAGAGATATGGCGGAAGCTGGTGCTTTGGGAGGGTGTGGGGTGTGGGGGTGAAACGCGTAGGTTTTTCGGTACGAAAAGGCGGTTTCTTGGACGAGGTACGATACTTCTTTTCGCTATATGCGTTCTAAGTATTGTGTCACGGCTACTCCGCCGTGTTGTGATACTCATAGGTACTATCTTGTTGCTTATTAAGTACCCGCCCGCCTTCCCCGTCCGCGGCCCAGCCGGTTCTCCGCCGGGCCGCCACGGATTTCCCGTCAATTGTGTTCTTTTGTTGCACGGACTTTCGGTCTCTCCGGTAGTTCGTGGCCTTGAGTGTTGCAACCGGCCATTGGTGCAAATTAAACCAGACCGAAGCGATCTCATGGCCTGCTTAAATGGGTGTGTAGCATGGAGGGGTGACGGTGCGGTGGGGTGGTTGGGTGCGTTTTTGCGGCTGTTTACGAGGGCGGCGCGTGGGAGTCACATTTGGGATGGTGAGCTGCTGGCAGCGTAGGGACGTGGATGTGTTGGGTTGGACAAGGAGAAGAGATGATGGTAGGGAAAGTTTGGGAGCCAAGGTTTGGCAAGGGAGGGACGGGGATGGAAGTAAAGGCAACAGAAAGAAAGGGAAGTGTCGTTACAGCAGAAGAGGCAAAGGGATGGAAGCACAGGGATGGGGACGGGATGGTTTGGCAAGGGGTGTTGCGGGGAGAGAACGATAAAGGCATGGAAACTGAGGGAGGGCGTGGGCAGGGGAAGGGATAGGAAAGCAAGATCAGGAACGGTGGTGAAAGGAAAGCGTGGGGCGGTAAGGCAAGAGCAAGCTAGGGGTGGGGAGAACAGGGCGGTGGGAAGGCTTGTGTAGGAAAGGGAATTAAACTGGAGTGGCTATACCATCCATACCTTTCAGTTCATGTTGGTTTCCAGTTGGAAGTCTCCGTAACTGCAGGAATGGTATGCGTATAGCAATCAACCGTTCCGCAAGCTCGGGAATGCCTTGCAGCTCAGGTGGAACCTCTGGAAGTTCTAGCCCGCTGTCCAATGAAAACCTTAGGCACGGGTCCCTACGAATGCTGCCAAGGCATGTGTGGCATATGTAGCCCACACCGCGCCGTGTTACCCAGCCCGCTAGGTTGGAAGCCCACTCCTCGTTGAGTGTGTCATACATGTTTTCCGTGACCTCCACAACTGATTGCCTGAACAGCTTGCGTTTGCAGCAGCAGCAGGCATATGAGCAGGACTCTGCAAAGGCAGATTTGCAGGCTTTCTCTGCTGCTTCAACTGAAGTATAGGTGCACCTCTGCACACCACTGTTTTCGTCGAATGCTGGGAGTGCCTCGTCGCCAAAGTCGTCATCTCCTACGTGGGCAGGGGTTTGTGGGTGTTATCACTGCATGTTGGTCGCAGCAGCTAGTATTCAGTGGTACGCTCTCTTCAGTGCAGCATTCTTTCACCAACCTTCTCAGAAATGCACTCATAACAAACAACGTACCTATACCGCTCTCCTCTTGAGCGCGTCTTGCAACATTCTGACCTTCGTATTCCGCACCACACGTGCTGTAACACTGGGCCGCTCCATTTCCAGCAGCAATGTCCGTGGCAAAGCTTCCTTCCCAGTAGCCTCCATCGTTTGTAATGCTTGTTTAAAAGCCTGCTCATCTTCTGTACACCACCGACAGCGTTTCTTGGGTGGTGGCGGACCAGACATCTCCACTTCGTTAACAGCTGCTTCATTGGTGCCGCTACCACGCCTTAATTCTTTACCGCGATAAGTGTTGTAAATGAAGTTATCTAGTTGCTTCTTTGTAACATTGGCAAATCGAGAGTCTTTTCTCAAGCTTTCTGTAAAGTGCTTCACAGTAACTCTTCTATTATCTGCAGCTATACGTTCTGCAGCTTGTTGCAACGCAAGCAGTTGGTCATCAGTCCAGCGGCGTTTGCCCATGCTGCTTCATAGCAACACATTAACAACATAAGTATTCTAACGTTGCTGTGATACGCTGCACTGTGTATAACTACAACGACTATCCGTGGTGAACAAGGGATGCCAAACAGCCACTGTAAAAAAGCACGTGTACGACAGCGCCTTTCTGAACAGCAACGTTGCACCTTAACAACAGACAACAGGGAAACACTTTCGGTTGTTGTTCCGAACATTCACAATAGCACCACTTAACACCAACTTTATGTTCATGCCCCATAACCATGTTGTCTGTGTGTTCGAACACAACTGTTCTCCATGGTACCGTGGCTTACATTTAGTAATAGTCTGCAAAAAGTTACAATGATATGGCTTCGTGTGCTATGTTACCTAAACGGGAAATTTTGCTGGGACCTTAAGTCCCGGTGTTCCTTAAGGCTTTTCCCTTGCTTCCACGGCGCGGCCTATCGGAGCGCCTAGAACCAAGGGCAGGCCAAAAACCTGACTGACATGGTTACGTTGCCGTTTTCTCTGGGGCAGGGCAGGAGGGGTGCGGAAGTATGTTCTGTACCTCATGCCCCTCCCGGGCCTGAGACACCCCGGGGGTAATAGAACTCATCGACAGTCGCCCTGTAGGTGTGGCGGCGGGGTCAGATGCTGCTCATACGGCCGGGTAGGCCCCCGAAACCTTGGTTCACCCAGACCTCAATTCATGGCACGTCCTTCCCAAACCACGCACGCCTGCGTCACCATACTCAGCGTCACGCTCGGCAGTACAATACTACATGAATTGTGAGCTCCCTTTGGTCCACACAAACTTTAGGTTATTTGTACTTACGGCTTCTACAACGTCTTTCGCTGTCCCGTGGGCCCCTGGTTCACCATGGCAGTTGTTTCGCAAACGAGTCAAGCTTTTGGTTATGGTAGTTGTATGTGGATTTGTGGCAGGTTTGTTGAAGCAGTCGTTTCGAGGAAAGCCTCCAGTTTTGGTCAATCAAGCAGCATGCCCTTCCTACAGCATATAATGTACACCTCCAGCGTTTCCTGTGGTCTTTTGTTCTTTATCATGTATACAATATAAAACAGAGCGATACTGTTTATGTAGCCGCGCGAAACCAAATGGCAGTTCCAACATTGAATGGCGCGGCGACATTCGCCAAGCTCCCTGCCTTCGAGAAGAGTGCAACAATACCGTAATACACTTAGCTTTTGCTGCAGCCATAGTTAATGTAGCGCTGTTAAAGCACGAAGTGATGGATAGTATGTGAAATAATCACACCGGGAAGGTTGCTTGACACCGCAAATGCTTGTTATCAAAAGGATATACAATTTTGCAGCATCTCAATGAAGAAAACGAGCCAACCGGACGATTTCGGGGGTCTTCCACGCCATCCGTGGATGACGAGTTCCACACTTGGCGTGGCGTACAGCTTAGCTCCGCCCCGCACCACCCCGCCCCGGCCGGCGTGCACCCAAACAGGACTATTGAGAAATATTGAGAGGTATTAAAGCCGCTTGAATGCTTATCCTGGCATACGGTGCTACTTGGGGATCTTGCATTTGAGCTTGCCACCCCTGGCTCCTCTAACTGAGACTCTATGCTGAGGCCGATCTTACTGTGACTTAATGACCTGTTGCCGAACAACTAACGCATCGTGACTTATTTCTTCGGCTCAAACATTTCAGTAATCATGAAGTCAGCTGCTTGGCTTCTGCCTTTCCTTGCATTAATGGCTATACCGACGGCTTTGGCAGATGCACCGACGAATTTCAGTTTACCAGACCTTGCCAAATCTTTCTGGACGGAAACCGGTGAGGGCTAACGGCTGAGAAATTCCCTTTGGAACGGGCAGCAGTTCGTTAACAGCCCTGTTGGCGCGGCTCGGTGCAGGCCTGAAGTTCCCGTCAAAGGCTTTAACGGAGGCTGTTACACGTGCAAAGTTGCCTGTACTGGTAGGTGGGGCCGCGCCGTTGCAATGAGCGTATCTCCGATCTTCAAGGGAAGATCTTCATGCGCGGTTTTGCTGTGGTGGACCGGGTTTTGCGCATCTGGGATAGGGGTGGGTCTGCCTGGGTATGGGTTTCCTCAACTAGCAATCTTACCGGAGGGGGGTATCGTCCACACAATCGAGAAGCGTTCCTCGTTGCCTTTCCCGCTGTCCCTTATCCCTTATCTGGAGTCCTGGACCCACTCCTCTTCATCTTCTCCTCCTTCCAATTCAGGATGCCGCTGGTCATCGGCGGGAAATTGTTCTCATGGCCATCGCCAACGAGTTTGCGTTTCACCGCATGTTTGACATTTTCTTGACCTCCCTTAGTAACATCACCTTCAAGGGAGCTGGCGGGTGAGGGGAAATGAATATGACCCATGCGTTGAATGATAGTGGCGTACGGACGAGGGGAGGGGGCTACGACGGGAGGTGGAGACTCTTGGGAGGCGTAGGGAGGCCATGCCCGGTATGAGTTTGTCGGGAAAGGCCTTGGCCCATCACGCTCGCTTAGCATCCTAAATAGGTAAGCCGCTGGAAGGGGGCGGAGACCTCTCGGTGGCATACGAAGGGAGGATGGAAGGAGGCGGGCGGTCGAGACGTGTGCGGCAATGGCACCAGCAGCTGCCCAGCTATTATCGGTAGAGGGTCAGCTGGCCAGCGGCTTGCACCATTCGAACATTTGGCGTTTGCGATAGACTACAAGTTTTGGCATGTGGCATTTCAGCCAGTCTCATCCGGAAATGGTGTTGAAACGTTTTGCGGAGTGCTTATGTTCTCTCGTCTCACGACTGGGCGTGGGGCAGGGGGTGGGGGGGTGAGAGTGGACCGAAGGACAACAGAGGAGGTAGAGAGATGGCGAAGCCGGTGGCTATTCATTGTGATAGGGCTCCTGCATTTTGTTTCCCCACCAATCCGCATTAGTTTTCCGGTCTACTCTTCCTCCTTTTCTCTCCCGCACCTTTCCCTTTGTCCTATTCCGCTCGTCCGCTCATCTTACGCCACATTTTCAGGTCCGAGGACAACCTCGCTCGTCACCTCATTATCAACATTATGGTACGAGCAAACCGTAACGGCTGGGAAAGGTTGAAACCGGTTGGGGGAATGGCAACCAAAATAGAGACCGTACGGGTGACTGAAACATCTCAACCGCCTCGCTCGCTCCTGAGCACTCTTGTTAAGCCATGTTTTGTTATTGCTAATTCGCATTTCATTACCCGTTGCGGAACGTTACCTGTTGGACACCCAAATGGTGATTCCTGCCATGCTGACCCTCCTGGTCTGCCAAGAATCCTCTGCTGCTTCCAAGCTACTTCCCATCCCCATCCCCATGACCCCATGCGTGCAGACCAACACTGGCACGGACAACTGTACGGCAGTTGCCGGGAAGTACGGCGCCATTTGTGTGCCGTACGGAAACAGCCACTTTACCCTGGGCACCTTCCACGCGTTCTCCAACGAGTTTTACGGCATTGGTAGGCGCTGCAGATTGGTATATGAGTACGATTGCTTTGCAATGAGTTACATCAACTGGCCGCCTGACTCTGGCGCGGGGATACCGGTAGTTTACTGTCACTGTAGGCAGCCCATGCATATGCTCAGACGCAAGATATTAATAAGTAGTAGTATGGTTAACAGAGCAAAGAAATTGCAAATGTCTGTACAACAGTACTAGTACGGCATTGCTAAGGGTATTTGTGCGGGGAGCGTAAATCCAGTACATTTGGGGCAAGAGGAGAGACGAACATGACACAAAGTGTGGTCAGTTGACTCAATAGCAAGGAATTTCTCTCTACATCTCTGACATCCTAAGTAACTGAGGAAAAGAAAAGAAGACTACAAGAGAACGATATTGCCGTACAGACCTCCCTCCACCGCTGGTGCCACTCTCCCTTACTTCCCTCACCCGCCGATCGCCGTTGTTGTTGACGGCCCCCCGCAGTTGCGATCTTAGGAGCAAACCGTACAAACACTAGTAATGCCGTACGACTTTCCCTCCCCCTGGCTCCCTGGCCCCTACTCCCCCCACCCCAGGGTTTATCAAGACCGCCACCATCCTGGATGGTCTGACGGTGGGGGTGGATGTGCTGTTCTTGGATGCAGGTGAAGGGGCGGGGGTAAAGAGTACGAGACTGACTAATTAGGATAAGGGGTGGGGTGAGGAACAGCGTATAGAGGAATGTCTCTTTGGGGGGTGTACGGTACACAAGGAGCAAGGGGGGGAACATATGAAAAGCGAGGCAGGAACGGGGGAAGGGATAACGCGGCAGGTGATGTTGCTTAGGGAGACATGAATGGGATAAGTGGGCGTGCGCTGTCCGAACAAACGTTCACACGTGCCCTGTATCGCTCCCCCGCCCTGTGATTTTTCATCTTCCGGCAAGCACGTTCCCACTCGCGGCCAGTTTAGTTAACACACACCCACCGATCGACTTCTGTCCTTGCTTCTTGCCCTCACATGTGGCTTCCTTGGAAGCGGTTTGGTTTTTGAAAAGTGAACGTGATTTGTGTTAACATACCGGTAACGTGACCCATGCAGATCAGGTCGTGTTCAAGAATCCGCTGCCCTACATTCTCGCGCGCGAGGCTGACGTGCTGGTAACCGGAGATTGCCACAACCATCTAGATTCTGCGCCGATGGACCGTCTGCCGCAGATCGGCAACAACATCGGATTAATTTATTTTAGGTGAGCTCACTCTAAAGCCCACCTTCCTATGCTTGCTGTCACGTGCTTAGGTATACGGCACTACAAAGGCTGGCTCGGTTGCCCTTAGCTATGGAATGCTAATTTGTGACATCATTTCAATTGCTTAAAGATGCAGCTGCGTGTTTCTACCATGCGCAGCTCCCCTCAAACCGTGCCTTACATCGTAAGATTCCCATCGACCCACTGGATGTTGGTTTTCTCCCCCTTTCTCCTCTTTCCTTTCCTTATCACCCGCATATGCGCACGGCCGATTTTACCCGCGCTTGCACATGAAGGGCGACGGCGATGGTCACCCGTGCCGTCTACAACTGGTGCCTTTGGCTTGCGAATATTGCTTACCTCGGCGGCAAACCCTGGGACCAAACCACATTTGCCGTAATTGTTGAATGGGTCGCAGCGGATGTGACTGTGCGACATATGAGCATAGCAATGCTGCGTCCGGACAAGTTTCCGTTCATGTGTATGGTAAGTACGGCAGGGGTTGGTGTTAACATGCAGTAGGGAGTTGTACGTTACGTATTGCCAAGACGTGTCCCATTGGCCCGGGGGGTAGGTGCGGTAAACATAAAAACGGCAGGGAATGCTGCGTTCTGGGAAGTGCATTTAAGGTTGTTGATTTATAGTATGAAGTCCTGTTCTGCTTCTTTGTAAATCTGCAAATCTGCATGACAAATGTAGGGTCCGTGTGGATGCGATTTGCGTAATGTGCCGTACTATCACTGGGGTAAACAGCCTCGGCGTACGGCAGACAACACTTGCGAGCCAGCGCTGATGCGCGAGTGGTACTGCTACCACATGCCTTGCTCGGGAGACATGAACAATAAGGCCAAGCTAATGGAGGTAAGCTAGGGAGTCTATGGGAACGGGAACGAGGTGATCTTTCTGTTTGCCGTGTCCGGGATTTAGGGTTTCGGTGTGACCCACGGGTCGATAGACGGGCGATGAGGTACTAACAGCGTATGCCTGGTGTAGGGGACGTGAAAGCCCATCGTGAAGCCTGTAACTTATTAGACGGGGGTGCATTTTTGGTTTGTTCCTTATACCCCTATGAGTTCCTGACACTCCCTATATGCTGGCTCCTTTTCTATCTCTGCCACCTCAGGAGTATACTGTGATGTACCACAAGGTGATTGGCCCCATTAACAGCCTCTCTGAACCCATGACAGTGTTGCGGCCCTTAGCTTCTTAAGAACACCTTGAAGAATTGAGACGTGGAGGTCTTGGAAAAATCCCACTTCTTGAAAAAATCCCACTTGGTGCAGTCGATGGCCTCCCAGGAGAATTGCGCCTCTTCTTTATAATGGCCCTCGCTCAAGGTTTCAGGCCTACGAGTTGTTTGGGGTTGCAATAAGGAGGAGTTGTGGTGTGTTATGAGTCTGCGTTGCAATTGGGACGAGTTGTGATATGTCATTACTATGCGTAAGGGATTAATATTATAGGCCTTCCAGGCGCTTTTGAGTCATAGAACGCATATGTATGGTGCTGTGCAATTTGTGAGCAACGGGTTGCTGGCTTGGTGTTGAGCGGTACTTGGTTGATTGTTAATTCGCAATCAAACCGGTAACGATTTACGGCTAAGCTGCTGGCTGAGGCATCCGTGAAGTCCAAACGGTTCATTGCTGGCGCTAGGGTACAGCAGCTCAAAGAATACTTCCAATCAGATATAAGTATGGCGAAGCTCTAGAGCGGGATCTACTCCTGTGGCTGTTACTAAGGGTCCTTCCATCGATCGACGGAAGTTGTGCATACAGAAGAAGCATGCTTGTAGATAGAGCGGTTTTAGGGCGGTTGTTTGTAAGCTTCCGCTACGGGAGGTGCTTGACCACATAGAACCGGGCTGGGGTCACGGTGCAACAGCCCACTGCCGCACGCGGGAGCAACATATGCTGCCGGGTAGATGGACATTAAACTTACAGATGGCAAAAGGATTACCATGCATCAATGAAGGCAGCTCAGACATGCCATTAATGTAGGCAACCTGTGCTGCCGTACGTGCGTGGCCAGCCTCATGGATCTAGCAGTCAGTGCCTGCAGCTCCGAAATAACATGCCATTGGTTTGGAGTGGTTACAGCTTAGAGATAGATTGTACGGTGTCTACCGTTCAAAATTATATCCCAAAATACTGCGCATCCGAAAGTGCCGAGACCTGGTAGCTCCAAGTACGCATTGCCTGCTCAGGCAGGTCCAACCTTACGGATTATAGTCAGCATACAAATCCTGACTATAATGGGAGACCGAGCACGCCTCATGTTGTCGCAGGTGCAGGTGCGGGAGTGGCTTTAGCATTGGTTTCCAGGCAGGACTGGAGCCTATCCCAGGGTGGTGTCCTAAAGTGGGGTTCGCAGTGAGGGCACATCCAAACCCCACGCTAAAAGCCATGGTGGAGGCTAGTGGTTGCGTCGTAGGGATTGAGAACACCCGACAACAGCGTGCATGGACACCAGAGGCAATGCATGCTACCCGGGTTACTGGCCCTGGACACATACCGCCGCTGCTCCCTGTGCAGTTCCTGTGTGGTGTGGCTCCCGCTCTATATCTGGTGTGTGCTCGGCTGATGCCCAAGCCATCCAATCCCTTGTCACTTTCCTGCCACTGCGTCTGCCTCGCTCGTGCCTGCCCTTCCCGCAGTAGTTTGAACTCTATATCCTTGTGGCTGGTGCCTCAGCGGCTGCCCGTGTGCCTGCTATTGCTGCCCAGCAGCCTCTCTTAGTTACCAGCTGACCGCCCTTAACCGTGTGAGTTGTGAAGGCATCAGCCTAAGCCACAGCAACGACGTTACTAGGTACACTCATGCAGCGCGGAAAACGATGGGCATGACTGCTATCTGCAACTTGTCATGAATGGTTGCAGCTGTGATGTTCGGAATGGTGGAGCAAGAAGTATTTGAGGCAGGGGGGTTCTGGAATCGTGCGTGTTTTGGGGTGAGCCCGCATTCAGGAAGTACTCTTCAAGACAAAGACGAGGGTGTTGATGACGTTTAGGAGGTCGACGGGGTGGCGACGCTGCCTGCGGCAGAAGGTACAGCGTACAGGTGTCGACTTTAAATTGGATGATGGTACACCAACTTTAATGATAAAACTCTTGCTGTAGCTACTAGAGTGCAACTTACTTCAGTTCATATGCTCACCGTATAATAATAATAATAATAATAATAATAATAATAATAATAATAATAATAATAATAATAATAATAATAATAATAATAATAATAATAATAATAATAATAATAATAATAATAATAATAATAATAATAATAATAATAATAATAATAATAATAATAATAATAATAATAATAATAATAATAATAATAATAATAATAATAATAATAATAATAATAATAATAATAATAATAATAATAATAATAATAATAATAATAATAATAATAATAATAATAATAATAATAATAATAATAATAATAATAATAA